>CM071568.1:189693680-189877154 GCA_036426205.1 Ascaphus truei
TGTTACAGGACATACTCCTAGGGAGAGTGGCAGAGGCCACCTGTGTAACGAATTTATACCTAACAAGGTGTGGCTGAGCCACTGTGTGTGTGTTACATGATGTGATAGAGTATAAGGGTTAAGACGTGTCATGTATATTCTCTAAGCTTTCGTTACATATTGCAAATAGTAAAAGGTTGCCTGTTGCACAATACCGTTGTATGTTTCTTACTCAGGGCAGATTCTCTAATATGGGGATCCTGGGTAAGTGGAAGCGCTGCACCATGATAGTTAAGGGTAGGACCCCAGGCTCTTCCATGGCGGAGGCTCAGAGCTCCTGAAACCACAGGTATACACAGCACACCAGTAGTTCCCTTAGATCTGGGATTCACAAAAAGGGCTACATATATATAACAAACACAATTAGAGGGGTAATCCAAGATAAAAATAAATTAGTAAAATGCCAAATAAAATGTCCAAAAAGGAAGCAGGAAGCAGGAGACTGTCTCCAGTGTTACCTGGTCAGCATTACGTGGTCACCTTACGGCGTGCAATCGCTGGTGCAGCTGACGGAGGGACGCGAGGACCCCTTGGGGTTCATCGTGGTTACACTATCTGGTGAGATCGTTCCTTTATTCCCTACATCTGCCCTGCCTGTCATCTTTCAGCAACCTTTTCAATACGGAGGTTATCTTTCAGCCCACTCCTGATAATAAACACAGCTTTTTTACTCTCCTCTATTTGCTATTGGTCTATGCTACAAGTGATTCATCATCTGCAATACACTCCTCTACAATAGACTTTTTGGACATTTTAATTGGTATTTTACCAATTTATTTTGATCTTGGATTACCCCTCTAATTGTGTTTGTTATATATACATTTACTGTCTGTGTATTTTTTGTATTTATGTCCAGTAACCAAGCCTTTGTTGTTTTACAATAAATTTCCCCTATATTTTCAATTGCTATGTAGGATTGCGCTTTTTATCTCTATTTCTATATTCTTTGGATAGGCAGATCCTAATGAGAGCTGCATCCTACAGGCACAATATCCTTTTTCAATACTTGATTTGCATTAGATAAATTAATTATTTTTGCACATTATTTTTAAATACAATTTCACCAATTGTGCTAATCCTAGCGCCGATTTTACTTTTATATATATATATATATATATATATATATATTGTGACATAGTCCAAAGAAGTTAGGCAGCTTTCTGCCCCATTTTAGAGCAGAAAGTGCAGGAATAGTTAATGATCCGTTCCACAGCTTCCCATTAACTCAGGCAGCTGGATGGAAAATCCAGACCACAGATTACAATGGCTCTAGTTCTCCCTCACCTGCTCTTCTAATCACATGCACAGGTACTTAGAGCAGAGAGGTTTTGCATTTCACTCTCTCTCCTTGGAGCCTGGGGGCTGGGGGTGTCGCTACTCTACTGCATCCAGTATCGAGGTTGACG
Source organism: Ascaphus truei (assembly GCA_036426205.1). NCBI lineage: Eukaryota > Metazoa > Chordata > Amphibia > Anura > Ascaphidae > Ascaphus > Ascaphus truei. The sequence goes on from CM071568.1 coordinate 189,695,126, forward strand.
GCCTCTCCACGTATGACAGTACCAGAGGATTTGCCTGGACACCACGAACAGATAAGCTTAAAACAAATGATTACTGCTGTTGCTAAAAGACTGTGCTGTATCTTGTGTCCCTAAATGAGAGAGCATTGTTTTAAGCTGGGGAACCAGTTTAGTTGGCCAGCAGCTGTTAGAGAGACTGATTCTGATGTGTAGTTAGATCCCTGAAAGGGATAGGATTTGCTTATATGATTTTGGTTTTATTTCGTGAAATAACAGTGTGGGAAATATTGTAACACTGAAATGTGTGAACTGCTGAATGAAAGTATCTGAGTACCTCTAACCTACACATGTTAAAGCTGCAGTACCTTACTTGGATGAAAATAAAGCAGGCAGAAGCCTGAGTTAAGCAGCATAATACTTTGCATGATCCTGTTTGTTGTATAATTAACCCTAGAAGACTGTGTCGGGAAGAACCCAGACAGACGTCAGCACTACAAAAGAGGGGCGTTTGTCACATATGGTGGAAAATGCGGGCAGACACTAAAAAGTCTGTGGGTTTGCAAATAAATGCGGGGGTTTAAAATGGCCGCCGAGCTGAACTAAAGTACAGATGCTATGAGTGAAGTCTGTCCCACTGTGTATATCAGTTGTGCTTCTAGCATACACAGAGAATGTGCGAAGTGGGGATGCAATAGCACCCTGAACCCAAACAGAAAACCAAAATGTTTTGCTGAAGAAAAGTGCTGTTTGTAAAGCTAATGCCTTTTTGCTGAAGTGAGTGAATTTGCAGCTAGCAAGTGCTGTATGTAAGTTGCTGAAGTGAGTGAAATTGCAGCTAGCAAATTGTCTCTGCCGGGTTTATAAAATGGCCGACGTGGAATGTTTGTTTTGCAATGCACGTAATCTTGAAAAACAGTGTCCCTTCAGGCCATACGATGATGATGACGACGACTCGTATGTGGCCCCTGGAGGAGAGCCGTACCCACAGATGAATTTAGTATGCTGGGCCTGTCATAAAGTAGGTCACATCGAAGATGTGTGCCCCAAAATTTTCAAAGACAAACAGCTGCAAAAGCAAGCAACGCCCTATGTGTGCAAGCAAGATGTGGAAGCTGATACCAGAGAGCGTGTGCCCAGTACCACTGATATCTCTGGAGCTAATAAAGCAAAAAGAAAGAAGAAAAAGAAAACTGTCCCTCAAGTCACAGGGAAAGTGACCGAGCCACTTGAACCTGCGCTATCAGGACATGCGTCAGAAAGGCGCCAAGATGTGCTGCATACCGGAGTGACCAGCAGAATTGTCACGGGAACAGTGGCAAAGGAAAAGGAGGAGCAAAGGGAAGCTGAATCCTTGAACCAGGATAAAGAGGCTTTGGTTTCTGCACTCCAAGCGGCCCGCCATGATTATGAAGTCCTGCGGCAGGGATGGATGAAGGAGCGAGAATGTTGGAAGAAGGAGCAAGAATCTAACAATAAGGTGCGAGAATGTTGGAACAAGGAGCGAGAAGCGAACGCCGAGTTACAGAGGTGTATACTTCCAGCTTTACAAGAGCACGAGGCTTTGAAGAAAACAGAGTCTCTCTTACGGAGTGAGCTGGAAGAGGTGACGACTAATCTGGAAAAGGCCAACACCGTAATTGCCACCATGGATGAAAAACAGATTAAGTCTGACAAATTGATTGCTATCCTAAAACAGAAATACGGGAAGGCTCTACAAGAGGTTCATGCGCTCAGCACAGAGGTGCAACACTTACGCCTGGAGGGCCACGGTCTGAACACAGAGCTGGGAATGTTGAAGCAAACCCATGAGAATGCCCTAAGTGAGTTAGAGACTGTAAAGCAAGAAAATGAGACTCTGAAATTGGAAAATTCAGATTTGACTGACCAAGCAGAAAAAGTAAAGAAACAGTTGACTCAGGAAAAATTAGAAGTGCAGGAAGCACTGATGCACACTCAGAGCCAGCACCAGGAAGAAATGGACGCTCTGAGAACAGAATTGCGACATGTATGCACAAAACAGAATTCTCTCGTGGAGGAACTTAACATTTTGAAAAAGGAGAAAAGCATTAGAATAATTCAGAAGCACTGCAAAGCTCTTGTCCAAGGAAGAAGGGAAAGAGAAAATTATCGGCGTAAACGCGCCGCAACTATCATCCTACAGGCTGCCTACAGAGGGATGAAAATTCGTCGGTTCAATCACCGGAATAAAGCAGCCTGTGTTCTTCAATCATTCTACCGTGCCCGCATGGTACGAAACAGGGTCCTCATTATGAAAGGAGCAACTATAAAAATCCAGTCTCTGACTAGGATGACACAGAACAGGATTCGCTATCAAACCCTGAGAAATGCGTCACTGGTTATCCAGCGGTACTTCCGCCTGAATAAATGTAGACCTCAGGAAAGAGAGGTCCAAGACTACATGCCTGCCGGCTGCAAAGGTAAAATACCACAGGGTACAGCCGGAGTTAGTGAGAGCCCCATCAAGGTGAAGGTGCTCCAGGTAATCAGTGCTTCATCTTCTAAGTACCATAAAGGTTCAAAGGTCGCAAATCAAAAGCGACGAAGGTCAACGCTGGCCTTGAATTTTTCCGGATCTCGCCACTCTGGGCCACAATATAAAGACAAAGACTATCCGGCCCCAGAGTTCCGTCAGAAGCTAAAGAAACAGTCCAGTCATTTGCAGTTTGCAGCGGCCTATGAAATAAAGTCAGGAAATGTAATGGACTGGAAGTCAAAGAAAAAAAAATGTGTTTGGGGAATTGACCGATATTTCTTTTTGTTATTACATGTGTGGACTATGTCACGGACACTTAACTATGCAAATAAGCTATTGTAGTTAAGGTATATTAGGCCTCTAGCTAGAATAAGCATTTTGTCAATATTACAATGTTATATTGGTTCTCTGTGTTGAAAATGTAGCTAAACTACAAATTAATATACAGGGTTGATGGCCCTTTCAGTTGGTAAATTATATAATGAGGTTCATATTCTAGAGTAGAACAACCCAGGGAGGTAATAGAAATTGTCTGGTTTTCTGAATATATTTAGCATATCCTGGGTTGTAAGAATGTGTGCTAGACACTTATTTTTCAAAATAGTTCCCTAATAGAGAGCAACAAAATATGTTTGCCAAATATAGTCTCTTATGACGAAACCTATTGTCCATAATTGCCGTGGGAAAAGTTCATATTCGTGTCATGTGAATACTTAATGTTGTACTGAGGAGTTAGCTCAAGTATTTCAGGTAGGACGCTCACCCCAGTGAGGTCCATGGCCGCTCACCCCAGTAGGTGTGAGCTGGGGAGGGGGATATGTGACATAGTCCAAAGAAGTTAGGCAGCTTTCTGCCCCATTTTAGAGGCAGAAAGTGCAGGAATAGTTAATGATCCGTTCCACAGCTTCCCATACTCAGGCTCGGTGTGGAAAATCCAGACCACAGATTACAATGGCTCTAGTTCTCCTCACCTGCTCTTCTAATCACATGCACAGGTACTAGAGCAGAGAGGTTTGCATTTCCTCTCTCTCTCCTTGGAGCTGGGGGCTGGGGTGTCGCTACTCTACTGCATCCAGTATCGAGGTTGACGGCCCTCTCCACGTATGACAGTACCAGAGGATTGCCTGACACACGAACAGATAACTTAAAACAAATGATTACTGCTGTTGCTAAAAGACTGTGCTGTATCTTGTGTCCTAAATGAGAGAGCATTTGTTTAAGCTGGGAACCAGTTTAGTTGGCCAGCAGCTGTTAGAGAGACTGATTCTGATGTGTAGTTAGATCCCTGAAAGGATAAATTTGCTTATATGATTTTGGTTTTATTCTTTGAAATAACAGTGTGGGAAATATTGTAACACTGAAATGTGTGAACTGCTGAATGAAAGTTCTGAGTACCTCTAACCTACACATGTTAAAGCTGCAGTACCTTACTTGGATGAAAATAAAGCAGGCAGAAGCCTGAGTTAAGCAGCATAAACTTTGCTGATCCTGTTTGTTGTATAATTAACCCTAGAAGACTGTGTCGGGAAGAACCCAGACAGACGTCAGCCACTACAAAGAGGGGCGTTTGTCACATATTATATGAAAAAGAAAAGAAAAGAAACAGGCACACACCTAGTGCATTAAAGTAAACAATTTAATTTATAGAACAATAAAAACATCAAATGCCCACTCACAAAGGTACCGGTTTAAGAGCAGGTATGAGATAGGCTCTCTAAGCCAGTACTGCCGTCCGATTCACAATGGTAATTCTCCTGTTTGTTCTCCACGTGGTTCGAACAACTGGAATGGCGTCCCTCCTCGTCAGGCGCCCCGCACAGGAAGTCCCTCCGGACCCAGCACCTTCATTTCCCTGCTTCTGATCAGTGCACCCCCGGGGGAAAAGGATCCAAATTCTTCTTAGCCTCAACAGCCTGCAATGTCTCTCAAACAGCAGTGGTAATGTCCGTGGGAAAGTGACACCCTCAGTCTAGCCACGCCCTAACGCATTTCGTCATCTATTGATGACTTCATCAGGGCTCAGGGGAAGTAGTGACCCCTTTGAAACGGCTGCCTTTACCTGGATGCTTATTTTGTGAACAGGACTCTGTGTTTTTTTAAGGTTTTTTAGTTCTAATTCAACTGCATTTTAATTCATTCACTTTCATAATACTTTTACATTTTTTATTTAGTCTATATGTGATTTTATTAATTAATAAAGTATTAGGTTATTGTTATGAACATTTTAATATTTAACATATAAAGTAAAATCCTGGATAAATACTGGTTTTAGTATATATTATACCCACTTTTGCCACCCCCATGGATGCATTCATAGTTAGGTAAACTTAATCACAGTTTTGTCAAGGTATAATAGAGGCGCTACTTCGTTTCTTTTCTTGTTGTTTTTATATATATATATATAGGTATATATATATATCTATATCATATCTCATATTATCTATATGATATTAAAGTTGCAACCACAAATGTAAGGTGGATAGCAGCACTCACATACTTTATCTTCTTTTGTGATCTTAGTTATATAGATGATTGTGTTTTCCCGCTGTTCCTCTTTATGGATCGACCCGCTCCTCAATGGAATGAACAGAAAAGCACAAGCATAGCATAAAATCGTCCCAAAAATTACCGACGTCCATCTTGTGACTCCATGAAAGCGGAAGAAGAAGCGGGGGAGATACAGCGTGCCCGCTCAGAGGGACGGGTCCGGGGTGGGTGACAGTGTGCCTTGTGACACTCAATCCTTGCTTTAATTGGGAGAGTGTGAGTGTATTATCATTTCTCCAGATTAGTAAACGATTTTATGCAATATTCGTGCTTTTCTGTTCATTCCATTTTTTGTTTGGGTGTCTGTTATTAGTATCTAACATGAGTTTGCGCTGTTAATTTCTTTTACAAATACATTTGAATTAAAAATAATAAATGGGGATTCTGATTCGTCAGTTATGCTCCTAGAAACATCATGTTTCACTAAGAGCACCAGGAACAGTTACAGTACTTGTTTTTATACAACCGACTGCAGTTGCACGTTCTGTGCGTCAGTTTTTCCCAAATATATCCTCCAGACCCTAGAAATATCCTGACACACTCATATTTTAACTAAATGGATGTACATGGTTTAAAATACATTGCATGTTTGTGCTAAACTCCTGAAAAGTGGTATAGTGTATGAGGTTGTAATAAGCACCATAGCATTCGAAGCACGGATATATTTTAAAGTTCACTTGTGTGTTATTAATTACTCATAATGATGCATGGTTGGTTTCTTCTTTCTTTTTAAATCTGTACATCTGTTTGCAGGGTTATCAGTTAACTCATTCAATGTTAAGATGCCTGAAACTCATTGCTCTATTCTGCAATACATTGCAAAAAGCTTTGATACATTCAGCTGTCATCCATTACAATAGCCTAAATAAGTTCCTTTTCTCATTAAACTTGTTTATTTCTTGTTCAAATTAATGTGCTCTTAATCATTGCAGTGAATACTTTATGTCACAGACTCTTACTTCCCTCATTTTATGGCCCACAAAGGTCAGTTTTTATTAAAGCAGCTGTTTATATAGGACAGTAAGAGTTCCCCCTGCCCTCTACCCAAAAATATATGTGCTGTCATGTCTAGGGATATTGAGTATCTATGTACATTTCAAGCCTGCATAACTACTTCCACCTATTAATGATGCCATCATCATACTGTAGTACTCAGTGTCACTGGAAGTCTGAATAAGTGCAGCTGTGGATTGTTATATAGTTGACGGTATTTGCTATTGAGAGGTCTTGTTTTTCAAGGTTTAATAAAGAAGACAATGCAACTTCATCAAAATCAAAGCTAACCAGGAACTTGTAAAAGATCAACATGGCTGATCAACTAAAATAATGCACCATGCGTTAATGTTTATTCCAGTGTGTCCAAAACAGTAATCAATCGATTAATGTTTTTTTTTATTTTTTAGCACATCAACCACCCAAGGGTTTTGCACTGGGGATCAATATGGTGAGTGTAGGATACATTGGCAGTGGTATAACCAGAGAGACCTACAGTATTGATGGGAAAATAACCATTGGCTTTATTTAGCCCGTGCCTTTAAACAGTACAGCTTTGTGTCAGCATGCAAAACAAACAAATAAAAAAGGCCTATCCCATTGTAAGGGCTAACTCACATTTCCCAGTCCCAATCTGCAGGGTTTGGAGGCTAGGCTTCTTACCAACCTCTGATCCCAAAGTCCAAAGAGGTACCTGTAAGTAGAGGGCTCTTTAAATCAGTCCGGGTCTGGGTTGGTGTCTGTGGAATGGAAATCGGCAATGTATCCCTGGTGTGCGTCATACGTCTGACATCACCATACCCCAACGTACGTTTAACGTGCTTGGCACGCTTTTCAGGGGGAGGAGTCACCTCCCCCTGAAGAGAAGCGTGCCAAGCACGTGAAAGTACGAGAGGCGCCGGCACCTACACCCCACCACATCCTTACCACGTTTCCCTCCCCTATCCACCCATCCCCCCCTTTAACTTCCCCCCCACTCCCCCTTCCCCCCCCTGTTTTTCCCCCCCTCCCCCCCCCGGTATGGTGACATCAGACGTATGACGCACACCAAGAGGGACGGCTTGTGTTATGTGGTAACATGAAGAGAAGGTAGTATAGCGGCAGACACAGGGATACATTGCCGATTTCCCCTACTCAGAAGTATACACAGGTATCGGGAGGCAGTCTACAGCTACAGCGGGATCTACACTCACTGATGGTAGCATTTATGCACCCGTAATCCCTACTTTATATCTGTCTGCACTCCCAGATATACTCCCGCTAATTGTTCTTTATGCCGATATCTATCTGTGTCGGGGGGGCATTTTGGGGGAACCTCTATAAGTGTCTGATACTGCGATATACTGATGGTAATCATTACGTATTTGGTAACCTTACAAACTGCTTGTTTATGATTGATGATATACATTTTCATCCGACCACATGCCTTCTATGCGACTGGACATTTTCCTTCCAAGCTGTGTATATGTATACTAGCTTATCACTTATATCATAGCCGTCTCTTCCATTAAGGATTTTAATATCCTGTGTGTTATATGTTCCCTATATATGTTGAGTTGTCCCTGTTCGTCACATTAGATTTAATAAAAATGTTATTATTTTCGGTTTTTAATTGCATATTTGAGTCTGTTGTCTTAGGGTCAATAGACCCTCTTTTGGTCCTAGTAATTATACTTATTTCCATTCTCTACCATATACTTATCTGTATATGGTGACTTTGAGTGCTATTATTAGGGCTTTTAGTGACCCCTGGTGGTCACTTGTCCAAGTGTTAGTTAGTGTAATCAATTAATTAAGGAAAAGCATTTTGTTTTTCAAATACCAACTTTGCATAACTGTTTATATTAAAATGACAGGATGTGTGATGGGTCGCAGGTACCCAAAGGTGCTATTGGGGCAGGGAAAAGTCATAAAATCTCACTGAGACCAGACTATAAAAGGTTACCAAAAGGACAGTTTATTCTATATCATTATAGGCCAACATGAACAAGAATCATTTTCATTTTATCTTTTTGTTTCTTAGCTGAGAAACACTATACTCCACTGTATAGCATTTGCTCCATTTCAAAGACTGTTATTGACAATAAAAAATAGCAATGTAAAAATATGCTATATTTATACTAGCAACCACAATTTTGAACCAGGTTCAAGTGACTTAACGCTTGTTAAGTGCACTTTTAAAGCGATTTTGCATGTGTAGCTATTCAGAAAGCTGTGATAGCATGTCAAAATCACCTGTAAATGGCTTTTATACAAAAATAAACTGAGAGGTAAGTCAAAAAAGGCTTAAACTTACTTCTTTTTTTTTTGCCAATAACTGCTATTCAAGTAGCTCTGGGATGCAAATCATGGCTGAAAAATTGCTCTTTTTGCGCCACCTAAAGGGTGGCGAGATAGGATTAGCGATTTGCATCAGATGGAGTATAATTTATTTTTACTGCATAGGATTGAAGTCGGGGGTCTCTGGATCTGACACGCATTCATTTCAGCTCCAGAGACCCCCTGCTTCAATCGTATGTAATAAAAATAAAACAGCAGAGCTTCATTACCTTAGTAGCTAACCGCTACGGTAATGAAGGGGTTAAACAGCAGTACCCGCTTTGTTAGTGGTAGAGGGGGTGGGTGAAGGTTGTAGTTGCCCCAGGGTGGGCGGATAGGCCTCCCGGGAGGTTTTCGGGAGGGGTTAGTCCCTTCATTACCCAAGCGGTTACTACCGCTAGGATAATGAAGGGGTTAACACCTTCCGCTACCTATCCGGAGGCCTACCCAGCTACTCCCTTCACCCACCCCCTATACCACCAACAACCCACCACCAACAACCTACCACCAATACCACCGTACAGTGGCTAATATATGGCTATATGGCTAGTAGGGCTTTTGTCCATTCAAATATACAATGCTGCACGTTACAATAAAATAAAATACCAAATGCAATACTATAAAAAAACACTAGCCATTTAATCCATTGATTGTCACTGTGGTTAGCTGTCACACCAACATTTACATAAAAACACTACAGTAGCTACTGGCCAGTAACCCCTAAATTACCATAGTAACTGCTGTGGTAATGAATAGGTTAACACCCCCTCCCTTGTTACCCACCCGGGAGGCCTAACCAACTACCCCATGACCCACCCCCTGTACCTCCATCACCACACACACAAATGGACAATAGCACTATTAGCCAAATATGGCCAATAGCGCTTTTGCCCATTTGTGATGGAAAAAAATAAAATAAACACAATTAAATAAAATACACATTACAGTACAAAAAAAAAAAAACACTAGCCAAGAAATCCATTGATTGTCACTGTGGTTATCTATGCGCTCGACGGGGGCTCAGATAGCCACATCAGGCAATCAATGGCCAACCTATTGTCAATCAATGTGTATCTTACCCTTGCCAGGATGAAGACTCATCCTCCTCATCCAACTCTTGACCCATGAAGCAATGATCCTCAGCTTGAAGTGCATTAATTCTCTGCCAAACTTGATGGAATCAAGTTTAGGGGGGTTAGGAGTGGTTAGTAGGGTGCCCATTAGTTGTCAATATGGCTATCTGTGCCCCCATTGAGGGCATAGATAACCACAGTGACAACCAATGGATGAAATGGCCAGTGTTTTTTTTTATAGTATTGTATTTGGTATTCTATATTATTGTAATGTGCAGTATTGCATATTTTAATGGGCAAAAGCGCTATTAGTCATATTTGGCTAATAGGGCTTTTGCCCATTCCTGTGTGATGCTGGTGGGGGGGGGGGGGGTTAGGGTTGGGGTTTGTTGGTGGTAGAGTGATGGATGAAGGGTGGGTGGTTAGGTCTCCCGGGTTGGTAGTGGCAGGGTTAACGCCTCCAGTTGAAGGCACATAATATGCACAGGAATAGAATGCTCGCTGGTTGCTTCAGTAACCTGGGTTTGCCGAGGGCCCCGAGGAAGAATTTAAGAACCCCTGTTGTCCCAGTCCTGTTTCAAATATTTAATAGCAATCTCTTATATACAGAGGTTAACACTGCATAGAATCTGATAGGTTTGGTAAAGCAAATATATATTAAAAAAAAGTTGATTAAAAGTGCAAACTTCATAACATTCCAACCACTTGGATTGTAAGCTCTTCGGGGCAGGGACTCCTTTTCCTAATACTTTACTTTTATGCCTGTAGCACTTTGTAACAGGGAAGCAACCCTGTCTCAATGAGGCTGCAATACAAAGCCTCAGTATTCTGAGAAACCAGCAGGGAGCTGGTTAATTGCAGCTGGACAATTAACCAGTCTCCACCTGGTAATCAGACAGGTTTAAAACTCCTGCTGAAACTGCACCCAGAGAGTCTTGAGCACCCATGAGGGCTGTGTGTTGATATCAAGACACGAGGGGACAAGACCTTATATCTGGATACAGAGGACGCAGGACCCTGCCAGAGGCTCGACACTCAAACCAGACAACTATCCAGACTCCGGAGACTGACATGAAAGGCCACCTGCATTGGAGGTACCTTTTGAGACTTTGGGGTGATTAGACTAGTAAGCGGCTTTACCTCCCAGTCCTGTAGAGAGGGACTGGGAAGTTAGTTAGCCTTTACACAGGGATAGTTGTTTGTTTATTTTGTTTATTTTTGTATGCTTTGCCTTGTTAAAGGGACAGGCTGAATAAAGCCATATTTTTAATTTCCCTAAATCTGTCTCCTTGTGTGTACGTCTGCACCTCCCTCCTACTCGCTTTTTCCTATTATGTGTTATATGATTATGTCACGTATATTTCTGCTCTGAAGCGATATGTACATGGATGGCGCTATATAACTAAAGATATACATACATACAACTATGTAGCAAATCGCTAGCTCTTGCGCCTCATAATTCAAAGTAACAAGACAATGAGATGTAAAATGAAAGCAGCAATCCCATTTTGTCACAGGGTGGGAGCCAGAGTGTCCCTGAGTGTAGCCTGTTTAAAGAGCTCAAAAACTGTGAAGTTACCGTTTCAAATCTCCCTCCGGAGAAAACGAAATGTGTGCAATATCTCACAGGTCCCTCCTCCAATAGGAACCCGCAACATCATTGACTACGGCTTCCTGCTGACCAACCATTTAAAATCCCCTTTAAAAATCAGTAATTATTGCCAGTACTTTCACCGGTAAGTATCTCGGGAACTGGGACATCGTCACCGCTGCAAATAGCAGGATGGCTGCTCTAAACAGTGCCGGAGGTCTGGCAGCACCGGAGTACCGCTGGGACCTATGGCATTCGTTTTGGAAGTGATCACATGATCGCCACATTCCTTACCCCTCTGGCTAATAGAAATGGAGGTGGAGCGGGCACCGCTTTCATTTCGATTGAGCCGGCCGCGCTGTGGTCAACACGATCAGCCCCTTGGAAACCCCATACGTATCATGCCTAATTTTGAAATAATTTTTTACACACATCCCTCATGTTAAATACATGATTGATCAAGACATAATGTTGTGTATTTTTCTATATTTATAATTAGTATTAGTAAATACGTATATGTATATAATTCTGCACTATTATAGAAATCTGCATTATTGCAATATTATTTGTAATATCCATATTGTGAAAATAATGTATTTTCTTAACCTAATGAAACATCTGTGTTGCGTCACATACATTTTGGGGTTAATACATAGAATGTTAATTCTGCAATAACGCTGTGCTTAGGCCTGACAGACATTTTGACGTACTTTAAATTGGTTTTCTGGCGCAGCCCATTTCTGTGCGCCATGTAAAAGAATAATCAGATGGATTGAGGTTAATACATAGGCGTACACAAGAGCAAATTAAATACAGTTGGACAAGCGCCAAAAAGCTGTTTGCGACACTTAGTACATGCGGCACATATTGGTATTGTTTTGACTCCATTTTGTTGATTGGAGATTTTAGTAAATAGGAACAAGGGGACCCACAGCGCTCAAAACAAGAAAATTGGCAAAAATTGCTAGCAGGAATAAAGAACTGAATATGCAGAGCGATGTAATACAGGGAGAAAAGAGCACCATGTTTCGGGGTTAGCCTTCATCATGGGTAAAAGAGACAGAATACGTAAAGATAACCAGTGTCCTTAAACACGTCAATTCAACATTGGAAAGCCCCCCTCTTCTCACCAAAAGTGCCAAAATGAATGCATTCATGGTGACTTTAGTAAATAGACGATTTAGGGGCCTATGCAGAGAGCAGCGCTATTTCGAAATTCGCCATTTTTTGGAGAAAATCGCGCAGAAAGCAGCAGAAAATGGCGAGTTCCGAAAAACGCGCCAATTTTTCTTTTCTAGTTATAAAACTCGCCTCGCGGCTGGCGAGAACCTCAATCTCGCCAGTTTTAAAAATATCCGTATGCAGAGAGGCGCGAACGGCATCTAGCGGCTGTTCGCGCCAATAAAATGGCGCGATTGTCTCAGTTTTAACTCGCCAGAAAAAACTGCCGCTCGCGGCCATTGCAAAGGGAAAAAAAGCCGAGAATTTGTTTTAACACATTTCTGAAGCGCGCATCTCGCCAATTTAAACTCGCCACACGCATCCATGTTAAACATAGCAGAATTCGCACTTTTCTGCATATGGAGATTAAAACTCTCCAAAAAAGCTACTTTTTAATAAATTCGCCAATTTTAAAATTCGCTGCTCTCTGCATAGGCCCCTTAATGTTAATTGTCAAGAATACAATTACTTTACCTGTTATGGAGCAGTAGATAATATGAGGAGCAATTTTGTTAATGTCCTCATAACCCAATCCTGTCTCAGCCAATTTGCCAGGAATGTAATTTTCGATAAGAACATCACAGGCTATTGCGAGCTGAAAAAGAGACATCAGGAATGGCACTGAGTAAAAAACAAAACAACTTAGCTAGGCCCAGATACCCCGAGGTCCGTTATTGACTTAACAAAGTGCTAACCTAAGTTAACACCTCATTAAGCATTAACATGAATCTTCAAAGCTCACTAACGTCCGTTTGAATCCCATTTTCCGACAGAAAGCACGTTGCCGTTACTGCTAATGGTTATGCAAAAGAGGCCTTTCTCCTAACCACGGATATCCACAGATGTCCGTTCTAGTTAATGCAGTGATTTAATGAGACGTTAGTTAGGTCGTACCTATAGATGCCATTACACCAATCCAGAACCTGAAATATGGGTTTTGCTAGAGACAGACAATCCGATGTGACTTATATATAGGCATACCCCGGTTTAAGGACACTCACTTTAAGTACACTCGCGAGTAAGTACATATCGCTCAATAGGCAAACGGCAGCTCACGCATGCGCCTGTCAGCACGTCCTGCAATACCGGCTCCCTACCTGTTCTGAAGCTGTGCGCAAGCGGGGAGACTATAGAGCCTGTTACACATGCGTTTATTACATCAGTTATGCACGTATATGATGATTGCAGTACAGTACATGCATCGATAAGTGGGAAAAAGGTAGTGCTTCACATTAAGTACATTTTCGCTTTACATACATGCTCCGGTCCAATTGCGTACGTTAATGCGGGGTATGCCTGTACCTCCCCCAAACACACCTTTCATACAACACATGGAGAGATACCTGTGCACAAAAAGGCACACACCTGAGATATATGCTAATTTGGATAAGCAAAGTATATTCAAATTATCTAAATTAGCATATTTCTCAGGTGTGTTTTGTTTTGTTGACAGGTATCTCTCCACGTATTGTGTAAAGCAATGTTTCGGGAGGTATACAAGTCACTTGGTACTTTCAAGACAAATACCACCTGTGGTGTATTTGCATGTCTCAGACAGGGCTGCAACCCTGTCTTTCACCATTAGCATTTAGCAAACAGTGCTTCCACTGCAGCCAGGTATTCTGGGTAATGACATGCAAATTAGCAGTGTGTCATTCTTTACTTCTTATCCATTTTAACATGGAAACTTATAAGCTGATGCCTGCTGTATTACACATTTTATCAGCACAGCCTGGGTTAAAGAATTGCATAGCCAGTAAACCTACTCACAGACAGCAGTTTCAACCATTTGGGTCTCATCAGTGCGAGATTGGTTACTGGTTATGCAACGTGAAGCTGGTACGTGTGTATAACCAGACATTTAAAAAGTTATGGTAGTTTAAAAAAAATGACAAAAACCCTCCACTGTATTGTGTAAACTAAATAAAAAATACCACTTGTGGTGCATTTGCATGTCTCAGGCAGGTCTGCAACAAATGTAGGACTATCTCACCTCCCTCTCTGCACCAACAAAACCCATATTTTCGGGTCCAGATAGGAGCAAAGCCACCTTTAGCTTTGACCTAATTAACGTCAGGTTAAATCCCTGTGTTAACTTTAATGGACATCTGTGGATAGGCGTTGTTAGATAGTGCTAATGTTTGCAAAAGATGTGTGCTAATGGCCGTTACACTTAACGTGCTGCCCTTTCAGTGTGTGTCTCTCTCCCCCTCATTAAGAACCCTTAATGAGATTTCAATTTAGGGTAGCGCCTTGTTAAGTCACTTAATAGATGATAAAACATACAATTTATTCAGCAGGATGTTTTTGATTGGCTGCTTGAAGATAAATTGATGGCATTTGATTGGTTGTTAGTGTGAACCTGTGAGGTAGTAGTGGGGAGGAGGAGGGGGGGGAGAGAGCAAGAAAGATATACTAAAAGAGAGAGAGAGGGGTTCAGATTTGTGATACATTTTTACATTTTAATTGAGTAAATATCCTCTTGCGCTATTTTCCCAGTATTTGCAGTCTTAATTAATTCATGTATTTTTAAGAGGCATGCACAAACCAATTCATTACAATAGGGTTTATTTGTCCAGTTTTGGAATACTGCAAATTATTGTGTTCAGGGCCTATTTAACTTTAGTGTGTTCACGTGCTAAAGAGGCAGTAACGGGAAGTACTGCAGGTAAACCAGCAATCCCATTTTATACAGTATACAGTACTATTGCCTACTGGTGCATATTGCGTTTATTTAGACAGAAACTATCTACTTAAGTAATAAGCTGTGTAGAATAGTCAATAATCTGCCAAGTAGGGTCCCAGGTAGAACCGATATGGGGCATTCACTGATGGCAGCAAAGGGTTTAAAGAAAAATTGCATGACTGAACGAGCACAGCGTATTAACCCTTTCACTGCCGAGAGGGCGCCACCATTCCTCTTGAGTCTACCACTTCTCTTCAGCTTTGAGAACAAAACAGACTCAAAACCAACAAAATACAATATCAAATACGATTTTAATGAACTATTCGACATACCTCTTGAATAATTTTAGTCCCGTTTGGATCTTTCATATTGATTGCTATACTCTACGGGGGGGGGGGCGGGGGAAAGAAAAACATTTATTAGAAATATTTAGACTGTGGAGGCAGACATTTTTTTTTCAAGTCAAAGCCTTTATTTTCCAATGTAAGAGATAACAATAGTAAATAGCCAGTATTTACTGTATACAGCACATCAATTACTGTACAAAGAACATTAAAACTATACATGAGAAATTCCTGCAGCCACCTCTAGGTGGAATACTGATAACTCCAGGCATTTTACTTTGCAAGATACAGTAGCTTCCAAAGGTAGAAGGATATCACTATAATCCAGTTACAAGTGGAAAGAATAGGACACAGAGAAATACATTTAATTTCACACACAAGTCATGTAACTGTCTTAGGCTGGAATCAAACCCCAAATTTTATACAAATATAAATATATATGATATATTTTTTTAATGTTTACCCTTCTATGGTTGAAAAACCAATCATTTATTTTCAGCATTGGGGCATCCAGGGCCCCATTGGGAATCACATTGTAGGGACTCCTCTGACAACCCACAAACAACGGTGGGGGGGGAGAGGCTTGTGGCTGTGGAGCAGGGACAGATGAATGATTGCAGACCTGTGGCTGTGTACTGGGGGGAAGCACCGTTGTTAAGCATGCCTAGAGTGTGTCGCGGAGGTAAAGGAGGAACCTGGCAGAGGAAAGGGGTCTCGTTTCCAGGTGCAATGGTTGCATCCATTTCCCCTGCCAGGGCCAGCAGGATAGCTCTCTCAAGATAGATAATAAGTGATTAATGCGCTCCAGCGCTGGATCCATTGACATAAACAATAATATGAACATGAAGGATTGGGACTTGTAGATAATAAAGATGTAAAGTCCTCAATGGGGGCCAATAAATTCCTGAAGATGGGGCTATTGATGAAACCCCTATTTTATTTTCAAAGGGATGGACCCTGGACTCACAATGTAACATGAGCAAACGAAAATTCCAAAATACTCACATAATGTTCATATGGTGTCCGCGTCACACATGTTCCAAATCGCGTGCAGCCCAGTGGGATAACTGATGCAAATGGAGAAGAATACTGGCGCACAGCAAAAGAGTGGGTCACCAAGAGGTATGCTGAAAAATATCCGTGTGTGTGTGTGTGTGTGTGTGTGTGTGTGTGTGTGTGTGTGTGTGTGTGTGTGTGTGTGTGTGTGTGTGTGTGTGTGTGTGTGTGTGTGTGTGTGTGTGTGTGTGTGTGTGTGTGTGTGTGTGTGTGTCTGTGTCTCTCTCTGTGTGTGTGTGTGTGTGTGTGTGTGTGTGTGTCTGTGTGTGTGTGTGTGTGTGTGTGTGTGTGTGTGTGTGTGTGTGTGTTAGAGTGCGTTTCTGTGTGTGTGTCAGTCATTGTGTGTGTGTCAATGGAGAAGAATACTGGCGCACAGCAAAAGAGTGGGTCACCAAGAGGTATGCTGAAAAATATCCTTCATTGATCCATAAAACAAATAGAAAACCTCTTACGCGTTTCGTGTATGAAAATACACTTTATCAAGGAGTACTCTTCTCCATTTGCATCAGATATCCCACTCGGCTGCACGCGAGAGAGACACAGAGAGAGAGAGAGGGGAGAAAGAGAGAGACAGAGGGGAGAGAGAGAGAGGGGGGAGAGAGAGAGGGGAGAGAGAGAGGGGAGAGAGAATAGTGCGACACAGAGAAATAATTTAATTTCACACACAAGTCATGTAATCGTCTTAGGCTGGAATCAAACCCCAAATTTTATACAATATAAATATATATGATATATTTTTTTAATGTTTACCCTTCTATGGTTGAAAAACCAATCATTTATTTTCAGCATTGGGGCATCCAGGGCCCCATTGGAATCACATTTAGGACTCCTCTGACAACCCACAAACAACGGTGGGGGGGAGAGGCTTTGGCTGTGAGGCAGGGACAGATTGATTGATCGACCTGTGGCTGTGTACTGGGGGAAGCCCGTTGTTAAGCATGCCTAGATGTGGTCCGCGAGGTAAAGAGGAACCTGGCAGAGGAAAGGGGTCTCGTTTCCAGGTGCAATGGTTGCATCCATTCTCCCTGCCAGGGCCAGCAGGATAGCTCTCTCAAGATAGATATAAGTGATTAATGCGCTCCAGCGCTGGTCCATTGACATAAACAATAATATGAACATGAAGGATTGGGACTTGTAGATAATAAAGATGTAATCCTCAATGGGGGCCAATAAATCCTGAAGATGGGGCTATTGATTGAAACCCCTATTTTATTTCAAAGGATGGACCCTGGACTCACATGTAACATGAGCAAACACGAAAATTCCAAATACTCACATAATGTTCATATGGTGTCGCGCTCACACATGTTCCAAATCGCGTGCAGCCCAGTGGGATAACTGATGCAAATGGAGAAGAATACTGGCGCACAGCAAAAGAGTGGGTCACCAAGAGGTATGCTGAAAAATATCCTTATTGATCCTAAACAAATAGAAAACCTCCTACGCGTTTCGCGTATGAAAATACACTTTATCAAGGAGTACTCCTTGATAAAGTGTATTTTCATACACGAAACGCGTAGGAGGTTTTCTATTGTTTTTGGATCAATAATGGATATTTTTTCAGCATACCTCTTGGGGACTCTTGGTGACCCACTCTTTTGCTGTGCGCCAGTATTCTTCTCCATTAGCTCTCTCAAGAGCCTGGTCCTGGATTTCCCCAGATTAAAAAACAGTGTGCAGTCAGACTCTGTATGAATGTAACACTGACAGATGCAGTTTGTTTCTCAGTATCAAAGCACCAAGCTTACAGTTTGTGGAGTGATTACAGAGAAACAGGGGAAGTTATAGAGGAGTTACTGAGTGCTTAAAATGTAATGCTATGTCTCAACCTGTCAATATATAGTATAGCCATCAACCTTTCTCCCTTATAACAGCAAACAATTTCTCTAAATAGAGAAAGTACTGGCAATCCTGAGGTCTTGAAAAAAAAGATACTTTTTATTCTGGATGAATCGACATTTCGATCACAAACTTGGACCGTTGTCAAATACCAGCAATAGCACACAGTACAATTTATGATACAGATGCAGCGGCCGTTATTCGAACATTTCACTCAGCCGTTTTCGTGTGCGCTGCTGTATTCCACGCGGCATTCACGCGGCCAATCGCCCCAAGCACACGTGTTTATCGTGGTTGCTTTGTTTGAATTTCATGGATTCTGTTTCGTATCCGTGGCAGAAATGAATGAATTGTAATGTGTACAGTACTGTGCTACTGTGTCAATTTCAGGTGTTTAAAAACCAAAATACTAAAATGCCATTTTCTGCACTCGCATCTTAAGGCGGTACGGTTGGAAGAAATCACGTGCCATGACAGGGCTATTCCGAGGTATACACCGCGTGAAATGTTCGAATAACGGCCGCTGCATCTGTACATACAGTGCCGACACAGTTTATTCTAATGCGGCTAGAGCCGCAAGCCGCGAGGTTTCCCGGCTTTCATGTTGAATCCCCTCGGCGTGCCGCGCGTCACTGATGCGCGGTCACGCTTCATCTGGAGCGTGCGCACACGGCGTGCGTGCCCAGGGCTCCCCAAAGGGAGCCCTGGTGTCCTGAGAAGTGGAGTGCTGGTTCTTTCTCTATTTAGAGAAATTGCTTGTTTTCTATTTACCTCCCCTTTGTGGATGGACTTCCGTGCACCCGAGGCATCCTGTGAAGTCATGTGACTACTTCTTTACAATTCCCTTATAAGAGCAGCAGCAGCACAAAGAAGTGTGTAATATACATAAAATGTAATAAACTACTATGTCCAACAGATTTGAGACAAAAGTAAAACAACTTGATAAACTAGATCTTATATAGTCATGGTGCTTCTAATATAGAAATATTTCAAAGTTAGTAGCCATGGAGTGTAGCTTTGTTATAGGTTGTGATATTGTACCTTTTAATGGACCAATAAAGAGAACACTATATACAGTATATATCTATATATATATAAAAATGAAAAGTATTTGATTGTTAGTAGATGTGGGGATTCTCATTGGTCCCTCGGTCCGCCCACCCCCATGGGCCGCCTCCCCCACGATTCTCATTGGCCAAGAGGTACGCTGATATCACGGACACACCTACTCCACTGTGACACACACACACACACATACTACCACACAGTCTCACCATACCCCCTGAGACTGTCACCTGAGACTATAACCCCTGCGGAGTCACACACTGACTTTGGTAAGTTTAACCCACCTGAGACTATCACCCCTGCGGAGTCAGCACCCTGTCTGCCGCTACCCCATCAATTTTTTTGCCTTCCCGGCTGCTCCACACTCCCTCCACCTTCCCGCCCGTTCCCGTCAGCATCACCCTGTCAACGCTCCGCACTCAAAATGTCAGCCTTCCCCATTTTCACCCTCTCGCCGCTCTGCACAAAAAAATTCCTCTAAATGTCACACTTCCACTCATCACACTCTGCACAAATATTTCAATCACACTCTCAAAATGTCCCGCCCGCTCCGCACTCAAAAATTACTCCCTCTCGCCGCTACGCACACAAAATTTCCGCATTCACCTCATGATTACCCTTTAAATGGCCGCCTTCACGCACGCTCCACACTCCCTCCCCATCATAACCATCCAAATTTCACCCTTACCGCCCGCTCAACACTCCCTTCACGCCCGCTACGCATTAAAAATGTAAACATTACCGCATTAATTTACACTGTCACCGCTCCGCACTCCCTCCTCTGCCTTTCACACACTCGCCGCCCGCACTCCCTCCTCTGCCTTTCACCCACCCGCTGCACTCCCGCCTCTCCCTTTCACCCACCCGCCGCCCACACTCACGCCGCCCTCCCGCTTCTGCCTTTCACCCACCCGCCTCCTCACACCCCTGCACACCCGGCGCCCGCACTCAGATACACTCGACACACACCCGCCGCCTCCCTCCCCTACGCACCAACATCACTGACCAGCCGCCGCAACCACTCACCACCCACCCGGCGCCTCCCGCCGCACTCACACCCCTACACACCCCTACGCACCGACATCACGAACCAGCCGCCGCCCGCACTCAGCAGCCACACACCGCCTCACACCCCTTCCCACCCTAGCGGGACCGCCACACCGCACTCACCAGCCACTCGCCGCCTCACACCCTAGCGGGACACACACCCACCACTCACCCGCCACCCGCACTGAACAGCCACCCGTGGCCTCACACCCGCTCACACCTTAGTGGGACACACCCCTCACATTTAGACATTAGTTATGTCACCAAAGTCTACATTGTACTGTGGTGTGTTTATAATAAACCATTGTAAAACAACATCATATGACATTTTCTTCCAGGTTTCTTTTCAACATTATTATACAACATTTACACAAAATAGTCATCCTATTGTTCCCCTATTTATAAATAATACTACCTATTACGGATTTACATCCCGGGCAACGTCGGGTATATCAGCTAGTATATATTTTTTTTTTTTTTTACTTATTTTATATGTAAAGCATATAACAATGCATCATTCTACATTCTTACCAAAGCTGGCAATCGTTTGGAGCTCCTGTTATAAATCGGTAAAAATCCTAATTGTGTGCCTAACGAAATGGCTGCCTTCTGACTCTATGCTGCAGTCAGTGAAGTGCTGCAGCTGATATGTAACATTATATC
The DNA here is from genome assembly GCA_036426205.1 of Ascaphus truei. Classification (NCBI taxonomy): domain Eukaryota; kingdom Metazoa; phylum Chordata; class Amphibia; order Anura; family Ascaphidae; genus Ascaphus; species Ascaphus truei. The sequence continues at coordinate 189,716,043 of CM071568.1, forward strand.
ACTAAGTGTAACACATGATTGTTAAAGCATTCAGAGTAATTTGAAGGCAGCAACAGATCTGTTTGTAATACTTTGTTGTTAAAGGGCAGAGCTTAAAAAGGTGTGTGTCAGAGCCTGTTTTAAAAGAGTAAGTGGATATGACTTGCTAAATGGTTGCTGTAAGACCCAAAGGATGATCAGCACATTAAAAAAACTGATTAATTTAAAAAAAAAAACACATAAGATTTTTCACATTTTGCTGCTTTCAATCCTATGTTAAAGACAAAAAAATTGCAAAAAAAAAACGCCCGCGTAAATTGCCGCTTAAAAAAGTATGACAGCTAAAATTTAGTAATACGGTCATAAGACAGGGGCAATGGATAAATCGTCTCCTTATTGCTTTTATGCTTCCATTCCTAGAAACTAGTTAAAAGTAGGAAATAATAGCAGCTAAAACGCTAAGTAAACCATTTTTTACATCGTACTACATAGGTGTATATTTGGCTTAGTGAATACTATACAAAGTGAGTACCTATTATCTAAGAACTTATTTCGCTAGTCGCAGAAAAAAAGACAACTTTTTTTTTTACATACCTTCTTATTTCGGTTTACGCTGAGAAAATAAGCACTTTCTGTTCCAACGAAAGGAGGACCCCAAGATCTTGTATCATCACCGGGTCCTGTAACAAAAATAAAAATCTATCTGATAAGTTAAGAGTTTTCTGTTCGTGCGGCTGTGTGTGGCATCTGTTAAGGTAACCTGCAGATGAGTGGGCCAAGTTCAGTCCCCAAGGGTAGTAAACAGGCCAGGTTTTTTTTAGGCAATACATACCTAAGCAAGTTGCATTAGGCCGAGGCCCCGCTGCCTCAGTCAGCGCACCCGCACTGCATGCAGGCGGCACGCTGAGAGGCAATTGACCGCTAACTGCGGTCTGTAGGGAGCGGTAGCAGGAGCGGGGGGGCGTGGTTTGAGGGGAGGGTCTGTTCGTTTGTCCGTCCCCTTTAGTCGTCCCCCACTCCGGTCCGTCCGTCCCCCCCACACACAACACACATACATACACACATACATACACACACACACACACACACACACTTCCCCCCGCCTCCTTCCCATAGCTCCTTCCCTGCTCCCCTCCTTACCTCCTCATTGGCTCTCTCGCACACCACGTGACGCATCAACGCTTCAGAACACCACCTTCTGGTAGCACTGGCCGGCTGATGCGTCACAGCCACGGAGGGAGGAGGCAGCGGGGACCAACAGATTGCAGGTAAGGGGCTGGTGGGGCACGCGGCCGCACGCGTCGCCGACTGCAGCGGGTCCTCCGCCTTAGTGATAATTAGGGCTAGGATAATCACCAACAAGCCTAGAAAGGTCACCTTCCCAAATAAATTGCACCAGCATGACCACGGCTTTTATGACTGCAACTCCTGCCAGTGAGACATCCTCTCCTTTCTCACCCCAGTAAATGATCCCAGGGGTAAGGAGGAGAGAAACTTGCCTAGTGGTTGGACGCCAAGCTGGCCTTATTGGCTTTGCTAGGTGCCTAACCATACATTGGGCGAACCATTCGAGCCCTTAAAGTTAGAATTATGGAACATGTGCACCTAATTGAAAGAGGTGATCTTCTGCACCCTGTATCTAACCACTTCTCATGTTGTAGTCAGGGAGGCTTGTCAGGTTTTTCCTTTATGGGAATTGAACAAGTCTCCTGTTCCATCAGAGGTGGTGACAAATTGAATACGCTGAATCGACGTGAACTCTTTTGGATATTTACTATCAAAACAAGGGTTCCTTCTGGCCTTAACACCGATTGGGATCTGGGTCCGTTTCTGGGGGGTTTTTTGCCCCTTTTTTTATTTGCCCCTTTTTTTTATTTTTTTGCCCCCTTTTTTTTCCCGAGAAGTGGGGGAGAAAGTGCTACCCAGCTAAAGAAGAGGCTGGCACAGTTCCTTAGATGGTCAAGGTGAAGAATGCACCTGAGAGAAAAAAAAGTCACTGCATCAGACTCTAAAAGAAGAGCAACACGAGGCGCACCTTCACCTACACCAGAAGCTACTAATGCTGGGAGAGAGAATTACCGCCCAGACTACCCACAGGTCACTCACCAGGTAAACTCACACCTCATTCAGAAACTGATGATGGACGATGATGTCGAGGCGTAGCTGTCAATTTTCGAGTGCACAGCAGTACGTGAAGGGTGGCCAGCTGAGCAGTGGGCTGGAATAATTGCTCCCTTCCTGGTGGGTGACTCACAAAAAGCATGTTATGACATGGAGCTAGAGCTAAAAACTATGACACCCTGAAGGCGGAGATTATGGTACGGTTAGGGGACACTCTTGCGGTTCGGGCCCAACGGTTCCACTCCTGGCGTTACGATACAGAGGAGTCTCCCTGCTCTCTACTCTACGACCTTATACACTCTGCAAGGAAGAGGCTCCAGCCTGAAGTATGTACCCCCACCGCAGTCGTCGAAAGTGTCGTCATAGGCTGGTTCCTGAGGGGTCTTCCCCTCACCATCTAGAAGTGGGTGAGCCAGAGTGACCCCAAAGACGCCGAGCAGTTGGTCGCCTTAGTCGAACGTCACTTGACTGCCGAGGAGATGTCCAGGAGTTCAAGTCCAGATGAGTTTTCCGGTCCCCACTTCCTGCATGTCAGGAGGTCCGGTAAGACTGTTCCTCGGAATAACAGTCCCCAAGGACTAATAGACTCGCATAAAGGAGTGGGAAGTCCCACAGCCCTAGGAGGGACTCCAGTCCCATTATTCCCAGTAGACTGGAGACAAAACCGCGACCCAGTTTTGGAAAGTATACAGAGTGCTACAAATGCAATGAACTTGGACGTGGCCATAGTTTGCCTTCAAAACTCTGACCAAATGGAATATAACCTTTCTGTTGGGCATTTTTCAGGCTGGGTTTCTATGGTTAAACAGACTGTTACAGAGAAGGGGAATGTAGAGAAAATAGGATGTGTGAAGTCAAAATAGATTGGGCCCAGAAAAAGGAACTGCACCCAACGTGTTTAGACTATCAAGAGGCCGGCTACATTAAACACTATTATTGCAGTTCGGAAGAGGATGATGACGATGATGGTGATGATGAGTAGGACTCCTATGTGGTACCGCGAAAAGGACAGTCTTCATTTGCAGCAGAAGCTGCAGTAAAAGTTTACCCCGTGGGGTCAGAAAAGACCAGAGATGAGCTACAGCCCAGAGCACTTGGCGCAATCATCACAGGAATGATGACTAGCCTTGGAATGACAAAAGCTACCGCTACCACCATAAACAGAAAGCCGAACGAATCAGAGAAAGCGAGTGCTGACTGGAAACTGTACTATGAGATCTCCCAGAAAGACGTTCAAAACTTCATCACAGAGTTAGAAGTTTCTCAGCAAGAGGATCGCGCGCTCAAAGCAGAGCTTGGTAAGTTAAATAAAGAATTTACACAAGAAAATTTTGAAGTCCATGAAACACTGAAGAGTGCAGAAAGAAGGCTGCATAAATAACGTGTCTCCCTGGAGTAGGGCACACAAGCAAAGCAAAAACTGCGGAGCCAGCTGCAAGAGCTGAGCACGAGTCTGCAGGAGGCCAAGGAGAAACAGACGAACACAGAGGAAAAGCAGTGAGTTCGACAGGAAGCAAGTGTCCAGGCTGCTAACCAAGTACAAGTGCTACAGGAACGGCTGAGTACCCAATATGTCCACACAGAGCAGTATGAGGAGCTGAAGGCCATGCTGTGTGTCACCAGTGCATCGCTAGAGATGGAGCTTAGATACCAGGTGACTCTGTATGAGAGGGAGCAGGAAAAGGTCCAGAAACTTGAGCAAGAGATGGAGAAGCAGAGAGGCTGCTCCATCCCCATGAGTCAGTACGGCAAGGAGAAAGAGGCCTGGAAAACAGAAGCAGCGGCGATCCTAGCAACAAAAACTGAAGAGATCCAAAATATGAAAGAAGTGCTGATGCACACCCAGACCAAGCACTGGGAAAAGGTGAAGGCCCTGAGAGCAGACACAGGATGAAATTGCTGCGCTCAAGATTCAGCTCATCAAAAAGGAAGAGAAGGAGGAGGTGTCCGTCAGGTGACCGGCCTGACACTGCGCTATGAGACCGAGTTGGCCAATACCCGTAAGCTGCTGGACCACACAGCCAATGAGAGGGCCCGGCTGCAGTGCGAACTGGACAAGGTCCGAAAGGAGCATCGGCAGCTGCAGGTCAGAAATAGAGAAAAGGAAACAGATTTAATCCTTGCTTTGAATCTGCTGAGAGATGTGGAATCACGACTCAACGCCATAGAAGCAGAACTGGCAGCTGCACTGAGTGGAAAAAGAAGTGCAGAAGGACAGCTTCAAGACCTGAGGAAGGACCTGGAGTCTGAGCATGCTGGCCGCAAGATGGCAGAGAAACAAAAGTGTGACCTGGGCGAGGAGCTCGAGGCTCTGAAGACTGAGCAGGATGCTATGTTGGACTATGGAAAAAAAATGGCGGTAGAGTTAAAACAGAGTGAGACTCTGTGGAACAGTAATGCACAGGTGTCTCCACTACAAGAAAAGGCATTGGCCGTGTCCACTCATTTGGATGCCACGGAAACCAATATCCATGAATACAAGGGTGCAGTAATAGTTGGGACACTGCCCCAATAAAAAATGAGATTGTAAAGGCTGAACCATCAGAGAAAGCATTAACTAAGCCTTCACCTAACCCGCAGGCAACAACCAAAGGTATAAAGGAGACTCTGAGCACAAGAGGAAGAAGGGGGCGGTGCACGGGAATAGGGCACAGGCCGCTTCACAGAACAATGTTATGCTGGGGACAGGGATATATGATATGTGATACCATCACTGTCTCTAGGTGCTGGAATAGGGCAGCTATAGGACTTACAGCGTACATGGAGTTAATTTACCCTGAATAAGATACCCTCAGGTGCAGCTAATCAGCCTGGTCTGAATGAACAAGGAAATGTTTTAAGGCAAACACAGGGAGCTGCCATGCTGAGTGAGAGAGACTGATTTTTCCCCAGAGAAGGGGGGGGAGATAGAAAGAGCTACCCAGCTAAAGAAGAGGCTGGCACAGTTCCTTAGACCCGCTAGATGGTGGTCGTAGAGTCTGCTGGGACTGCCTGGGTTTGAATCCCAGAAGGAAGAATGAAGGATGCGAGACAGTGCTGAAGCAGGGATGTCCTATCCATAGAGTTGGAACTACAGAGGAGGGATTCTCTGAACTCTTGTAGGGTCCAGAGGGAACTACCTGGAGCCCCAACAGAAACAGATAAGAGAGACACTATATTGATGTGTGCAGTGATTGTGTATATTTAGATATAATAGTACCTGTCTTGGGGTGTGTAACAGGGGACTTATCCCTGTTCACAAATGTGCCTCTAATCCAGCAGTGTGGTGGTTAACTGCTGGTAGGCAATTAACTAACACCACCTGGCTGATTACAGGTGGTAGAAAAAGCCTGCCTCTAAGACAGGAAGTGAGACTCCTGAACTAGGAGATAGAGCACAGATTCCTTAGTCCACAACTGGGCTGAACCAAGGAAGGACAGATGTCTTGAGCGACAAGCTGACCACAAGACAAAGGGGACAAGATTCTAACCTGGAGCCCGGAGATTGCCTTAGCACACACAGGTGCGGATTCAAGAGAGCAGAGAAGCTTCCCCTACAGCAGCCCAGCTAACAGATAAGACTTTTCGTATTAGACTTTATTTTCCAATGACTGTTGTCTATATATATATATATATATCTATATGACTTGGGCTGATGAATAGCTTGGGTAGCCACCCAGTTAAAAGGGGCTGGAATATAAGGATACATATATGCCAAAGTGGAGCAGGTTTTTTTTTTGGCTCACTATTTCGCTTATGTTGATTTTTTGCTGTGTTTAAAGAGTGAGACTGTGAAGTTCCTTTCTGGAGACTTCCAGTTCTGTGCGGCAGCAGTTGGTCTCATGATGTGAGGCATCCAGTGCTCTGCGGAGTGTATGAACCTCTTTCTGAGATACGTCCACCTCTGTCCGGACACTGTTGACCTCCTGTTGTGAGGCATTCAGTTCTAGGCGAAGACCGTGAACCTCTTGCTAAAAGACTGTAATCTCCTTCAGTGCCTCCTCATACTTCCGCTTCAGCTTAGCCATCATTTTATCAGATTGGCTCTGCTTTTCCACCATGGTGGTATTAGTAGTGTTTGCAGCATCTAGCTCAGTCTTGAGATCGTCCAATTCTGTCCTGGCCAAAGAGTAAATTGTGAGCATATCTTTCTGTAGCTTCACGTTATTTTTCTGTAGCTCTGTGTAACCATCTTTCTTTTGTTTCAATTGTTCAAGGAGCATATCACAGTCATGCCTGGCATTTTTCAGGGCATCTTCAGGGCTGGTCACTGGTTCCGGCTCTGCTTCCCTGGGATGGTTGGTTGAGGGTTCCTCACTGTTGGCACCGGACAGACACTTCTTTGGGGTACACGACTTCTGCCTTAGGCCCTCTGGATATTCGGTTATTCGCGGGACGAATTCTCCATTTTCTCTAGGCTGCAGGGCAACTCAGTCCCCCTTTTTCTCCACAGGATCTGCGGACGTGTCTGTTCCTTCCACGGTAAGTGAAGAACCGCTTTCCTTTTTCTTTTTCCGCCTATTTGTTTTGGATGACTCCATCCAATCAGGAATACTGGGGTCTCCTTCTTCATTTGATACTTCAGCGGCTACATTGTATACACCAGGCTTTTCTTGCAGTTGCGTTAGCTGACAGAAATATTTGGTGATCTGCTGCTCCCGCTCTGTCTCCTGCCGATCATATTCGTCATCACAGAGAGCGGTCTTTTCAGTTCGTGCCGAGTTCAGGCACCCCCACCATTCTTGGGGTGTTTTGTGGGTGTGACTCGGTTCGGGTTCCCCGTAAGAGATGTCTTCCTCTTTATTGGACTGGAAGGGCCACTCTTCCGTGGGGTAGGGTTCATTACAGCAACGCTGCATCTTGTCCTCCGTTTTGGGGCTACCAGGTGTAATTTTCTTCCTGACCTCAGGAGGCACTATTGCAGCTGTTGCCACTGTATTTGCTAGAACCCCCAATTGTGGTAGTCCTCCAGGTGGGCATATTTTGCTTGTAGAGGTCGTAGCTCTCACAGGCATCTCTGTAGACTTTTTTTTTCTTTCCTTGGGTAAGTTTTACAATATCAGCAGTACTGTGCACGCATTCTCTCTCATTAGGTATACTGGATGTGCAGTTGCTAGGTAAAAACTTCTGTTTGCTTTACACCATTTACTTGCTATACCTCCGCTTCAGCCAAATAATGTGTTTTTCTGCTTGAGTTCAGTAATTTTCAGTCTCAACTTTGGGTATTATGGCATTCACTCTTCACACTTTGGGTGCCTGTTTTACTCCCAAGATACATAGACAGATTTTACTTGCAGAAAAAAAAAATATATATATTCTTTGCAGTGGAATATTTCTTTCACTCCCGGCAGGGCGACTCAACACTCAGCAATTGGCTTTGGGATACCTTTTACACAGCTCAGCAATTCCTTTTTCCCCAGTAGGGCAATTTTACCCTCAGCACTTGTTTACTGAAAATTCCCCATGCTTCAGCAATGTCTTGCATAAATTTTCACACTTTTCTGCATATACTCCATTCACAGCTGGTAGTCCTATGCGGTGTGGCAGCCTTTACTCGCAGAATCAGTACCGCTCGTGGGTCACCATCTGTATTCGCTGCTTCAGCGAAACATTTGAAAACAACAAACGCCTATCCCTTTTAAGGGCTAACTTACTTCTTGAACCCTGACTACGGCTGGAAGGAAAAAACCCTATTTCAATTACCATATTACACTTTATTGAGATAGGCAAATAAGGTTTACCTGCTTCAGCACAGTCTCTCTCTCTCTCCTCTTGGAATCGGGGAAAAGAGTCCATCTGTGGTTTTGTGGGTTTCAGTGCAGTGTAGATTTCCTGCCTGGGTGTGTATCCTTTTAACTCTGGTCTCTGCTGCATGAGATTCTCTGTTTATGTTGCTCAGGCTGTTTGTAGGCAAAAAGCACAAAAAAAAATTCACAGGCAATCTCCGGGGCCCCTTTTAACTTCAAGGGCCACCTCAGTCCCAATTCTGACACAATATGTAGGAGGACGTGCGCAGAGGTATGCAATGGAGACTTTTTTAAGGTGAAATTAAATAAGGCTTTTATTGCGCCTGTTTCTTTAACATAAGAAAATCATCCAAACATATGCAAATAAGGGGTCAAACAAAGCTTCTGTTCCACTTGGGAGTATTTCTAGTGAAACCTATGCAGTCCACAACTTCCTTTAGATAAGCATGTCTCCCAGCCCCAAACATATATCTTGATATGTGCAGATATACAAAAAGTCTTATAAAGGAAAGTCTTATCTGGTTCTTGTAGTTGGAGGGAAAGTCTTCTCTGTTCCTGTGTTGCTGCCTTTTCCTCAGGCTATATCAGCATTCAGGTTTAGAGGTGCTTTCCCCTGTGTCTTGCTGGCAGCCTCTTCTGGAAGGCTCAAGACGTCTGTTCTTATGGTCAGTCCCACAATTTGTGAGACTAAGGAAATCTCCCTTCCTGTCTCAAAGGCAGGCTTTTCTAACAAACCTAATCAGCCAGGTGGTGTTGGTTAATTGACTACCAGCAATTAACCACCACACTGCTGGATTAGAGGCACATTTCCAGAACAGGGTTAAATCCCCTGTTACATGCTCCTACTCAGCTTATACAGTCTCCCATATTATCTATCATTAGGTGTTGAGTTGGTTATGTGGGGATGTCTTGTTTACCTTATAACAGTTAACACCGGCCGGTGTTTCAAGAGTTAGGGTGAAAAATATTTTCACTATAACCTATGAGTTTAGTTCTCCAAGTGTGCATTGAACTTAGTGTAGAGTATGATACCATCAGAACTACTGTTTCCTTTGCATCTTCACCATTTTCTTATTGCAGGTAGTCAGTTCAGATAGTAAGGGTCTCCTCAGGATATTTTAACTCCATGTTGTGTGTTTTTTTGTTATTGCTTCAATACATTTTGTAATTTTTGATATGCTAGAGTGCTTATTTTGGGCTTCTGTTTGTTTCTTGTCTACATATGTCTTCTGCTCTATAGCACCGTTAGGGGGCATTTATTTTCCTATTTTATATATATACACACACACACACACACACACACACACACACACTATGCTTCTTTGTAATGAGTTTATCATTAGGACTCCTTTAGAGGCATCAAACACTCATTTTTCGGCTCTCGGTGTTTACAGTATCTCAAATTTAAGATACTTCTTTCAAATGTTTCTTTCATTTGACACAAACAAATGCAGCCCTTGGCTTTTCTATCTCTGCCAACATATTAGCTCTGACCACCCCTGGTGGCCCCTTACATGATAACTAATATTAAAGTGCTCAGCAATCAAGTGGTCCTGGATGCGATGCCCTAGGCCACGCTTATAGTGCCGGCGACGTCACGCTGCGGTCACTGGAAAAATCAAATTGAGATGACTTCCAGCAATCGCGACCAAGCAGTCGCTTCGTCGCGCCACGCTTACATGCGACAATGCATTTGTTTTGACGCAACGTCGTGTCGCTATCGCCATCGTCAGCCCTATAGTGGCGGCCCGCTTTAGTCTAATGCGGCCGCCACCGCGGGTAATTTAAATGTGCGGGCAGACGCGTTTTTTTTTCGTCTTGTTGTCGGTGCTAGTTTCTGCGCCGCAGGCGCTCTATTGTGCGCTCCATTGTTCGGCGCGCCTGCTCCATTGTTCAGCGCCATTAGCGGCCATTGGCGCTGAACAGGAGAGGGGCTGGCACGCGGCCGAGATGCGGCCAAGTTCGGCAGCTGCCGAAAAAAGCCCCGAAAAATTGCGGGCAATTGTTAGAATAAAGCAGGCCGCCGCAGTATAAGCGCAGCTTTAGGCTGGGGCCATGGTGCCACAGACCATGCGGAGGCATCACGCTGAGCAATCAGATTGCCTTAAGGCAGTGATCGCGTCCATGCGGTGTGCAGTCGGAAGCGGGAGGGGGCGCGCGTTGGGCATGAAATCAGTTGAAACTGATTTCTTGGCGTGAGAGGCTGATCACGTGAGCGGTTCGCCCAATGAGGGTGAACCAGCTCCGTGATGCCCCTAGGCACGCCCTCCAACGGTGCATCTCCACTGGCCACAAAGCGCACCCACTTCACGCGTGTGACGTCACAGCCGTGCACGTCCCAGCCTTAGCATTTTGTGGCGGTTGTGGAGGTTGTAAGTGTAATTGTAAATGAATGACAGCCTGTTATGAAACAAACCTTTCACCTTTGTCCCGTGGTTCAAGTAGCTAGCGTAATCTTTTCAGAAGCGGTGTAAACATGGCAATAACCGCTTGTCTGCAGGGCTGGCAGATATTGCATTGTAAATTGGTTACCCACAAGATGCAAAGAAATACGGAGACTTTGAAAGTGCAAAGCATTGCATCCTTTAAATAACTCTAAAAAGCAATTAAAAGACATATTTCCCCATATCCATTATGGTAAAGGCTCACAGGTCAAAAGTCCAAATATTCCATAGTCTTTAATTTACACATGCAACATGAATCTGTGTACCGAGTAACTTTTACATGGATCTGTGATCTTGTGGCAGACCACGGTTACTGTAGCTCTATAAAAGTGGCAATCCAAGCGCACAATTTTTTTGGCTAATTTTTATTTTTAACCTATGATTGAAGCAGGATTCTCCAGAGCTGAACCCCATAAATATCAGCTACAGCGACCACCTGCTTCCGGAGATACTTACCTCCGTAGTAAGTGCCGGTAGCCGCTCAGCTAGCAGGGTTCACCTAAGGCTAAGGCCCCGCTCCCAGAGTCAGCGCGCCCGCACTGCAGACAGGCGGTGCGCTGACATACACAGACCGCGATATGCGGTCTGTAGGGAGCGGGAGCCGGAGCCCCCCCTCCCTCCACGGACTCGGGCTGGAGCTGCTGATGGTAAGCAACACACACACACACAGGCACTCATATACACACACACACACAGGCACACACATACACACACTCATACACACACACACACAGACAGAGGCAGGCACTCACGCACTCAGGCACACACGCACAGACAGAGGCAGGCACTCACGCACTCAGGCACACACGCACAGACAGAGGCAGGCACTCACGCACTCAGGCACACACATACATACACAGACTGGCACTCACGCACTCAGACACATACACACAGACAGGCACGCACGCACTCAGACACACACACAGACAGGCACACACATACACTCCTCCCCGCTCCCCGAAGCCTCTCCTCCCCATTGGCTCACAGCCACACCACGTGACGCGTCAACGCTATGGATCACCATTTTCTTGTGTCCCATAGCGGCTGACGCATCACAGCGTGTAGTGCGCTGTGCCGTCAGGGGGGACCGGCTCGGGAGGATTCCCTGCTGGTGGGGAACTCGCGTGTGGCCGCCCGCACCGCCGGGCGCAGCGGGACCGAGGCCTAATGGCGGAGTTTCAAAGCACTCGCCCTGCGGGCCAATAGGAAGCTATGACGTCTAATAGCTTCCTATTGGCCCACGTGACACGGGAGCTTTAAACTTTGCAGAGATACCGGCACCCCCTACGGAGGTAAGTATTTCGGGAAGAAGGGGGTCCCCAGAGCTGAAATGAATGGGGATCTGCTCCGCAGACTCCCTGTTTCAATCTTATGTAAAAGAAAAAGGGGGAAAAACAGCTTGGATTGCTATTTTAAAGAAAAAGCTGAAACTACAGATTTTGCCTGTCGAGGCTTCATCCCTTTTATTGCATTGTTTCAGCTACAACAAAGTCTGCTACATGTATGTATTGTATGTCTTTATTTATATAGCGCCATTAATGTACATAGCGCTTCACAGTAGTAATACACGTGACAATCATATAAATAACAGATAATATAAATAACAGATCATGGGAATAAGTGCTTCAGACATAAATGTAACATTGTGGAAGAGGAGTCAATGCTCAGAAGAGCTTACAGTCTAATTGGTAGAAAGAACATACAGAGACAGTAGGAGGGAGTTCTGGTAAGTGCGTCTGCAGGGGGCCAAGCTTTATATATCATGTGTATAGTATTAGCCACGGTGCTACTCATATGCTTCTTTAAGCAAGTGTGTCTTAAGGTGGGTCTTAAAGGTGGATAGAGAGGGTGCTAGTCTGGTATTGAGGGGAAGGGCATTCCAGAGGTGTGGGGCAGTCAGTGAGAAAGGTTTAAGGCGGGAGAGTGCTTTAGATACAAAGGGGGTAGAGAGAAGACATCCTTGAGCAGAACGCAAGAGTCGGGGTGGTATATAGCGAGAAATTAGGGCTGGGATGTAACGAGGGGCAGAAGCTTTAAACGTGAGGAGAATTGAGTGTGAGATGCATGATTTAATGGGAATCCAGGAGAGTGATTTCAGCAGGGGAGTCGCTGAGACAGATTTAGGGAAGAGTAGAGTGATTCTGGCAGCAGTGTTAAAGATAGATTGTAGGGGAGGCAGGAAGGCCGGACAGCAGGTTACAGTCATCGAGATGGGAGAGAATGAGGGCCTGAGTCAAAGTTTTAGCAGTCGAGTAACAGAGGAAAGGGCGTATCTTTGTTATATTGCAGAGGAAAAAGCAACAGGTTTTACATACATTTTGAATGTGAGAGAGGAGTCGAGTGTGAACCCTAGGTAGCGTGCTTGGTCTACTGGGTGAATGATAGTACTTCCAACAGTAATATGGAAGGAGGCAGTAGGGCCAGGTTTGGGAGGAAGTATGAGGAGCTCTGTTTTTGCCATGTTAAGTTTAAGTCAGCTGAAGGCCATCCAGGATGATATCGCAGAGAGACATTCAGAAACTTTGGTCTGTACATCAGGTGTAAGGTCAGGGGTTGAAAAGTAAATTTGTGTGTTGTCAGCATAGAGGTGATATCACCTTCTCTTTTCTCTGTCCACTCTTTCTCTAGGTGGTAGGAAAGAGTGGAGAGAGAAAAGAGAAGAGGTCCAAGGTCAGAGCCCTGGGGTTGCCCCACAGAGAGATCTATGGAGGAGGAGAAGGTGTTAGCAAAAGAGACACTGAAAGTACGATGGGAGAGGTAAGAGGAGATCCAGGATAGAGCATTGTTACGAATACCAAGAGTATAGAGAATGTGAAGGAGAAGAGGGTGGTCCACGGTGTCAAATGCTGCAGAGTATAATAAAGATATGAGCAGAGTGTAATGACCTCTGTCTTTGGCAGCATGGAGGTTCATTAGTTATTTTAGTGAGGGCTGTTTCAGTCGAGTGAGCAGTGCGGAAGCGAGATTGTAGAGAGTCTAGGAGAAAATAGGTGTTGAATGGAGCAAACGAGAGAATACGAGACGTTCAAGGAGTTTAGAGGCAAAAGGCAGGAGGGAGACAGGTCGATAGTTAGAAAGACAGGTAGGGTCAAGCTTGCTATTTTTGAGTAATGGTATAACTGTTGCATGTTTGAAGGAGGAGGGCAAGGTACCAGAGTAGAGGGAGGAGTTAAAAATGTGTGAGAGAGTAGGGATTATAGTAAGAGCAAGAGGTTTTAGGACATGAGAGGGAATGGGGTCAAGAGGGTAAGTGGTAGAGGGATATTGACAGTGACACATCCTCCTCCAAGATAGCGGAAATAGAGTCAAGGAAGGCCGGAGGAGAGTTAGGAAGCAGTGTGGGATGGGAGGAGGAAACAGAGGGGATGTTCTAATGCAGCTGTGCGCAAACTGGGGGCAGGAGACTTGTCTGGGGTGGGCGCAGGAGGTTGCAGAGGCCCCGCGCTCTTCCCCCAGGAATTTAATTTAATGTCGGGGGATCGCGTGAGGCCCCTAAAACAAGGAAACTTACCATGATTCAGACGCATCTCCATGGCAACACGGCATCAAATGACGCCGCGGGGTCATGTGACATGACGCCACGCGACCCCGGAGCGTCATTTGACGCATCTGGAAGGTAGGAGAGGGGGCACGAGACTGGGGGAAGCCTGGATGGGGGCGCAGCTTAAAAAGTTTGCGCTCCCCTGTTCTAACGTATGGATTCCACCTTACATCTGTATATGAAATGTATGGTAACTATATAGTTAAAAACTAAAAGTAACTAATTTACAGTGGGTGAAGTGTGAAGTGTGACATTCCCAAACTTGGAGTACCACTACTTATTTATTGACGTATAGGGGATGTATTTAAAAAAAATTGGATTAAGCTGTCTGTGAGTAGGTTTATTGGATTGCACTTCTTTAATCCAGGCTATGCTGAAATGCTCTGTAATGCGGCAGGTATATGCTTATAGGGGTCTATGTTGAAATGGATTTGAAGCAAATGGTGACACTGTGTGCCACATCAATAATTTTTCTCTATTTTACAAATTTATAACGAGTGGTTGGCTTCCTGTGTCTCATGAGTCTGATCACGGGAACCAAAAAAACACACACACACACGAAAAATTGAATTACCTGGCCTTTCTACTTTGATAACTTCAGCTCCAAGATCTCCCAGAATCATTGTAGCAAAGGGCCCAGCAAGCACCCTGCAAGATGTAATTGTTGTAGTAAGTTAGGGTTAGTATTTATTTTCTATTTCAAAGGACACTGCACATATTTTAGGAAATGTCCTTCAGCACTCCTCTACACAAGGGGTGCTCAACTCCAGTCCCCAAGACCCCCAACTGCTCTAGACCAGTGTTTCTCATCGCTCTTCCCAGGGAGCCATATTTTTAAGATAACGAACCAATTACACGTTCACATAAAAGATAACTGTATGAATGTGAGCATGGTAATTCATTTGGTTATTCTTCAAATCTGTTCGGAATGGGGTTTCTTGAGGAGAGGTGAAAGAAACACTGTGCTGCATAAAGCTGTGGGTCCCCGTAAAGAACATTTCCCACTGCAAAAAAATGCATCTGGGCAACTTCTACTGACCACATGTTTTTATTGGTCACTGGTAGGTTCATTAACAGCAGCACGCACTACAGGCTGCATTGCATTTTTTTAAATTATTATTATTATTATTACAGGTCTCCAGAGCTGAACTATGTTAATTTCAGCTCCGGGGACCTCCTGCTTGCTGAAGATACTTGCCTCCATGAGGAAGCCAGTATCCCTGTGGAGTATAAATGTCTTAGTCATGCTGGCCAATAGGAAGCCACAAGGGATGATGTCATGGCTTCCTATTGGCCCGCATGACACGGGACAATTAAAGCTGCCATTTTGTTAGGCACACATTATCTCTGGCTGCAGAGATACCGGCACCCCTACGGAGGTATCTCTGGAAGCAGGGTGTCCCCCGGAGACCCCGTGCTTCAAACCTGTAATTAAATGTATTTTTATTTTTTTAAATGCAATGCCGCATATAGTGTTGCTTTAACGGCAAAAAAAACACTGGTCCATAATTACTGTGGTGTTATTCCAGAAGATACCTTCTTGTGTCGGGAAACACCCTAAATCCATTCACTCGGTTTGTGATGCCTTCTATGGGACCAACCCATTGTATATAGAAGTTGTATTGTCTGCGGTGTCAATACTAACAACGTGTCTTCTTTGGCTCTTTGTGATTTAGTAGCTAGTCCCTTTATCCAACCAAGGTATCATAACGTCAAAAAATACTCTGAAGGACCATGCATAAATCCCCATAGATTGAAGGCCTGTTTCAAAAAGGACTCACAATTGATGGCAATGATTATCTGTCACTCTATTAAAATGTTTTGTGTTTTGCGTTATTTCTATGTTTTAGCTTTCTTTGCATCAGAAAAAATAACAGGGGTTATTATTTGAAGCAATATGAGAGTTATAATAGGCATATGGGTTTAGAACAAACAGAGGTAGTTCCAGAGAGTATGTAAATTATTCTAACATACCTTGTTAAGTCCAGGATTTTTACACCATCCAACGGCCTCACATTCCCAGCATCTGCAATTATAAAATTATGGATAATATATAAAAGCAGCAGTCCCTGTAAAAATGCAGGACATACATATGACGAGAAAACCCAGCTGTTTCTAGCAATCCTTCCAACACTGGAATAGGAGAAAACCAAAAAAAGTGTTAAAAACTTTCAACACAACGCTCAGCGAGAAAAGGGAGATGACCCTGGCCGATAATCTCAACTCAGAAGTGTTTGGTGCAGAAGATCATTTTTGGAAGGTCGTCCAGATTTTGGACCCCTTCCTCAAGGTGACTTTAACTGCACAGTATGAACTTTATGCCAGAGTGTTTCAACCATTGGCCGCTAAAGATTACATTTCAGATCTGACAGGGGAATTGACCATTTACATGAACGTACCTAAACCTGACAATGTGAAACTGGATGTGCTTGCTTTTTGGAACAGTCATCAAGACACACTTCCCAAGTGAAGCAAAGCTTTGAGTGTGCCCACTGGATTTATTGATGCAGAGCTATTATTTTCAAAGTTGGTCTACATCCATGACAGCAAAAGGCTCAACTTTAGAGACGTTATCTTCCAGATGCTTTAATTACCTGAAGGTTGTGAGCTTCAACCACAGGCACAAACGGTAATGCAGAATTTAGAGTAATAGGTACAGGACATTAAAAACAGGTACAGTACTTGCTAAATAGGTACTGGTGGAGGGTATGAAACCGGAGCCAAATTGTTGGTGGTACTTTGAGCCGCTATGCATTTTTGCACTGAAAACATTAACATTTCCTGTAAATTGAGTATGAGTACATTTTTAGCACTCTATTTCTACCTTGCTGGCTAGCAGTATATATAAGTGCCACCCTGGCTGGCAATGTATATAGGAACCTCACTCGCTGGCAGTGTCTATAAGTACATCCCTGGCAGGTAGTATATATAACTACCTCGCTGGCTAGCAGTATATACTATAAGTACCTCGCTGGCAGGCAGTGTACAGGCATACCCCGCATTAACGTACGCAATGGGACCGGAGCATGTACAGTCATGTGATAAAGAAAGTACACCCTCTTTGAATTCCATGGTTTTACATATCAGGACATAATAACAATCATCTGTTCCTTAGCAGGTCTTAAAATTAGGTAAATACAACCTCAGATGAACAACAACACATGACATATTACACCATGTCATGATTTATTTAACAAAAATAAAGCCAAAATGGTGAAGCCATGTGTGAAAAACTAAGTACACCTTATGATTCAATAGCTTGTAGAACCACCTTTAGCAGCAATAACTTGAAGTAATCGTTTTCTGTATGACTTTATCAGTCTCTCACATCGTTGTGGAGGAATTTTGGTCCACTCTCTTTACAACGTTGCTTCAGTTCATTGAGGTTTGTTGGCATTTGTTTATGCACAGCTCTCTTAAGGTCCAGCCACAGCATTTCAATCGGGTTGAGGTCTGGACTTTGACTGGGCCATTGCAACACCTTAATTATTTTCTTTTTCAGCCATTCTGTTGTAGATTTGCTGGTGTGCTTGGGATCATTATCCTGTTGCATGACCCAATTTCGGTCAAGCTTTAGCAATCGGACAGATGGCCTCACATTTGACTCTAGAATACTTTGGTATACAGAGGAGTTCATGGTCGACTCAATGACTGCAAGGTTCCCAGGTCCTGTGGCTGCAAAAAGAAGCCCAAATCATCACCCCTCCACCACCGTGCTTGACAGTTGGTATGAGGTGTTTGTGCTGATATGCTGTGTTTGGTTTTCGCCAAACGTGGCGCTGTGCATTATGGCAAAACATCTCCACTTTGGTCTCGTCTCTCCAAAGGACATTGTTCCAGAAGTCTTGTGGTTTGTTCAGATGCAACTTTGCAAATCTAAGCCGTGCTGCCATGTAGGCTTTCTCCTAGCAACCCTTCCAAACAAACCATACTTGTTCAGTCGTTTTCTAATTGTAATGTCATGAACTTTATCATTTAACATGCTAACTGAGGCCTGTAGAGTCTGAGATGTAACTCTTGGGTATTTTGCAATTTCTCTGAGCATTGCACGGTCTGATCTTGGGGTGAATTTGCTGGGATATCCACTCCTGGGAAGATTGGCAACTGTCTTGAATGTTTTCCACTTTTGAATAATTTTTCTCACTGTAGGATGATGGACTTTAATTTTTTTGGAAATTGCCTTATAACCCATCCCAGATTGATGGGCAGCAACAATTGCTTCACTAAGATCATTGAGGATGTCTTTCCTCCTTGGCATTGTGTTAACACACACCTGAATGCTCCAGACCAGCAAACTGCTAAAACTTCGGCTTTTATAGAGGTGGTCACACTTGCTGATGATCAATTAATCAAGGGCATTTGATTAGCAGCTCCTGTCTGCTACTTAGCTTCTTAATTCCTATGGAAGCAGTAAGGGTGTATTGTACTTAGTTTTTCACACATAGCTTCTCCATTTTGGCTTTATTTTTGTTAAATAAATCATGACACAGTGTAATATGTCATGTGTTGTTGTTCATCTGAGGTTGTATTTACCTAATTTTTAGACCTGCTAAGGAACAGATGATTGTTATTATGTCCTGATATGTAAAACCATGGAATTCAAAGAGGGTGTACTTTCTTTTTCACATGACTGTATGTAAAGAGAAAATGTCCTTAAATTGAAGCATTACCTTTTTTCCACTTATCGATGCATGAACTGTACCACAATCATCATATACGTGCATAACTGATGTAAATAACGCATTTGTAACAGGCTCTATAGTCTCCCGCTTGTGCACAGCTTCGGTACAGGTAGGGAGCCGGTATTACTATTCAGGAAGTGCTGACAGGCGCATGCGCGAGCTGCCGTTTGCCTATTGGGCGATATGTCCTTACTCGCGAGTGTACTTAAAGTGAGTGTCCTTAAACCGGGGTATGCCTGTATATAAAATTCCTCCCTGGCAGAACATATACACTATTATATATGAGTACCTCCCTGTCAATGTATAAGACAACTACACAGGCAGTATGTCATTTTCTCTATCAATGAATAATCATCTCTCTAGCACTATATATGTACCTCTCCAGCAGTATATAAGTACCACTCTAACACCTTTATGAGTACATTTCTAGCATAAGTGCATTTCTGCCCTGGCTGCCAGTATATATAAGTACCTCCCTGGCTGGCAATGTATATTAATACCTCTCTGGTTTCCTGGCTGCCAGTGTATGTAAGTGCAAAACAAAAAGTGTAAAGGGCGCTCCCAACTATCTATCTATCTATCTATCTATCTATCTATCTATCTAGATAGATAGATAGATAGATAGATAGATAGATAGATAGATAGATAGATAGATAGATAGATAGATAGTATAGATATATATAGATATATACACACACACACACACACAATACGTGCAAAATTATTTATATGTGGACAAAAGTGATATTGTATATTAGATAATAAGTGAAAGAAAGTGACATCCAACATTTAAGCCGTATATCCATATGTCATCCAATGTCATTTAAATGCAACTCTAAACTCTAAATGCAACTCTAAACCCTATTAAGAACTTTTCCAAATGTTCTTCCAAATGAGAAAATCTTCAAAGTTCAGGGAGTAGAGCTGTATTAAGATTGACAACAGTTTCTTTAGAATTGTCCAGCTCCTCAGTGAGACTGTGAAGTTAATTTTTGGAGACTTCCAGTTTTGTGCGGCAGGTGCCGATCTCGTGGTGTGAGGCATCCAGTGCTGTGCGGAATGTATGAACCTCCTTCTGAGATACGTCCACCTCTGTCCGGACACTGTTGACCTCTTGTTGTGAGGCATTCAGTTCTATGCAGAGAGTGTGAACCTCTTGCTGAAAGACTGTAATCTCCTTCAGTGCCTCCTCATACTTCTGCTTCAGCTTAGCCATCATTTTATCAGATTGGCTCTGCTTTTCCACCATGGTGGTATTAGTAGTGTTTGCAGCATCTAGCTCAGTCTTGAGATCGTCCAATTCTGTCCTGGCCAAAGAGTACATTGTAAGCACATATTTCTGTAGCTTCACGTTATTTTTCAGTAGCTCTGCGTAATCATCTTTCTTTTGTTTCAATTGTTCACGGTGCAGATCACAGTCACGCCTGGCAATTTTCAGAGCATCTTCAGGGCTGGTCAAGGGATCGTCACTCATTGGTTCCGGCTCCGCTTCCCTGGTATGGTTGGTTGAGGGTTTCTCACTATTAGCACCGGACAGACACTTCTTTGGGGTACACGACTTCTGCCTTGGGCCCTCTGGATATTCGGTTGTCCGCGAGACAAATTCTCCATTTTCTCTAGGCTGCAGGGCATCTTGGTCCCCCTTTTTCTCCGCGGGATCTGCGGACGTGTCTGTTCCTTTCACGGTAAGTGAAGACCCGCTTTTCTTTTTCTTTTTTCGCCTCTTTGTTTTGGATGACTCCGTCCCATCAGGAATACTGGAGTCTCCATCTTTATTTGGAATTTTAGCAGCTTCACTGGATCCACCATGCTTTTCTTGCGATTGTATGCTGGCGTATAAATTTGGTGATCTGTTGCTCCCGCTTTTGCCGATCGCATTCGTCATCATAGAGAGCGGTCTTTTCGATTCGTACCGAGTTCAGGCACCCCCATCATTCTTGGGGTGTGACTCGGTTCGGGTTCCCCATAAGAGATGTCTTCCTCCTTATCGGACTGGAAGGGCCACTCTTCCATGGGGTAGGGTTCATTACAGGAACGCTGTATCTTGTCCTCCATTTTGGGGCTATCAGGTGTATTTTTCTTCCTGACCTCTGGAGGCGCTATTGCAGCTGTTGCCACTGTATTTGCTAGAACCCCAAATTTTGCTAGTCCTACAGATGGGCAGACTTTGCTTGTAGAGTTCATAGCTCTCACAGGCGTTTCTGTAGACTTTTTCTTTACTTTGGTATGTTTTACAATATTAGCAGTACTGTGCATGCATTCACTCTCATCGTCTGAATAAGGCCTGAAGGGACACTGCTCCGTGTGGTGGGGTTCTTTACACCAGGAACACATTTTCTTCCCCATTTTTGCAGTCTGTATTTGACTTCAGCTGGGTGGCCATTTTAAATTCCCAGAATCAGTACCTTGCGTCGGTCACCGTCTGTAAAAGTTTCCCTGCTTCAGCACTGTCTTGCATCAATTTTCACACTTTTCTGCATATACTCCATTTACAGCTGGTAGTCCTATGCGGTGTGGCAGCCTTTACTTCCAGGATCAGTACCGCTTGTGGGTCACCGTCTGTATTCACTGCTTCAGCACATTCCCCCCCCCCCCCCAATTGCAGATAGTGTGGGGTTGCAGGGAACATATAGTGTTACTCGGTGTTTGGTGCTATACCTGTTGGCTCACAGGAGGGCTGAGCTTCCGCCACGGGGGAACCTGGGGCAATTATACTAGGGGTACTCACTTACAACGATGCAGCGACTCCACCTGCGATGGCTCCCACCAGAGGGGGAGTGGTTCCGCGCAGGACAATCACAATAATCACATACACGGTGAGGTATAATAACTAAGGACTTTACTAACATGCAAGACAACATATCACGGCAATACCATAATATAACCTGTGTCCCTCTCTAGAGGAGACACTTACTGCGTCGCGCAGGACGCTTCCCCAACACCAGGTGATCCCACCCAGTGTCCAAAGAACCCCACCCAATGTCCCGCACTCTTGCAGAGAGAGTCAATGGGTGACTGCGCAGTCACTATTTATACTAAGGGCCCATTGGTGCACTTGTGTATTAGATAGTACCTGCCGAGCACTCCCGTGCTCGGATCTCCAACTGGCTACACAAAGGATCAGTCGTGTGATGGTTCTGCGTGCTGCGCAACAAGGTGCCTGCCTGTCAGACCTCACAGCACTGACAGCCGTGACACTGACAAGGCAGCACTACACTAAGGGCAGCGTCCCTATCTTGGGCCTCCCTCAGCACTTACCCACTAACCTAGTGGGGAGTTGGGGCCTACCTGGGGTGTGGGTACCTATATGGATGCAGGAGCTGCACTCGCTCCCCGCACCCTTCCTTCCCTCACAGCTCCCTGACTCCAACTTGCAATCCTGAGTGACAGGGTCCCTTAACCTAGGGCAGTCTCTGGCAACACTCTCTCTCATGGGGTACTTCTGAGCTATCTCGGGCCCTGGGGGTGCTGGCCTAGTACAGAGAGTCCCTGACTCCTGTACCCTACCTCCTTCCCTGGGCGGCTCCGGTCTCTGACTGCCTAAAGTGGGCTCAGCGCGCGAAATGTATCCACTTGCCTCACTGGAGATCCTAAGCCCTATTGGCCCCCGGGTGTCACATGGGGCATACAGAGGCTCATGGGATCTGTAGTCCCTGCTCAGAGCCTCTCCTAATAGGCTACAGCTTCGCGGGCTTTTGGCGAGCTCATCTGTGCCTGCACGATCTATCTCGGGCTGCCCTAACCTCCCCTGGGCTTTCCCTGCTCTCGCGCGACTCTGTCCTGGCTGTGGGGCTCTACCTGCGCACGCGCGACCACTGCGCATGCGCGAGCTAAGGGGCAATGGTGGCGCCCTCTCCGCCCGGCTCCGAGAGCGCCGGGATCCCCGTGACGTGCGTGCGGCCTTGGCAACCGGCCGCACGCGTCCCCGGCAACCCCCGAGCCGGGATCTGACCGCCCTCTCCCCTGCCATCGCCGGACGGAGCCGCCATTGGACGCGGCAGCACCCCCGATCGGCAGCTGGGCGAGGGGGGGGCTGACGAACTGGGGATACCTGGCTACACAAACATAAACCTACAGTATGATCACATACAGGGAACTGGTCATACACTTGAAAAATATATACTCAGCTCCTGATGGTGCATAGATGGTCTGAGTTCAGTGCAGCTTAGAGTCCTGGAAGTGCAGCTTAGAGTCCTGGAAGGGGTCACCCCAGCCGGAGTGAATCACCAACATATAGAGAGAGTCCAATCCAAAAATATAGAGTCCAAACGAGGTACCACCTTAGAATAAGCCTGTGGGGGAGAAACGCGTTGTGGTATTCATTTGCTACTGGCCCTGACTGCTGGCCTCGTTTGGACTCTATATTTTTGGATTGGACTCTCTCTATATGTTGGTGATTCACTCCGGCTCGGGTGACCCCGTCCAGGACTCTAAGCTGCACTGAACTCAGACCATCTATGCACCATCAGGAGCTTTACTTTGGTTCACTCATATGCCATTGCAGCATTCACCAGTTAATTAACTGGTATTCAATTGTTCAAGTGTATGACCAGTTCCCTGTATGTGATCATACTGTAGGTTTATGTTTGGGTCACTGAATAATTTCCACTGCTCCTCTCCTCTGTTCATGTGAGCTATATTTGTAGTTCTATGCTATAAGGAGGGTTTATTACCGTGCCCTACATATCGGTTCAGAATGTTTAGTGTTATAATTGTGTTATGATTACATCTTTCCTGGTGAGTTAACACCACATATTTCTTCTTGGAGTTTAGGGCATTTGCCTTTATTGTTTTTTTATGCCATCTCCTCATTATATGACCGGCCGGTTGCTAATCACTATGGGTCCTTGGTCAGCCCAGTTGTGGACTAAGGAATCTCTCTTCCTGTCTCAAAGGCAGGCTTTTCTAACCAACGTCTAATCAGCCAGGTGGTGTTGATTAATTGACTACCAGCAGTTAACCACCACACTGCTGGATTAGAGGCACCTTTTTGAACAGGGACAAATCCCCTGTTACAGTGTCCAAAATAGAATTGTAAATCTTAACCATAAAGCCATTTACATGCCCTATGGATATCACAGCTTAAACCTTTCTATATGATGCAGCGAAGTCCTGCAAAGTAGCTTCAATTTATTTTGGAAATTTGCTTCGCTTCGGGCCTTCAA
Source organism: Ascaphus truei (assembly GCA_036426205.1). Taxonomy (NCBI): domain Eukaryota; kingdom Metazoa; phylum Chordata; class Amphibia; order Anura; family Ascaphidae; genus Ascaphus; species Ascaphus truei. Next base: position 189,739,700 of record CM071568.1, read on the forward strand.
CTCTTCCAGCCAGGGCATTAATGGCCAGTAATGCCCTGTTCTTCGGGGATTATTACTTTAGCATACTTATAGAATACACCAACAAACATTGATGGTACTTATGCATGTGCAACAACGACCAATAACCACAAAGTAACAATAACAAAACATAAATTTTGCAGAGAGAGGCATACCTCACTTGTATATACAGAAAGGTGCCTATAAAAGTATGTATTTATAGGCACCTCTCTGTATATACAAGTACCTCCCTGGCTCTTAATGAATGTAGGTATGCCTCTCTCTGCAAAATTTATGTTTTGTTATTGTTACTTTGTGGTTATTGTCGTTGTTGCATACATGCATAAGTACCATCAATGTTTGTTGGTGTATTCTATAAGTATGCCCCTTTTTAAGCACTCATTCTACCCACAGAGGGTTACATTATGAATTGGACTATTGCTAATTATATAATTAAATAATGGACTATATAAGGGCTATCAGCCCCTGTTCATGATATTCCCTGATGAAGTCGTCATTACCCATGCGACGAAACATGTACGGTTTCTGCCTGAGGACTGTGGGCAAGGGAGTCTGCTATCACTGATCATTAGCCTGTAGTAGTGGAACCAAGAGAGGTGCTACACTTTTTCTGGGAGGACCGCTATTCGAATGAGCAATCTGGTGCACATCTAAAACCGGAATCGGATGCACGTCACCAATCTATGACCAGCTATCTACCGGCGCAGTATCCAGCAAATACCCCTATCCACAGACTTTTATGCGATTGTCCTAGCGTCTTTTGTGAGTGAACTGATTTTACCTTGTCTTGATTAAACCCAACTTTTACTCATATGTATATATATATATTTATATATAGATATATATATATATATAGATATAGATATATCTATATATATATATATATTTATAAAATATTTTACCAGGAAGTAATATATTGAGAGTTACCTCTCGTTTTCAAATATTTCCTGGGCATAAAGCTATGATGACAAATACATGGTTACAAACACATAGTTACATTAAGTGAACAGGGTTACATATTATATACAAGACATTGCATGCACAGTTAAAAATAATATATATTATAGGCATATGTTACAGTTACAGACCAGATTAAAATATGAGACAGCTTTAGTTTTGAAAGAACTTAGACTGGTGGTGGCTGTGAAATTGGTGGTGGTGGCTGTAGATTGTTCCAGTTGTGAGGTGCATGGTGAGAGAAGGAGGAGCGGCCGGATACTTTTCTGAACATTGGGACCATTAACAGTCTTTTGGAGTCAGATCTCAGATGATAAGTGCTGCATATATTAGGGGTGAGGATCTTGTTCAGATAGACGGGTAGCTTGCCCAGAAAGTATTTGAAGGAAAGACAGGAAAGATTAAAGAAAACTCAAGTGATGACCAATCTAGTTCTTTGAGCATTTCGCAGTGATGTGTGTTGTAGTTGCATTGGAGGACAAAATGGCATATTGAATTGTAGAGGGTATCAAGTTTGCTGAGGTGAGTTTGGGGTGCCGAGCCATATACTATGTCCCCATAGTCGATAATTGGCATCAGCATCTGCTGTGCGATACGCTTTCTGACCAGCAGACTAAGGCCTCGGTCCCGCTGCGCTCGTTGGCGCGGGCGGCAATGTAGCGAGTTCCCCACCAGCAGGGGAATCCTCGCGAGCCGGTCCCGGTCCCCCCTGGCTGCACAGCTGACTACACGCTGTGGCGCGTCAGCCGCTGGAGACACCAGAGAATGGTGTTTCCTAGCTTCGACGCGTGACGTGTGTGGCTGTGAGCCAAAGGGGAGGGGAGGCTTCGGGAGGAGGAGAGGCTTCGGGGAGCGGGGAGGAGTGTGGAGTGAAAGCCGGTGAGTGCCTGTCTGTGTGTGTGTGTCTGAGTGCGTGCGTGCGTGCCTGTCTGTGTGTGTATGTGTGTGCCCGAGTGCGTGAGTGCCTGCCTCTGTCTGTGTGTGTGTGTGTGTATGAGTGCGTGAGTGCCTGCCTGTGTGTGCGCGCGTGTGTTTGTATGAGTGCGTGAGTGCCTGCCTGTGTGTGTGTGTGCGCGTGTGTATGAATGAGTGCCTGCGTGTGTGTGTTTAAACTTACTTTCCAGCTCCAGCCCGAGTCCGTGGAGGGAGGGGGGGGGCGGGAGAGTAGCGGGTCCCTCCGCTCAAGCCACGCGCCCCCTCCCTGTCAACCGCCCACACCGCCCACTCCCGCTCCGCTCCCGCTCCTACAGACCGCATATCGCGGTCTGTGTATGCTCAGCGCACCGCCTGTCCAGTGCGGGGCGCTGACTCTGGGAGCGGGGCCTTAGCCTTAGGTGCGTCCAGGTGAATCCAGCCGGGTTGTAGGGGGGGGGGTGGGGCTGTGACGTCACGGAGCTGGTGGTTCGCCGTCATTGGGCGAACCGCTCACGTGACCGGCCATGGCGCCAACAACTAAAATTTTCTTAAGACCCACGCTTCCGCACGCTTGCGGAAGCGTGCGTGAGCCCCTGCTAAAGCCGCTCTCATTGCGGCTGCAGGGGTTCACTGCCGAGCAGCAGCGCGCCTCAGCACAGGTCAACGCATGCCCGAGGCCTAAGTCTGCGGTCCCAGTGTGCACTGTAGCACGCGCACCCGGAGGGGGGGCGGCGCGTGCACAGCGCTTCACCGTGATCTGGGAGAAGATGCCAGAGATTGCGACAGGGGGGGCGTGGCTTGGGGTTTCCAGGGTCATGGCCATGACCTCACGCGGCTGGTTCACCCTCATTGGCTGAACCGCAGGCAGGGGCGTGGCCACACCTCCATCGCAAACTGTAAACCCAATTTGAATGTCTTTGTAAAAAATTGTAGTACAGCAAGGCTGCACATCCACGCAAAGGTGCATACTGGGCCCAGCCCCATTGAGGGGTGGCGTTTGTTCGCGCAGCGCACACAGAAGCATGCGCTGTAGAGGGCACTGGGACCGCGGCCTTAGGGAGGATTTGTTCCTGTAAAGTACACCTAGTTTGGCATAGGCTTTGGATATCAGGGTAACAATGTGCAACCCAAATGTTAAATGGGAGTCAAACCATATGCTCAAATATTTGAAACTAGTAACAGGGGCTAAGATAGTATTACAGTTGGTTCTGATCTGTAGCTCCTTCATTGGAAGCTTTTGAAATGTAGTCTTGGTCCCAAATACCATTGATACAGTCTTGTCAGTGTTTAAAAACAGTTTGTTTTGGGAAATTCAATTTTCAAGTCTCAAAAAGTCAGATTGAATACGTGTCCAAGGTCAGAGAGGCAAGGGCTGTGTGCAAATAAGATTGTGTCATCCACATACATGTGTGTTGAGGCCCTTACAAGCTGTAGAAAGATCATTAATGACACTGAGAAGAGTAGGGACCCCAGAACAGAGCCTTGCGTGACACCGCAGGTGATGTCCAAGGGGTTGGAGTTTGTGCCCGAGATAGACACATGTTGGGATCTACCTGACTGGTAGGAATGAAACCAGTGTAAGTTGTATATATACAGTAGATATAGATAGACTGGCTATGCATCTTAACCCAGGCTGTGCTGAAAGCTGTGTAATGCAGTGAGCATAAGCTTATAAGGGTTCCATGTAAAAATGGATTTGAGGCAAAAGGTGACACTGTGGGCTCATTTGCATGTCATTTCCCAGAATCCCCCTTGCTGCAGTGGAAGCACTGTATGCTAGGTGATAATGGTGAAAATCAGGGGTGCAGACCAGTCTAAGACATGTGAATCTGCTCACAAGTGATGTTTTTATTTGAAGATAGATAGATAGATAGATAGATAGATAGATAGATAGATAGATACTGTAGATAGATACGATAGATAGATAGATAGATAGATAGATAGATAGATAGATAGATAGATATGTTCCCCATTCGCTGGCAGCATTTATATGTACATCATGTTAATTATTTTATGGTTGTTATAGCGCTGACAGTGTAGACAGAGCTGTACATAGATATTCATAGGCACAATGAGTTCCTGCACCCACATAGCTTACAATCTATGTATGGTGCCTGAGGCATAGGGAGACCGTGACTTTCCAAAGGTAACTAGGAGGTGACTGGGATTTGCTTCAAAGTCAATGTCATTGTTTTCAGAGTCAGCGCCTTTGCTTACTGAGCCCCTCCTTCAGCCCTGGTATATATATGTACTATCTACTGTAAAACAACAACACAGGCAGCGCTAACCACAATGTGAAGACAAAGTGTATATCACCCTACATACAAATGACAAAGCATGTATAAGGGGCTGCCTAGGATACAAAAACTGACCCCCTGGTCAGAACTATAGTATGGGAAGGGAAAGTATCCAATGGCGCCTATATATAATACACTTAAAGGATATATGAAAACCAAGCCTGTTGGCTGATGGACGTAACTCCTCACGTTGTGCTTAAAGAAAAGAGAAAGCACAACACATAGCGTAATACTGTAACTATATACACACAACACTTAACAATACATACAACAGCTGAGAAATTGATAGGTGAAATATGTAATTTAAAACATTTAATAACAATTATAAATAATATATAATACACATGGACATATAATAAACAGTTAATCTAATAAAAATGATGATAAGGTACTCTGCACCACCGATGAAGATAGTAGCAATGCCTACTCACCAGATAGAGTAGGTAGGTAAGCAGTGGATAATTTTGAGAGTATCCCCTCTCGTTTCTTAAGGCTGTTCTCTGCTGGCTGACGTCTCTGGAACCATGCGTTTGTAAAACTTCATGCGGGTGCTTCCGCAGCTCGCCTGGACAGCCGCCCAGATGGTGCAGAACCGCAACAGCTGACCAAATGCGCCGTCAGCGTCAGCAGATCAGCCGGTCCAACAGCGGACGTAGACTCAGCGGCAGCAGCCACCCCAGCACGCCGTCGGTATCAGCCGCCCAGATGGTGTAGAACCGCAACAGCTGACCAAGTGCGCCGTCAGCATCAGCAGACCAGCCGGTTCAACAGCGGACGCAGACCCAGCGGCAGCAGCCACCCCAGCATTTGTCACCCTCTGAGAGAAGCAACCTTTCAAACGCGTAGGGTGGCGTTTGTTTAGTACTCTGCACTTTGTGTATAGTATCCCCCGACTCTTTGTATCAGCAACGTTTGGGGCTGACCAGTCGGCCCTCTGATAACCGCTGCGTGCTGGGGTGCTGCTGCCGCTGGTCTGCGTCCGCTGTTGAACCGGCCTGGTCTGCTGATGCTAGGACGGCGCACTGTCAGCTGTTGCTGTTCTACACCATCTGGCGCTGATATCCGACGGTCCCCCCGTTGCTGGTGTGCTGCTGCCGCTGAGTCTACGTCCCTGTTTGACGCGGCTGACCTGAGGCATTGGTCGGGGGAGAGCGGGGTGGGGGGAAAAAAAATTGGGGGGGGGGTGGGGGTGAGGGGGAGGGGGGATGGGGGGGAGGGGGGGGTGGGAAGGGTGGGGCTGGGGTGCTGTTTTTGATTTTTTCTGTGTGTTTTTCTCCCCCCCCCTTGTGGGAGTGGCAGGGGGGGGGGTTGCGGGGTGGGGCCCCCCCCCCCCCCGGGTGGGGGGTGATGGGGGAGGGGTGGGGGAGGGAGGGAGGGGGGGGGCGGGGGGAAGGTGGGTGAGGGGGATAGGCAAGGGGGGGGGGGATGGAGGGAAGGGGGGTGGGTGATCGACGAAGTGGGATGGACGAAGAAAGTGGAGGGCGGGAGGTAGATGGTGGTGAGGGGGGGGGATTGGGAGGGTCTGTTGCGTTTCTGCACCATCTTGGCGCTGTCCGGCGAGCTGCGGAAGCACCCTCATGAAGTTTTACAAACGCATGGTTCCAGAGACGTCAGCCAGCAGAGAACACCTTAAGAAACGAGAGGGGATACTCCTCAAAATTATCCCTGCTTACCTACCTACTCATCTGGTAGTAGGCATTGCTACTATCTTCATCTGGTGGTGCAGAGTACCTTATCATCATTTTTATTAGATTAACTGTTTATTATATGTCCATGTGTATTATATATTATTTATAATTGTTATTAAATGTTTAAATTACATATTTACCTATCAATTTCTCATGCTGTTTGTATGTATTGTTAGTGTTGTGTGTATATAGTTACAGTATTACGCTATGTGTTGTGCTTTCTCTTTTCTTTAAGCACAGACGTGAGGGAGTTACGTCCATCAGCCAACAGGCTTGGTTTTCATATATCCTTTAAGTGTATTATATATAGGCGCCATTGGATACTATCTACTGTAGGTACTTCCCTGGCCGACACACACACACACATATATATATAATACATATATATTTTGCTGCTATGCTGTAATGTATACTTTTATATATTATATATAATATAATCAAAAATAAATAGATGATACCGTTCTGTGGCTAACGAAATGCTTTTATTTGTGCGAGCTTTCGAGATACACTGATCCTTCTTCAGGCGATGTTACAATGAATGAAGCACATTCATTGTAACATCGCCGTAAGAAGAGATCAGTGTATCTCGAAAGCTCGCACAAATAAAAGCATTTCGTTAGCCACAGACCGGTATCATCTATTTATTTTTTGATTATTGAAGCTCGGCTAACACGGTACTGATACCTCTACATGTGTGTATATATATATAGCAACTGTAAATATTACTGTATGTTCATTTGCATGTCTTAGGCAGGTCTGCAACCCTGTCTTTCACCATTATCATCAGGCACACAGCACTTCCACTGCAGCAAGGGATTCTGGGAAATGACATGAAAATGAGCACACATGCTGCATGCATTGGCTTAAGGCAGCGGTGCGCAAACTGTGGGGCGCGCCCCCTTGGGGGGGCGCACGATTATGTAGGGGGGGCGCGGGCTGCGTGCGAGAAACCTGGGGCTGGCAGAGCTGTGCACGGGCGGCCAGAAGCTCCGTGCAGAGGCTGCTTCTGTGGATGTCTGCCTTGCTGTGGGGGCGGGCTTCTTCTCACTGCACACAGACAGCCCCTCCTCCTCCTGTCCCAGTTTTCAGCTGTACATGGGGGACTGAGCAGGCTTAAAAGTGAAAGTAAGTATTTGTGTGTTGTTGTGTGTGTTGTGTAGAGTGGGAGACATATTGGGGGGAGGGAGAGAAAAGAGCCATGGAGAGGTGGAGACATATTGGTGGGAGATAAGAAAGCATGAGGTGGGAGACATATGGGGGGAGGGAGAAGAAAGAGAGCCATGGAGAGGTGGAGACATATTGGTGGGAGAAAGAGAGCCATGGAGAGGTGGGAGACATATTGGGGGAGATAAAGAGAGCCATGGGAGAGGTGGGAGACAGAAAGAGACACATGGAGAGGTGGATACATATTTGGGTGAGATAAATAAAGCCATGGAGAGGTGGGAGACATATTGGGGGGGGGGGGGAGATAGAGAAAGCATGAGATGGTGGAGACTAATTGGGGGAGGGGAAGTCTGGAGAGATGGAGCATATTGGGGAGTGGAGAGAGACTGGAGGGGGAGACATATTTGGGGGAAGGGGAGAGAGACATGGAGAGGTGGGAGAAATTATTGGGGAGATATATGGAGAGGTGGGACATGTTTGGGGGGAAGGGGAGGTGGGGAGAGAGACATGGAGAGGGGTAGACATTGGGGGGAGGGGTGGAGAGGTGGGAGAGAGCACTGGGGGTAAGTTGAGAGAGAACACTGGGGAAGGTGAGGAGAGACACTGTGGAAGGTGAGGGTAGAGCACTGGGGGAGGGAGAGACTCCATGGCTAAACAGTGGGATGAAGGTCAGGCAGAGATGGCAAATTGAGGGGCTTGGGAGGATGAGTTTTGGGGGGCTGAGGTTCTTCTTTGGGTCAGAGGGGTCACTCGGAGTATTGATCAGCAGGGAGATTCATCAGTACCCCCCTTGATTTTGTGTTATGGGGTTCCCTGATCCCTGGGCACATTTAAAACGGAATAATAAATATACATAAATCTGGTAGGGTAGAGTGGTACACTGGGTGAAGCAAATGGAGAGGGAAGGGATGTAGTAAAAGGTGGATGAATCCCCCCTCAAATGGACTGCCTTTGTGCACCAGAAAAAAACATATTACCAGATGCCAGCCGCAACAATAAATAAACGTGATCCAATACTAGTATACTGCCTGCGCGCACGCCTGCAGCCCAAGCGTTTTGTGAACTTGGCTGCAGAGATTGTAGACGCGTGCGGGGGCGTCACAAAGCTGGTTCGCCCTCATTGGCTGAACCAGCTCACGTCGCTGTGACGTCGTTGTTTTTGATTACATCAGGCAGGGGGGGGCCCGAGAAATTTAAGAAAGGGGGGCTCGGCATAAAAAGTTTGCTCACCCCTGGCTTAAGGGCTGCTCTGTAATAGGAGCTTGAGATAAAAGGTGGCAGCTCATTTGTCATGTCATTTCCCAGAATCCCTTGCTTGCAGTGCTGGTGATAAGGGTGAAAGACAGGGTTGCAGACCTGTCTAAGACATGCAAATGAACATACAGTAATATTTACAGTTGCTATATGCTTTACTGTGAGGGTTTTTGTCACTTTTTTTTACTCACCATAACGTACGTGTGTGTGTGTGTGTGTGTGTGTGTGTGTGTGTGTGCGGCACACACACACACTCTCTGGCTGGCAGTGCATAGATTACCTCTCTGGCAGTATAATAAGTACCTCCCTGCTTGGCAGTGTATATAATACCTCTCTCTGCAGTTGTAACATAAGTACCGTCTCTGCAATTGTATATAATGGACCTCTCTGGCATGTATATAAGTGTCCTCACTGGCATGTACGTAAGTACCCTCTTTCAATGTATATAATTACCTCTCGGCGTGTATATAAGTACCTCTCTGGCAATGTATATAAGTACATCTCTGGCATTGTACTGTAAGTACCTCGCTGGCAGTGTACATAAGCACCTCTCTGCTCTGCAAGTGTGTAAGTGCCTCTCTGTCAGTGTACATTATAAACACCTCTCTGCGTGTACAGTATAATAGTAACCCCTCTGGCATGTACTGTATATAAATACCTCTCTGGAAGTGTATATAACTACCCTCTCTGAAAGTGTATATAACTCCACCTCTCTGGAAGTGTAAATAACTACCGAACTCCCTCTCGGCAGCAATATACACAGTAAGTACCCTCTTCTTTGCAACAATATACACAGTAAGTACCTCTCTGGCAGTATATACACAGTAAGTACCTCTCTGGCAGTACCCCCGCAGCAGGGTGCATGCAGGGTGCTGGGTGTATAGGCAGGAGGTGCGGGGGGAGGCTCCATACTGCACCCTCCTGCTGCTCCTCCTCAGAGCCTCCAGTAGCCGGGTTGCGGGCTGCATGTTGCCGGGACACACAGGGGCAGGCACAGCACTGTCCCGGGGAGACAAGCACGAGGAGGAGGGTCACAGAGGAGGAGTCCTGACAAGAGGAGGCTCCCTCTGTGCTGTCAGTGCTCAGGCACACACAGCCCTCACAGGCTTATTCCCTCAGCTCACTTTGGGAGACAGCATCACCGCTTTTAATAACTTTCACTTTTTGACGACAGCAGTATTTTCTTTACAAAGAAATATATGTTTTATTTATTTATTTATTTTCACGTATATTCAAGCATCCCACAAACACTCAATTGCCTCTTCATGGCAGCTGACATTTCTGCGACAACAAAATATATATACTGTACTGTAGATATACATAAATATATCTATCATGGAAGCCGCTAATAAAAATGTCCTAAAAAGACAAAGTGCACAAAGGACTATCAACAGTGCAGATTATCCTCCAGATCATAAACTCTGCGGAGCAGTGTCCTCATTACCTTCTGCATCCGTTTGTCCTTACTTGTATGTCATTCTGCTTATGTTATTAATGTCACCCTGTAACCCCACTGTACCACGCTGCGGAATATGTTGGCACTTTACAAATAAAGGATAATAATTAACCTTTTGCTTCCACCACACGAAGAAATACTAGCACTCACAATTAATCACAGGAAACATAACTTGACCTCCCGTGCCACCTCTCACGTTCTGACCCGGCGTCCCACTCGCTCGCCGCTGGATACTGATGTCACCAGCACCCAGTTCCTAAAGATACCACGACCAGCACTGCCTTTACGCGTGTCACGGGTACACTCGCTTTACCGAAGGTACCTTTTGGAGTGGGGTCCTGACCCAGTGACATCAGAATCCAGCAGAGAGCCTAGACCACCATTAAATAATAAAACAAACTATGAGCCCAGAAGCAAAATGCAATACTGTACATATCTATACCATCTATCCCAGGGGTTGCCAACTCCAGTTCTAAAGAGCTACCAACAGGTCGGTTTTCCGGATACCCCTGCTTCAGCACAGGTGGCTCAATCAGTGGCTGTGACTGAACCACCTTTGCTGAAGCAGAGATATCCTGAAAACCTGACCTGTTGGTAGCTCTTGAGGACTGGAGTTAGCCACCCCTGGTTCGATCCTATAGCTGTGCATATTTAACAAGTGTTGTACATTGTTACTACGTGGGTTATTTATTGAGATCTCCCAGCTACAAAATTGAGGCAGAAAGTGGTTCAAATAATAGCACCAGATTTATTAAAGAAAATCCCAAATGAAAACAATGCTGGTTTTGATATAGATATAAATCTGGTGCTATTGCTTGTCTTTGCTTTGTATCCAGGAGACTTTTTATATAACCCACCAAGGGCCTTATAATTCCATGTACTCCAAAGTGGCCATTCGGGGTATTTTCGGCCGTAAATCTCCGTTGATAGGGATTTTTGGCCTGAGCCCTATTTTATCTGTTTCTCATGTGACATAAAAGCAGATCATTTCCGTCTGTCTCCTGTACATATTGGCTGAAGCTGTAGAATGAAATAAAGGAAAACAATGTTTTCATAGGAAAGAAAATATTTCAACAGTCCAGCCCTCAGTGTATTCACATACATAAAAACAAATAATGCAAAAATAAACCCGGATGATTTCATGGTAAAAATGTCTGTGTAGTAAGGCAGGGGTGAGCAATGTTTTGATCCTGCGCCCCCCCCCCCCCCCCCCCTCTATGCTCACCTCCTGGCTTGCGCCCCTCCCCCCTCCTGTTCGGCTCCGGCATCAAATGACGTTGCGAGGTCATGTGACATCACGGTGCCATGGCAACGTGATGTCACGTGACCCCGCGGCGGCATTTGACGCCGGTTACCATTGCGACGCATCGCCGAAGATCAGGCAGGAGAAGCTGCAGAGGCCTCGCGGAGCCCCCCGGCACTTAATTTAAGTGCCTTGGGGAAGAGTACGGGACCTCTGTAGCTGCCGCGCCCCCTGGAAATTCCCCCCCCCCCCCCCCCCCCTGTGGGGCGCACCCCCCCACTTTGCGCACCCCTGTAGTATGTTAATGAGCCACCATCCCATACTCGAGGAAATAAACCATTTACTATTTTCTGTAACTGATATGCTGTTGAAATTCAAGGAAAGGGGAGAACGGAAAATTAAATGGTTAAATGAGAGGGCGGAGGGAAGATTTTCCATCACCATATTTCAACAAAATATACACAGGTGAGAGGAACAGCAAAATACATATTACCAACACATTCCAGATACCATAATTTTCAGAGTCCAACCGGTAGCTACTTTTTAACAGCCACACAGGCTAAACAACAAGGAGAATGCGCATATCAGTCCCACTGAGACCACAAGGTCAAATTTAACTCCAGAGTCTGAGCTTCTATTTATCCAAGGGTGCCAAACCTTAAAGAAATGTTTAACTTGGTGCCCTAGGAAAGAGGTAAGATTCTCCACCAGCATTATACCCTTGATCCTCTGAGTAATCACTGATCTTGAAGGGGCAGCAAGTTTTTTCCCACGATGCAGCCTTTGCGCCTCTGGTCGCTGTAAGAATGAGGGTGACCAGTTTATGAGTCGATGACTTCGAATTGTCCATAGGCTTAGAGACCAACATTATCACCGGATCTAGGGGGATAGTAATCTCTAAAGTTTTTTTCTATTAACCTTCGGATTCTACCCCAATATCTAAGGGGGGGAAAAAACAAAATGTGGGAGATATCCTAAACCAGGGGTTCACAAACTGGGGGGCGCGAAAAATTTTTGGGGGGAGCGTGCCGCTTACGGAGGTCCTGCGCTCTTGCCCAAAGCATTTAAATGAAATGCCAGGGGACCATGCGAGGCCTCTGTTAGTTACCTTACCCTGACGGCTATGTGCGACGCGTCACCATGGCAACGCGGTGACATCACATGACTGCGCTGCGTCATTTGACGCTTGAAACAAGGTAAGGGGGGGGGCGAGAGCAATGGGGGAGAGCAGGCAGGGGGGTGCTGGGCAAAAAGTTTGCACACCTCTGTCTATACTCTTTATTTGAGTCTTCCAGCTAAAAAACGGGGGCAACGCTGGTGCAAAAGAATGGCAGCTGATTTATCAAACAGGATTCCTTTTCTTTGAAAAATATGATGCGGTTTTCTGCACTGGTTTAGCAGCCAGGAGATTTTAGTGAATAACCACAAAGTAGACCGAACTTCAGATGCCAACGGTTTCATAGTTTGCATCATATCATGGGAGCTTATTTACTAAAGTCTCCTAGCTCCGCAACTGGGGCCACCCTAGTGAAAGAAACAGCACGCTGTGTATCAAAGAAAAAGTATACCGTTCAAAGATATATATATTTTTTTTTCCTTTTGATAAATCTGGTGCAATTCTTGTGCAAAAGTGTTGCCTGTTTAGCAGCCGATAAGCTTTAGTTAATAACCCCCATAGTATATGAATTGGTGAGTACGATAGTACCTCGATTCCAAGGGGGAGATTCACTAGGGTCTGTTGTGGGGGAACGCACCCGTTGCGGCGTTAACTGCTATTGATTTGAATGACAGCTAACGTCGCATCAACTGCCTAAACCTGCAATGGACCAAAATGAATCTCCCCCCTAATTCCTCCTATGACCACTCACTAAATCTCAAGCTGGCACACACAGGAAAGGGGACTCATATAGGAGGGAGACCGAATCATAGCGTGAGGACAAAGGAGTCATACACAAAGGACAGAAGATACAGTGGAGCCTGACGTGTCGGAAAGGTACACGCAGGGAGGCTTAGCTATAAAACACCCAAGCTGTTATAAGCTGTAAGGCTCCTTATTGCACAATCAAGTGAATGGATCTTAAGGTTCCTTTATGGCTTAACACCGCTTAGTATATATTGCCCTTGCCATTAATTGTTCCTGCCTAAATCTGTGTGTTGCCTTCTGATGCTAAAAACATAATTACATTTCCTTTTTCGTTCTACTAGTGTGAAGGTTGTTAATGCTATAAAGCTATCCATGTGAAATAACATTTTTGCATGTGCATACCTAAAGAAATCCAGACTCAACCATGTTCCTATTAATATGGGGAGAAGCAGGATAAAACAGTTGATCCTTAGGGGGTCTTTATGATGTTCCCTGAACTGCAGAATGGTTGGCACTTTAGGGGCCCTAATGACGTTCAGGTAACAATCACTTTGCTTGTTTCATCGGAGCAGCGATCGCAGACAGAACTTCCGTTTAAAATTAAGCTGCAGTTCAGTCAATATCCTGCATGTTTGTTTTTTTTAATAAATCAGTTCTGTAGTAAGAAAAAATACTTTTAGCATTTTCTGTTTTAAAAAAAAACAACTTTGAAAGACCAATTTTCTTGTATTCTATTTTAACAGCCATTTGCTAAGGCACTGCCCCTTCATGTCCTGTCACAAGCCCTGGCACACCCCCTTTGTCAGCCCTGCCCTCCCTCTAGCACATGTCAGTGCCAGAATGCTCATGAATATTCATGAGCTTCCACTGCCAGTCAAGCAGATTATAAACAAATCCCAGCTTTTAATATGTCACCAAATTTCGACCTATCAATACATGGAGAACGAATTGACTGGCAGCTATACAGTTCTTTAGGTAATTAGAGATTGCCCACATGAAACTATTGAAGTAAAAAAATAAATGTAAAAAAAAAAAGACTGAACTGCAGCTTTAAGTCACTGGTGGCCCGGCCAGAACCATGCGGCCGCTACCCTAACCTGTCACGTGGTTGCAATCCTGGAAGAAGGTTTCTCAGCATTGTAAGGGTTAACATGCATTCATTTCACCTGTAAGGAACTTAAATTGTTAACTGCACCTGTAGCCAACGTTATTGCAACCCGTGGCTGCCTCCGGACTGTAAAATAATGCAATATCCCTGCATCCTTTCTCGCTCGCGGCTAGTTCAAAACAATGGGCGCTTCCCCCTCTGGTGCGTTCTGAATTTGCAAAGACAATATACTTTTCCAGCACAACTTGAGGAGGTAGGTAGTGAAGAAATCTGGTGGAAGTTCCCGTGGGGTCTGCATTACAGGATCCCCCGAAAACTGCCATCAAACTGAAATCTATGTACATATATGGAGCGGGGAGACGGTACACAGCACATAGGATTGTTACAGATGCAGCCCTCCCTGCCCAGATGAGCTTACAATCTATGTTTTTGGTGACTGAGGCACAGGGTAGGGTGACCACCCGTCCCCCTTTTGCCGGTACAGTCCCGTTTTTTCGGGAGCTGTACCGGTTTTCTGTGTGTACCGGAAATGTCCCGGATATTCCTCAATGTGTCCCCGTTTTTTTTTTTTTGTTGCCGGCGGTGCGCGAGTAAGCTGCGGTGCGCTGTTTGCTGTGCGCGAGTAAGCTGTGGCGGCGCGGAGGAGGAGACTGCAGCAGCCCCGCTGGTAAGTATTTTTTTTTTTTTAACTCCCCCCCCCCCGGCAGTTTCCTACCTTGTTGGCCAATCCCCTGCATCCCGGCATTAAGCCCCGCCCCCGGCATCATCCTTCACCAAGGACCGGCATGTAGAATGGATGGAAGGGCACCGTGGGGTGGGGTGGGGGTTTAAGGCCAGCGTGCCTGGGGGCGGTGGGCAGGGCCAGGGTGGCTGGGGGCAGGACCAACTTGCCTGGGGGCGGGGCTTCCGCTTCCTGCGGCAGAGCACACGTGGTGTGTGTCTCTGCCCGCGGCTCCTGGCTCTTCTGCGCGGTGTCTCCCCCCCTCTGCCCGCCCGGGGGGATAGGAGGTGAGTTTTTGATCCTTTGCCTCCTGTCCTGGCGCTCCCTTCCCCCCCCCCCTGTCCCCTTGGTTCGGGAGATGGGCGCGGGGGCTGGCAGTGGTGGCTGCGCGGTGTTCCCCCATTCTGCCCCGGGAACCCGTGGCTGCCCGCCGGGGGAGGGGGGGGGCGGCAGTTTACCTTTGCGTCCCGGCGCTCCTATCCACCCCCCCCCCCCCCCTTGGCGCTGGGGTGGTGCAGGGAGGCGGAGAGTCCACCTGCTACTCTGGCGCCTCTGTCTGTCTCTCCAGTGTGGTGTTGTAACAAGTGTGTGTCAAGTTGTGGTGGTGTGTGTACCATGGGTGTGTGTGTGTGTTACCTGTGTGGTGTGGTAACCTGTCGTGTGTGTCATACCGTGTGTGTGTGTGTACCTGTGTGTGTTGTGGTTACCGTGTGTGGTGTACGCAGTGTGTGTGTGTGTGTGTGTTGTAGTTGGTACCTAGTGTGTGTGTGTTGTACCAGTGTTGTGTGTGTGTGTTGTACCGGTGTTGTGTGTACGTGGTGTGTGTGTCGTGTGTGTGTGTACCATGTGTGTGTGGTTGGTGTTTGTGTGTGTTGTACCAGTGTGTGTGGTGTACGTTTGTGTGTGTCCTGTGTGTACAGTGTGTGACCAGTTGTGTGTGTGTGTGTGTACCAGTGGTGTGTGTTCAGTGTGTGTGTGGGTGACCAGTGTGTGTGTGTAGGTGTGGTGTTTGTATGCCCATGTGTGTTGGTGTACCAGTAGTGTGTGTGGTACCATTGTGTGTTGTGTGTTGTGTACCATGTGTGTGTGTACCAGTGTGTGTGTGTGTGTGTTGTGTGTACCAGTGTGTGTGTGTACCAGGTGTGTGTGTTGTGTGTGTGTGTGTTACCATGTTTGGAACCTGTGTTGTGTTTGTGTGTTTGTACCAGTGTCCTGTGTGTTGTGTACCAGTGTCTTTGTTTGTGTTACACAGTGGTTGGTACCATTGTCTGTGTTGTGTGTAACCAGTGTCTGTGTTGTGTGTACCAGTGTGTGTGTGTACCATGTGTGATGTGTACCATGTGGTGTGTACCATTGTGTGTGTGTACCAGTGTTTGTGGTGTCCCTTGTGTGTGTGTACCATGTGTGTGTGTGTGTGTGTACCAGGTTTGTGTGTGTGTAACTAGTTGTGTGTGTGTGTGTGGTACCAGTGTGCGTGTGTGTGCGTGTACCCACGTGTGGTGCGTGTACCAGTGTGTGTGTGTACCAGTGTGTGTTGTACCAGTGTGTGTACCAGTTGGTGTGTTGTGTTCCAGTGTGGTGTTGTGTGTGTACGTGTGTGTGTTGTGTGTGTCCCTCTCCCTTCTCTTTCCCTCTCCCTCTCCCTCTCTGTCCCTGCTCCACTCCTGTCCCTCTTCCCTCTCTCCCCTCCTCTCTGGTCCTTCTCTTCTCTTCCCTCTCTCTCTGTCCCTCTCCCTCTCCCTCTCGTCTCCCTCTCCCTCTCTGCCCCCACTACTCCCTCTCTATTCCCTCTCTAGTCCCTCTCCCTCTCCTCTCCTCTCCTCTCTCCTTCCTCTGTCTCTTGTCCCTCTCCCCTCCTCTTCCTCTCCGCCATCTCTGTCCCTCTCCCTCTCCGTCCCCTCTCCTCTCTCTTCTCCCTCTCCTCCTCTCTCTGTCCCTCTCACCCTCTCTCTGTCCCTCTCCCTCTCTCTGTCCCTCTCCCTCTCTGTCCCTCTCCCTCTCTCTGTCCTCTCACCCTCTCTGTCCTCTCACCCTCTCTGTCCTCTCACCCTCTCTCTCTGTCACCCTCTCTCTCTCTCTGTGTCACCCTCTCTCTCTCACCCCCTCTCTCTCACCCCCTCTCTCTCTCTCTCACCCCCTCTCTCTCTCTCTCACCCCCTCTCTCTCTCTCTCACCCCCTCTCTCTCTCTCTCACCCTCTCTCTCTCTCTCTCACCCTCTCTCTCTCTCTCACCCTCTCTCTCTCTCTCACCCTCTCTCTCACCCTCTCTCTCACCCTCTCTCTCTCTCTCTCTCTCTCTCTCTCACCCTCTCTCTCTCTCTCTCTCTGTCTCTCTCATCCTCTCTCTCTCTGTGTCTCTCTCACCCTCTCTCTGTGTGTCTCTCACCCTCTCTTTCTCTCTGTCTCTCTCACCATCTCTCTCTCTCTGTCTCTCTCACCCCCCCTGTCTTATCTTAACTGCCGTATACCTACACCGAAGTAACCTACCCTTCTTTCTTCCAGATCTGACTCAAGTTTCACACGGGAGACCTCGGAAGACAGGTAAGGAACACCTCCCCTCCAGTATAGTACCTTGAGGGACTGCAGATCAGGTAAGATCCCAGGCGGGATTGCTACTTTAGAAATTGTGAAGAGGCGGCGTCCTGACACTGGTTAAGGGGTTCAGAATCATTCACATCTGGGTTTTTTTTGTTCGATTAGTGAGGTCAACACACACACACACACAACTATGTAACAAGGACTAATGGTAGTAAGTATAAGTGTACTACAATAAATAAACTGTTAAGTAAAAAAAAAAAATGTCCCGGTTTTTCATTTTCAAAATCTGGTCACCCTAGCACAGGGAGATAAAGTGACTTGCACAAGGTCACACAGAGCTGACATCAGGAATTGAACCAGATTCCCCTGCTTCAAACTCAGTGTCATTGTTCCTCAGTTTTGCCCCCTACCAGCTCCATATATTAAAACAAACCATATTGAAGAGGGGGAAGTTCACTTTCTACCCTAAAAGACGAGTGGCCAGAGAAAGCACCTTGGGTGGGAAAGCATTTGTGAAAATATTGAAACGTTTGTTTGGTTCCGATTTTGCAGTCTATTGAAGTAAATGACACAAATTCCTTAGGGGCCGTCTCTACTAGTACCAGAGTGTACCAAAGGGAGTGACATGTTTAAGGGGTACAATCTGTGTGATTGATGCATTTTTATTAAAATCTGACACCTATAAGTATTTTAAAATATTTAGTAAACATTGCGAGCTGAGATTTAGGATGGGTTTGTGTCCTCTGCTACTCCCCTTTATCTGATGTCACTGTAACACACAGTGTTTGCACAGCCAGAACCCGTCCTATCTTAATTGGCTCTCTGATAAGGACAGGATGGGAAGATAAATAGGTGACCCTGCTGTGTAAGGTAGATACTAATGGGTCATGTGAATCATGATGTTAAGAGGGCAAATTAAAACACTAGATGACTCATGAAAATGACTGTAACAAACAGTCAGACATGTCAAAAGTAGGCAAAATAGTACATGTGTAAGGTAATCAACTGCTGTACAAAAATAATGAAGACAACTGAGCCAGGTAGATGTCCATCTGAACCTGGAACATAATACAAGGAGACCCAGGGTAACTGTTGATTACAGGGTATAACTGACAGGCAGGGTAAAAAAGGTAAAATGTCACATAACCATAAACACATAGAAAGGGGGTTCAGATAAAGGGAGATAACACAAACTCTTCATTAAGCCCCTTTGGGGTGAGTGTTCCTAAAGTATAGATCCAACGAGATTCTCTTAAGAATCTTGTTGTCCCAATCTCCCCCTCTACTGTGGTTAGAAACCCATACAGACTGTAGCCATTATACCATGTGATTTTGTTTAGTGTTTCTCACAGTTTTCTTCCCCATTTACTCAAATGTGGAAGTTCTTTTGGTATCTAATTAGGGGGTGGCCCTGGACTTCTTTACCACACCCCTCTGTACAACTATTATTTTATCATTGAATAAATTGACTATAATAGACTACATCACTTCTACCAGGTCTATCTGAGTGCATTCATGAGGGAATCTTTTGTGTGTTTGTCTTACTATCCCCTTGTCCCTTTTTGCACCAGAGATGACCTCTGATTATTTTCACATTACTCTATTGTACTGCAGCTGATGCAGGAGCTTTCCCCCCTTTTCCCCTTGTTCTTCAAGGACAGGATGGGATACGGGTAGAGGAAACCCATGATTGACAACTACTCCCCCATTCAGAGGCCCCATGAGAAAGGTAAATCATCTTTAAGTTTCAAAGAAAAAACAAAGTAGTTAAATCTGTGGTTAAGGTATGGTTCCATTTGTTTAAGGAAGTCAGTTAGTTTAAGGCCAAGTTCAGGGTGCATGCTGTAACAGCACCTGCAGTGGATGCAATAAAGGATCCTGTTTTATATACCCGTGCCTGAGTCTACAGTTTATTGGGTAGTGGTATGCTTGAAGACTGTTTGTGAGGATTCGCCATTCCGGTGGTTCTGTCCCCTTAACCCTCACCTGTTCGTCCGGATCTAGTGGCACTCAAAGAGGGCATGTCAGCGGTGGTTCACAAGCGCAGTGCGCGGGCTCCGTCGGTATCCACGGTTCCCGTGTCCAGGGTGCGCGCTCCCCCCCAGGTGGCATCGACGCGTGACGCAAACGCGGTGCGCACTCTCCCCGGCGTCCTGTGGTCTCCGCGTCCTGACTCTGCCCCCACTCTGATGTCTGCACGGCGGTCACACACGTTCCTCCCTTCTCTCCTCGGGCCCCGCCTCCGGTCTCTGCTCCCGCACTGACGCGGGTACGGTGGCGCGCACGAATGGCGCGTGACCAGGTCGCCAGCTTGATGTGCGGGGCGCACGCGCTCTCTAGAGGTCCCACCCCCACTCCTAATCGGCTGCGCAATAGGACGCACCTGCACGATCCAGCAGCCCATCAGTGAGGGCACCTCCACTTCCTGGTTGCTTCCCATTGGAGGGAGGTCCTATTTATACCGTCTGAACTCTCATTCATTGCTGAGTATAACTCCAGTTTTGTGACGCTGCATCGCACTGCTTCCAGTACCCTGCCTTGCCTGCCTCTTACCTTGCTGCCTGACCCTGCCTTGGACTTTGAACATTGTGATACTCTCCTGCACTGACCCTGGCTTTGGAATATGACGATCCTGCTCTCTCCTGCACCGACTCTGGCTTTGGCATTACGACGACTCTACTCTCCCCAATCCTGACCCCGGCTACGTGCCCCAACGATCCGCTACTCTCCGCTCCTAGACCCGGCAAATACCCCGTTTACGCTGTCCTCTATAACCCCGACACGGCTTGCAAGACTATCCTACACTCTAGACGTGCCCTCGCAGTTGTGGTCGGCGTTCTATACCAATCCCTACCTCAGCCCAGCGGTCGCGCCTCATTTGTGGTGAGCTACGCGTTACACAGTCATGGTGGGGACTGTCTCCATCACACCTGGAGCCTCCTATGACTGGAGGCGCTGACACCATGAGAAGAGCTTGAAGGATCACCAAAAGCCGTCCCGTTTCCCCTTACCATCACGGACGTTCATCTCTCCTGAACCCTCACAGGTAACAAGCCCCATGACACCTGTAGCTTTAGCAAGATCTCCCAGAAGCCTACAATTGAAGGTGCTGCTGAGATGCAGAACAGGGCAGGCTTTCAGGACAAGGCAGCAGTGCAGCACAGAAGCAGGGTCCGGGCCCCTGAGGCTTCATCAGGGACCCTGAGCACCCATTTCAAGTTAAGGAAGGGGGGAACCTCTCTCTAAAGCTACACCAGGGAGGGGGTTGTATAGACCCTTACCAAAGATAAAGACTATGTTTAGGCGTACCCTGAGGGAATTGTTCCAGGGAGCGTGGATACCCTTCATAAGAGAAAAAAAAGAGACTGTTGGGGCGTATCCTGTGGGAAACGTCCAGGGAGCATGTACCCTTCGTTTAAATCCAGACCAGTGGTTGGGGCATAGCCTGTGGGAAATTGTCCAGGGAGCGAGTACCCATCTAGCTGCATAAAATGCTGTGTAAGGAACGGGCCCGAGGCGTCGCCAGGGACCCGTGTTCCTTTTGCCCTCATGGACTGTACTATTGTGCTCAAAATGAAGTCCACCGCATGGACTGTGTTCTCAAAATGATGTTCCCGCCAGAAAAACAGGACCGCATGGGCTTGCAGCAAGTTGCAAACTATTTTATGCAAACTCAGTTGCAAGCTATTCGGCTCCAAGCAAACGCCCCGCCCGATCCTCTCACCAGGGTGGAGTTATTGTGTTGGGGGTACAGTATTGTAGAGTTATGTGTTGCCAGTAAAGATAAGTTGTTATATCACCGTGTGAATATTTATTCTTTACTGTGTTCCTGATCAAAGAGGGTAATATAACTGCTCACCTATATCTTATTTGTCCTAGTTGTGAAAGGGTAGGTGCAAGGGAGGTAAACATATATGTATAACAGAGAGAACTCAAAAGAATGGGTTCAAAGCACCCCACTATTTGCACTCATTACCTAGATAATAAACAGATGCCCCTAATGCCAAATGATCAGATCCCTTGCCAGGGAACTGTAAGCGACGAAAAAACAAAAAAGTTTTATTACACAAATCATTAATACACTCAATAGTTAAAATATATAAAATTCCACAAGAAGGAGTGATGGAGAAGATGGGATTATCTTATCTACATTACTATATCACGTCAATAGTCAGTTAGGATCCCTATCTTCCCCTGCGGTTGGTATAGTCATGCGATATCCACTGATTAGTACTGATTAGTACAAGTGGGATTGTGATTACATAAAGTTGTAGTTTAGATAGTGTGAGTTTGCAATTAATTATTGCCTGTTGTCAAGGTAGATATAACCCAAAATGTAATTTGCCTCACTGAGATAATATAATGCCCAAACTTAAAGTACACAGTTTCTGTGTTCCTGGTAAGGGGTTTTCCAACTACGCTTGGATCCCTCCCAGGTGGAGGCACTGTCATCAGAACACAATCACCCCAGGCTCCCTGCAGCGGAGGATCAGGCCTCCTTTAAGCCACTCCGGTAACGCATCACACATAGTTTCCCTTAGACACCGGGAAAGGGGGCTACAATTACATTTTTTAATGACTTTGTCTTCTTGATCCATTTTGCAATATCACTAAAATATATAGCTAACAGGTAAAAAGACTACAAGTATATTATTAGCAAACGAAAAAGGACCAAAAAAGAGCAAATATGGGGGGGAAGGAAAAAAAAAAAAAAAGGAAATAAACATTTCTATGTACATATTACAACATATACAAAAGGCAGCAAAAATAAAATAAAAGAGAAGGATCCAGCAATTAGACAGAAACAATGAAGGGTTAAAGAAATTACTATATATATATATATATATGAGAGCGAATGAGTTGTACTAGAAGGCAAAGGCTGCCATAATGCCGCCGCCGCCTCCTGTTACAATTAATAGAGGTTTACACTCTGCGCCGGTCTTTGCGTGACACAGGAGGGTAGGACAATTCAACGCCAGGAACCTTTCTGTCCACGTTCCAACAGATCAGGGGGAAGCGGGGGACAATCCAACGAGACGGCACCGGAAACGCCTCTTCACCTAACTGCGCGTGCGTGCGGGAAACCCTCGCAGCTTCCAAACCCGAGACGTTCGCTGCACGCGGCGCATTATAGAGCGCGGGATTTACAACGGCTTATTTTTTAAGCCGTTAACACCCCCCTCTCCGTATAACGCTTTGTTTTTAAGTTGGGGGGGAAGGGTACAAGCGGTTTCTTTTTTTTTTTTTTAAACAAATTCAGACACGATGCATCGGCAGCACTTCCGTTCCCCGACCCCACCTTTCCCCGGCGCTGCAGCAGGGAGCCCGGGCTCGTTCCGCAGCCCTCCTCCTCCTCACGGCGTCGGGTTACCGGGTCCCATGCTGCCCCCGCCGCCGCTGTCAGGCTGGGGTTACGGGAGCCCCCACAGCCCTCCGTACGGGCAGAGGCCTCCCAGGCCTTACGGGAGCGGCGGCGGCGGGCTGTCCCCGCGCTCCTCCCCCACAGGGGGGGCGCAGGCTTTCCACGGGGGGAGGTTCGGGAGCGTGTCTCCGGGGGGCGGCTCTACACCGCCTCACAGGTCCAGCCCTCGTTATAACGTGTCCCCCTACAAGTCCCCCGGAGGAGGAAACTCGCAGCAGTACTACCAGCAACACCAGCACCGCGGCTTCCCCTCACCGGGGGGGCAGCAGCAGCAGCCTAGGAACAGTTATCAGGTATGGAGGGGCTGGGAGGAGAGGAAGGGACCTGCCTACGAGGAGGCGGAGAGAAGCTGCAGCGCTGCAGCCCGGGCAACTTCATATATAGGGGGGGAGGGGTCCAGCCAAAGTGGACGAGGAGCAGCAGGGGTGCAGGAACTATTTTTGGGTGGGGGTGCTGTACATGTACTAAGTTCAGGGTAGAAACTACATCCACGGGCTCCTGCAGCCCAGTGATCTGTGCCTTAGTTGCAGGAGTTGGGTCGTGGCGTTTGGGGGCGTGGTGAACGTGTCACGGAGCTGGTTCGCTGAACCAGCTCACGTGACGCGCGACTGCAGTCCCAAAAATCAATTCCAGTTGTGGCGGCAAAATGTTGCAGCGTCAATGCTGTACTTTGCCGCCGGGTGTAGTTTTCCGTTTGAAAACACCCACCGAACAAACCGAAATTGTGACGAATGTGCGCGCACACGTCGCATAGTATTCACCCTGAACTCCGCCTAAGGCTGTGTTCAGGGTGGATACTACGCGATCGGCACACTGCAATGTTTTTAAATGGACCATGTTGCATTGCAGCTTCTTGTGGCGGCAAAGTACAGTGTTGGCGGTGATGTGTTCAATTGTTTTGGTCATGTTAAAGCAACAATCAACATTTTTACCCCCTCCCCACCCTAGTGTAGTGGCTGCCAAAAGTTTACATGGTGCACCCTTGTTTTGTTCTGCAAACCCTTAATTAAACTTATTGCCTACTTACCGACTATATTTTTAACTAAACTGTGACCGATCCCAGGCAGGATAGTGTCCTTGGCTTGTTGGAAACACACGTAAGGCCCCAAACTACACCTCGGTTGGTGCAGACAGCATGAGTGGTATAGCTGTAAATTACTGCGAGAGCTTCCAAAGTCACATCCCATAATGCCTTGCTGCTGTGGTTGCAAAGCATTGTGGAGAGGGATTTTGGAAGCTGCTGCTGTAAATGATAGATATACCTGCCATGCTAGGGTGCTGTTTTGGGCCTAAGTGCACAGTCCTCACACAGGCTGTACACTATACTGCTTGGGATCTGCCATTACTTTTTTTTGCGCAAACCCCTTGGAGACACCTCACAAACCTCCTGCTGGGAATCACTGCTGGTCCCCCCCTTTTTTTTTTGTAACATAATGGAGGGGGAGGAATCTCTGGAGCTTAACAGTTTTAATTTTAAGACTTTGGGCACCCCCTGGTTCCTGATTTACTTACAGGTGTAGTTACCATGTCTGCCCCTCCAGGGCAAACAAAACAGGCGTTCAAGTTACCTGTGTCACAGGACAGGAGGAAACTTCCTGATGGACAGCTGCTTAAACCAGGAAGTGATACTGGTTCGGCTCTGGGGGACCCTCTGTTATCCATCCTAGAAGGGGAGGGTTTTACAAGCAGTTAGGGAGGATTGCTGCTTTAAAGCTGGGATACCATGTAGCTGGCCAAAAAAAACCCAACCATTTACTAGTTAGTTGATGTACTTAAAGCAGCAAACCGTAACATTCATTATAAATTATTTTTTTTAAACAGGATTCAAAACAGGCCTCCGGCCCTAAGCTGCTCTATGTTCAGATTCCCCGGTTCCTGTGATACTTGATTTTAGAGAGGTGTATTTCCTGATTGGTGCTAGCAGTCATCCAATAGGAACCTGCAACGTTGTCAGTTGATGCTTCTTATTGGCCTGCGATTTGGGGGCTGTTTTATTTCCTCGGAGTGGGAGGAGAAAACAAAACCGAAAGCATTGCATATACCGGAGATGAAAATAGAGCGGTTCAGCCCTGGAAGTCCCAGCGGTTCCCAAGTTGCTTACCAGTGAAGTTACTCATATGACTTCCTGGTTTATACAGAGAGATTAAATTGCCGTCCAATAGACGTCTTATGGGCCCACGTGATGCAGGAGAAATTAAACAGCCATTCTGTTTTCCCTGGAGTTGCAGAGATAGTGATAACTTCACTGTTATGTATCTCATGAACCATGGGGTGCCCGAAGCTGGAAAAAAAGTGTTGCTCCATTCTGGGGGAGAAAAGGAGCATGGTGATTAAAGGACTAGGGTAATTGCTGCTTTGAGAATATTTTTAGTTGTCAGGTTTGTGTAAAAAAAAGGAAACGTTTACCCAAGATGTAAGGAACTTGTCATTTTGAAGATGCAATCCCTAATGCTCTAGTTTGGAATAACACATTTTGTTGCTTAACTCTTTCCACAAAACCTTGTATGCTCTGTGCAGTGATTTTTGTGGCGTTTTCTTTATGGCCTTTTCATTCATGATGCAACACCACCAGAGAAAAGGTTATTGAAAGATGGCATAGAGCATTTCCTCTCCTGTTATTTTTTTGTTATATCACCAATCTGTGGTGTCCTAACCGCTGGACGGTTTCTAAGGTTACTACTGAACAAGAATACTTGCCTCATAGAGGAAAAATGGCTGCCGGGATCATTTTCACTCTAGTAGTCAATAGAAAGTTGCAGTGTCATCAGATGGTTGCAGCTTTCTATTGGTGACCCCAAAGCTATCTTTTTAGTTGTTTTTTTTTGTTTGTTTTTTTGTTGTTGCCCACATTGGCACAAAAAAGCCATTATCTAGGGGTCTGAGGGATTCACCAAGGTTGGAGGTCAGGAGATCAGCACCAGAACACTATGACAAAATAAATGGGGGGGGGGATTACTGCTTTAAATAAGAAAGTGCTTTCCAAAATTGTGTACAAGAGATTGCACCTTTGACTCTCTCCACTCAGTAAAAGGAACATGGCGCATCATCGAATAGTGATTTTGAGTGTTTACACATCCAACATATATAGCTCCTTTAATCAAACAAGCAATGTCTGACATTCCACTTGGCGAAGGATTGAAGTATTATTGCCTGTCCGAAGTTCAACTGTCTAAGGGTAATATATTGCACTTTTCAACCCATATGACATAAAAGGGCTCAAAAAGAGAAAAACACAATCATCTATCAATTAAAATTTATAAAATTGACTTGGTAAAACTTACATAATAAAAGTAGGATCATGTATTTATTATGCAAGTCAATGTTATACATTTTTCATTGATTGAGGATTGTGTTTTTTCTCTTTTTGCGCCCTTTTTATGTTATATATATTCCGGTTTTACCCCGCTGATCACAGGAGAATATGAGCTGCAGAGGGATAACCGTGTATATTGGATATCAAGGGACTTTTTTGGGACAGCGTGCGCTCGGCCTTTTTTTTTGTCGACTTTTCAACCCATGCAATATAACACACATCAGCAGTAACATGCCATATGGTTGACATTTATTAGTATAAACTTATGAAACCCCAATTCAAAGCATCTTAAATTCCACTGACGTGTTCTTATAAGATTTACATACATACACTTACCAATGAGGAATAAGCTCCTCTCATGGGGGTTGGAGAAAAACATTAACAATCAGTATCAACCAGGTAACAGTTCTAGAGGTTCTCTGGTCTCCTCCTCACCGTGTTTTAATCCGGAAAGAGAGTTTCTCTCTGCTACCTCAAATGATTTCCTTGTGCATCATAGATATTGGCACACGGTCCACAGATGTGCGCTGTCAGGAAGGAAACCAGTAGTTGGTTTACCTATAGTGTTTTGCTTTTCTGCTAAAAGTGGACCCTGATAGTATGCAATTCAAAGAACTGTTTACCTAGAGACTCGGAGAACGTCCTGGGTTTTATTCCTACCATGCACCAAGAAGGCTAAGGCCTCTGGCATGGCGCTGACCCGTGCTGAGGCGCGCTGCTGCTCGGCAGTGAGCCCCTGCAGCCACAATGAGAGCGGCTTTAGCAGGGGCTCGCTTACGCTTCCGGAAGCGTAAGTCTTAGCTAAATTTTAAATTCAAGCGCTCAAGGGAGCGCAGGGCCGGAGTGAGGGCGAACCAGCTCCGTGACGTCACAGGCCCCTCCCCCCCCCCCCCCCCTAACACGCCCCCGGACGGCGCACGGACCAAGGCCAGGGAAAGCACCCGCTTTCCCTCAGCCTCCGCGCGCCTCTGCATTGTGAGATTAAATGCCGCTTCGGCAGTGAGGCCATTATTTTGGTACCGTGCATCTGCATCACGGGGGCTCTTTTTCTTCTGTGATCTTTGCATTAGGAACATTTAATGCCTCTGCTGAGGGTACTTGTTGTGGCATCTGTAAGAGTGTTACTACTCTGTAGTAAGAACTGGCTTCAAATACTCTCCCTACAGGGCTTGTTTTCCACCACCTCTATTAGGAGGGCCTTTTTTTTTTTTTTTTTTTACAGCTACTTACGGCAGCTTTTATACTCATAGGGCATTTAACCTCTTAGGCCTGGGACATAGTAGTGTGAGCAAGGCTGAGCCCTGCAGCTGCAATGAGAGTGGCTTTAGCAGGGGCTCGCGCACGCTTGGGGAAGCGTGTGTCTCAAGATGTTTTCAGATTTGGCGCTCGCCGGAGCGCAGGGCCGGTCACGTGAGCGGTTCGCCCAATGAGGGTGAACCAGCTCCGTGACGTCACTGGCCCGCCCCCAGACACGCCCACGGATGGCGCGCTGTGTAAGGCCAGGGAAAGCACCGCTTTCCCTGAGCCTCAGCGCGCCTCCGCCCGGATACAATGACTATGTCCCAGGCCTAAAGCAGTTTCTTTGTTTTTTGCCCATCTTCTGTGTTTTGTTAGTTGGGAGATAGCAAGCCATCCCTTTATAGCTACCTCTCCCCCTTTCCCTCCAGATGCCAGCTAAAATGGGATCCCATCCCTGCTTTGGAAGGATACCAATAACCTAAATGAACCTAATGCCAAGAATACTTTTTGTACCAGACATTCCCAATTCAAATTCAAAATGGTGTTTTCTTAGTAGACCTGCAGAGAGCCATTAACAACTCTGTATGGGAAATGAAGATGTAAATGCTCAATTTTAACCAGGCCAATAATAAATGGAGGTCTAAGGTTGCCATGTCTGAAGAGATATTATTGGGCTGCCCAAATATCTGATATAGCTCAAGACCTCTTCAATTTGGTGTTAAGAGGTGGGAATGTAATTGTAGTGAGTGGCCTCTCCAAAGGCATTTCCTACCAGTTTAGAGATTACATACATATACAGGCAGTCCTTGGTTATCCAACGGAATCCATTCTGGAAGTAGCGTTGGATAGTGAAACCGTTGTAAAGTGAGTCCCATGTTAATCAGTGGCCGTGAGTGTTGAATATGCCATTTGTTGTAAAGTGAAACGTTGGATAGCGAGGACTTTGTAGATACAACTGCGAAACGCGTTAGTCAATTTCAGGAATAGTTCTCTTTTTTCAGACTGAAACAATACCATTTTTCCAGATATGACCTCTTAGGCCGTGCATATACCCAATGCGGCCGGGCGTGCAACGCCAAAACAAATGCATGTTTTGCACTGAGAGCGCACATAGTGCGCGCGAATGAGGCGGCCAAGCGCGTGAATTTCGAGCAGATCCAAGAAACTAATTTTTCTGGAGTGACGGCTGCGTCATGTAAGCGGTTCAGCCAATGAGGGTGAACCGTTCACGTGACATCATGGCCATGCCTGCGGCACGCCTCTCGATGTCATCCGCAGTGCAGGTTTTGGGCGTGCGCATCGCCCTGCCGTTGATTCTACATGCGTGCGTACACTCCTTACATAGACATCATAACCCTTTTACACTTTGAACATGTGCTCTTGAAACAGATAAGTGTCTAATCTCTCAATTATATGTAGAATTGGCACCATCGGAGTTTAGAGGACTTGGAGAATGAGCTTTGATTTGATTGAGACCAGGAATATTGGGATGATAGGTGAGAATTGCTAAAAAGCTCCATTTGTACGCTGTATAAGGAGAATTGTTTAGTTTTCACCAAATTAACCCCAACATCTCAGCCATGTCTTGGAAGAACTGTGGCCTTACTGGCATGTATTACCATATTTGGTGCTTGTCCCAAGATTTCCCCAATGGGGGAAAAAAATCTTTTAAAGTGCTTTCTGAAATGTTTGGCATTTCCATTCCTTCTGACTCGGATGTGGCCTTGCTGGGACAATCTGCACAAGGGCGCTTTATAGGAAGGAGGATACATGATGTAGATGGATACTTATTGCTGCTAGGTGTGCCAGGTTTAGCAGCTGAAAGAGATTTTATTTCTATTTCTGAACTTGTGCTGCTTATTTGGTTTACATGATCTGAAAGACTTTATTTTTCTTAATGTCCCTGTCTGCTGGTAGGGCTTTTTAAAGATGCCTCTTTATGCTTCTGCCTCGGAACTTAGAGGGTTTTTTAATGCGTTGTGGCTATTTTTTTTCCTCCATCTTCCCTGTTTTGTAAGCTTGCCTCAGTGTAGAGGGGGTAATACTCGGCAGTTAAGTGCTTTGCCTACTAACGGTCAGCTTTAAGAATTACCTTTGCCCACATATGACTTTTTGCTTTCAACCATGTGTTGAAGGCTTTATTTTTTTCTGCTACCTCTGCACAGATGGGGAGGGGCTTGTTTGGACCGCCTAATTAAAAGCCTCCTCTGCACAGACTGGGTGGGCTTGTTTGGACCGCCTAATTAAAAGCCTCCTCTGCACGGGAAGATATATTGTTGCTGCAATACTATGTTTAAGCCCTCAGTTGGCTTTGAGGGTTAGTGTCTACACCAGGACACTTATATTGTTTCCCCTTCTTGGCAATTGGTGTGCCTCTATCTATCTATACTGCTACTGCATCAAGGGAGGGTTTTGGCCACCGCCTCCAGAAGGCCCTCTAGTACACCTGACAACAATTAAATCCCTGCCGGCTGATAAATAATCAGTTAACTATATCAGAGCCTCCTACGTGCAGGAAAAGACAGTGAAAGAGCTCTGCTAGAGAGGGCTTTTTGTTATGGAATTTCCTTTACACCTCAGGCTTTTATTTTTGTTGCACATAAAGCGAGAAGTATATATGCAGCGAAGGTTGTTTTTCCTGCTGTCTGCACTATAAGGATTTTGTTTCCTCTGCTTCTACCACGTTAGTGTTTTATCTTTGTTGCTGCCTTTACAGCGAGTGGGTATTTTGCCCATGGAGGGCTTTTTTCCACTGCAAACAATACTGTACTCTAAAAACTGCACAGGTTGAAGCTGGATGAATGAATATACCAATGCAGGTAGATCAAATAAAATCAGATTGAAGGGCTCAAAATGTAATCCTCAGTGAATTCAATTTCAATTGGGTTCAGGCCAAATGCACCCGGGTTGCTGCTCTTCACAGAATCCACAAATTATTTCTGAAATATATATTCCGATGCAAAAGCGGAAACTGTGTAAAAACTACCATGCCATGTTTTACTTTCCAACTGTGAAAAGACAAACGTTCCGCTCTAAAACAAGAAGCACATACGAATGCTATTGAACTGCTGCTACATGCGGTTTCCTTTCCTCCCTGTCTACGGCGTTCCCTCTTCCTGTTCCGCTGATATCATGGTCTCGTATCCCTGCCTGCAGTGCTGAGGCCATCAGGAGATTTGAGCGTTCAGCAATCTGCAGCTTGGGTACCAAGATCAGCAATGGATGGACCTCTACATGTTTTACGGATGGTACAGCTCTGGGCGGTGGTTGTGACTATTTTTATCTGTTCTTTCGGTACTGAGAGGGTTTTATTGCCTCAGCTTTCGGTCTTGCCTGTTTGTCATTCATTCCCCCTTTTTTAAGGGTTGCCTCTGATCCAGGAGTGTATTTTACTGCCTCAAGGCTAAAAGGTGTTTTTGTTTAGTACCTCTACATTAAGAGCATTGTTCTGCTGTTGACCTTGCACTTTTGGGTTATTTTGTGTCTGTTCACATTCCATTTTGTACAAACATATTTTGCATTTCCACCATGCACGGGGCCACACAGTCTGCAGGCTGACACTGTATGGCTCTGCCACCTTTAGAAGTATGCTGCATCCAGGACTATACACAAACTATTGCATTAAAAGGTGTACAGTTTACTGTTACAAATAAAGTAGAAATTCGGTATGTGATATCTTTGCCTTTTCAGATAGTTCTATATATTTAACTTTTGTTTGCCTAGTCTGTTGCTTTGAGCTACACTGTGGCACATGTGGCTATGTTTATGATTTTGCTGCTGTGTGGATGGCCTTCTTAGGCCGTAATTATACAGCATGCGATGGCAGTCGGGTGCGTGCCAAGCACAAATTGCCTAATGCCTATGAGGCCGTTCCGCGTGCGCACGACCTGGCGCGACCACGATTTGAACAGACAAACATTTTTGTCTTTTCAAGCGCAGCTGCATGACGTGTCTGCCACGCCTCTCCAATCACCTGCAGCCAAGTTCACAGATCGCTGGGGCTGCAGGTAATGTGCGAGGCTATTTGCTCCGTTGCGCATTTAGTACAATCTTGGGTATAGAAGACGCCACCATGCTTTTCCACATTGCCATTCTTGGGACATTGCCCCAGTAAATCAACTGGGGCATAGGGCACTATTATTTTGGACTTGCTGCAAAGAATGTGTTTTTTCTGCTAAGGTGATTGATAAGTTGGGCTATTTTTGAATTGGCATAGATTTCAGATTGCATCACCATACAAAAGCCCATTTCCATCGTTTTCTGCTTGAATGTTTTTGAATGGACATGATTTTTCTTTCACTGTGAATAATTTTTCAAGGTGTAAATTGGTAGTATGTATTCTAAATAAAAAAACATTCCTTCTAGGATAGTAGATTATAATTCCCCCATCCTAAAACAAGGCCGCTTTGGTCGTAGAGAGTTGAAAGCAATGATTTTTATTTTCTTGTCCTGCCAATCCAGTACATCTTGACCTCCCAGATTGAGTTTGTTTTGTGGGATAACTACACGTCTTTTTAGGGTCATTTTGAATCCAGTATCAGTGTGCTGGACAGTAAACTGGGGTGAGGAACATCTACAGAAGTCTAATTGCTGCTTTTATTAAATGATTTTTGTGCTACCCCTGCATGGCTAGTCGAGCTTTATCCGTAATGTTGTATATGGACATTGAGGGTCTAGAAGAAAACAATTTGATAAGGATTGGTATATGTATCTATGTTTCTTGCTTCCCCCCCCCCCTCCCAAAAAAAAATGTTCGTCTTGTTTTCTAATTTATTCTAAAGTTGAATTGACTGTCAAATATTGTTTTCATTCCTAATCATATACCTTCTATATATAGTTGGTAACAACAATGTCAGGGCTAAGTAAAACTAGACACAGGAAAAGTAGCTTTAAGACCTACTTGCATCTCAAATAACTTTTTTCTAAAGTTGCTGATGTATTTGAGCTGAAGAGGGTGGCTTTTTTTTTTTTTTTTTTTTTTGGATATCTTTCTATTTCTCTGCCCTTATCTCCCTGCAACCAAGCCCTCCCTCTTGTCTTTCTGCCCTCAATGCTCCCTACACTAGTTTCTCTTTCTAGATGCGTGCTCCTCTCCTCATTTTAAGTCTGTTTCACTGTGCCCCCTCCTTTTGTCATTGTTTATATCTCTACCTATGTTGTACGGAGTTCAGCGGAACCTGGAAGCTGCATCCACAAAACTCCCCATACTGCAGTTGATCCTCCGTGGCAAACCTGCTTTACTGTGCTGGAACAGAGATTGGCTCGGCTCAAATGAACGGGACTAAAATCTTCCCCATCACAGAAGAGCATGTTCACCACATATTGAATGTGGTAAAGAACCCTCTGTGTTTGTGACAACATAGGAGTATGCACATTGGCTGTGGGCTTGCACATGCGCTTCCCAGGTCCTGCCGCACTTCAGTAATTTCCTGTGAATGTAGCAAAAGCAGCGCGCAGTGAGGAGCACGAGGAAGTTGTGAAGGGAAGTAGTTAGATGTCCTGGGTGACTGAAGTTATTTTAAGCCTTTTATTATGCACTTCTAAATGAGAAACTTGGCTTCTCTTTGATTTAGGTGAATCAGAAGTGTACTGTACTGTAGACGGGTGCGCAAACTGGTGGGCGCGAGATTTTGTGGAGGGGGCCCCCATCGCTTACAGAAGCCATGTGCTCTTGCCCAAAGCATTTAAATGACACGCCATGGGAGGCGCTAGGCCTCTAAGTTCTCTTACCTTGTCTCCGACGGCTTTGGACAACGAGACGTCACATGACCTCGCAGTGTCATTTTACGCCAGAGACAAGGTAAAGAGAGAGGGGCGCAGGGGGAAAAGTTTGCGTACCCTTCCTTTAGACCATAATCCAACCTTTGCGCTACCTATAAACTACATCTAATATTTTGGCAATCGGGCGAATGTTTGTTGCAATTACCTTTTTAACATGGTCATGTGAAAACTAAAACGTGTGTTCTCTTTGGGTATAGAGGAGCATTTCATTCAGCAGCATCAGATTCAGAAAGCACACACTGATTACCACTTATTTCTACCTTTACTTTTGTCTAAAGTGAGAAGTGATGCCTTTAAGAGAGAACTAGTGGTTCAAGAGTGAACAAGTTTTCATAATCACAAAGGTTCCTTCAGGCAGATTTTGATAAATTAAGTTGAAATCTTTTTATACAGAAATTACACCCTACTAATGGTCCTGATATACAGATATAAGTGCATATGATACACAAAGTACTGTAACATGGAAAGGCAAATAAAGCTCATAAAAATGCGTCAGGAATTGGGATGAGTGTGAGGTGTCTGGTCTAGTTAGTGTAATGCAGCAGAACAGGTAGGCAGGTCAGTTTCTTACCCTTACTGAGTGTTCATTCTTATTTCAGCCAATACATTGGTGAAAAAGACTGGTCACATTGCAAGATAAGTTCTACTTCCGACATGCACAACAAACTTATGTCCTGCATAGGAACAACCTATTTTACCATGTAGAAGCTTAGTCATAAATTCGCAAAGTGGGAATTTGACGGTTATTTGGAAAAGATGAGGTGGGTGGTAGGTTTGGGAGCTATGTTGTAATTGGGCTGCAAGCATTTATCTTCAGCTGCATTATTGGATATAATATTTGTAGAGCACTCTGTTAAGGGAACATTTATTGAATCTTTCTTTACCTGATGATTTTCTTTCCAAGGGTTCACCCAGGACATCTACACCATTTGGTACAGCGCATGGCAGAGGGAAAAGAGTGTCTAATGATGTGGAAAACTATTACAGACCTTCAATGCTTGAGGACCCATGGGCTAGCCTAGAGCCATTATCTTTTACAGATATAAACCAACACCACAGCAATGAGCAAACAACATATACTGGTAAAAAGGGGAGGTATTTCAGTTAACACCTCTAAAAGCCACATTCTCCTGGGTAGGCTTAAAGTTAAACACGACAAGGACACAGTTAAGCATCTTTTAATTTGAAAGATTTTGTCTTTTTTTTATCAGATTTATTTTTTTTACTGCATCTGGTAATATAAACCTGTAATATATTGGAAAACTTGAACTGTGGTAGGATAAATCAGGAAGCGTCCACCAGCAGTGAACAACAAATTGTTCCATTATCACCAGCGTTTGATTTGTGACTGTTTAAACACAGGTTTCAGATTCCAAGACTTGTTACTTTTCTGCATCAAGTAGGCTTAATTTGAAGCCTAATTTTTACGGTCTCCTCCATTATTAAACTGGATTTATTTTTACGAAATTGAGCTGGGAATACAATATAACTTTGTAACTCTATCTTCTACATCAGCATGTACTTTGTAAGGATTTTTCAGCGGTGTTATAATAGTTTTGTATAACTAGATCTGGTGAATTTGACAAACATTTGAAATTTAAATTTGTTAAAGTCCTACTGAATCCTATTTTGTGCACAGGTATTTCATTTTTTTAGTGGCAAGAAATATTTTAACTAACTCAAGATGTTTACTTTATTAAACCAGCTTTGTGTGAGTTTGTACATAATATATTTTCCATCAGTATTGTGGAAACCAAATTAACAGACTTGAAACATATTTTGCTTTAAATGTCCAAGTCTAAACTTCTGTTATAAAAGTAGCATTAAACTGTGGTTACACTTGTCTACTTTCTTTGGGTTAAATGTGCAGTTATGCATGGCTTGATATCCATTATTTTGCTTTAGCTATTTTCTTTGTATTAAAAAAAAACAGCAATGCTGGTGGTACAGTCGTAACAAGACCGTGAGACTGATATCATCTGTTGAATTCAAATCGGGAAACCTGCCTCAGATGTAATGTTTTCAGACTGCAGATTATACTAGTGATAATTCAGATACTGCAAGTCTCTGTTTCCAATGCTGAAAGTATTGTTATTCTAAACCAGGAGTACGTTTCTGGCTTCACTTGTCAAAGGCATACATAAAAAAGATAAACTTTTAACGCACACTACTACAATAAATGTATAAATGGTTTTGCACGTTTATTTTTATTCCATTTTTTTTATGCAAGTGATGTTTAATGTAGTTGTTCTGCCCAAACTTTTTACATGGTTTTTATAGCAGTTGCTGGCTTCAAAAATTATTTGACCATACTTAGACATTTTAGAACAGGGCTGTTGATTTTAATTTTTTTTTGTCAGAACAGATCTGTAAATAAAGCAATAATTATAAAAATCAGTAACCTAACAGCTGGACACTTGCAGCGATGCTCACATGTCAGGTTTATTAAAAATGTAACTATCCTTCCTTTTTACGTACAATGTACAGCTCATCCTAGGTAAGTAAGATACTTGAAATAAAATGATTTAGACTCACCTGGTATATATCAAGTAAGTCCCTCTGTGTAACTGTACAGTAAGTGGTGATATCTTTCACACATTTTAATCTGTATATTTGTGTATTCAATTATAAAACATGTCATTAGTCTAATATTTTCTTGTGCAATAGCATCCTTTTTTTGAAACGGGCTGGGCACCTTAAATTATACATAATGCTTGTTAGAGCAGTTTGATTTCTGAGTTAAGATAAAGAAAAATAATTAACAAGGGAAATAAGAAATGGAAAAGCGGTTAATTTTTTTTGGGGGGGGGGTTTATAGCTAGACATTCTGAATGCATCTACATGTCTCCGGTGGGCCCTACCCAAACCTGCACCATTCAACCCATTGTCATGCCATACAGTGCTTAAGCTACAGATGGGGATTCTGGGTAGTGACATGCATATTAAGGTACCTGGAATTTCATCTTTAGCATGGACTTCATAGAGCTGCATGACATGAAAATGGGGTGAAGGAAGGAGGTTTTGGGGAACAGAGAAAGATGTCCAGATACTCTTGATTCTTTGTTTGCGGCACATTTTGGTGGAGGGTTTTTGTCACTTCTCACTGTTACCTGTGTGTGTATCCTTTTGTTCTACAAATGTTTGTGCTGGATTACAGAACAGTACTGGTAAACATTAACTTTTATATATTATGATGTACTTTTCTAAGATTTTGTTTGGTTTTCTTAATCAAAAACTTATGGCGCATTAGAATATTGCTGTTTGCCTTAATTGAGAGTTTTAGAAAAGATGTAAATAGCAGCATTACTAATATGTCAATATCGTTACTGCGTTTGTGTTAATTGGTGAAACAAAGCAAACGTAGATCAAGATGCAATGTCTGAAGTTCCAAAAAGAGGAGTAGAAAAGAAAGTCTTAAACTGGGAGGCGCTTCAATCTAGTGAATCTTGACCCAAGTCTGACCAGAAAGTGGTAACGGTTCTCTTGTCGCTTTGTACATTGTTTAATAAATTGGCACACAACACTATATGTAATGAAATGTGAAATGATTCCTTAAACTAATTTGTTTATTCATTCTTCGCGGCTGCTTCAAGTAAGAAGACGAGGTACCACTTCACTTTGCTTAAAGGCAAAGAGTTCAGACGTCTATTCAATAGAAGAGAATTGCGGTTAATCATCAATAGTTCATAGCAATTGCTATGGAAATCAACTCAATCATAGCTATCAGATTTAATGAGACGGTGAAATGCCATGTGTTTAGACATACACTGCTCAATGATGAAGATATATGGATCGTTAGAAAAGAGCATATGATGGAAAATATTTACAGAAATATGAAGCTCACTAGGAGACTTAAATGTTTTTGCTTCAGATAGTGGTTAAGTAGGTAAGTTTCTTTCCTGCATGTCTTTCATTTCTTAAATGGTGATTCTCAAACTCAGACTTCAGTTTTATTAAATATCTAAATACTGTATGTCAAAATACATGTCATGACATTTTTTTTTTTTTTAATAAAGCACAGGCTTTAGAGACACACACCAATACCAATTATGCCCATTAATAAGGAAATAATAAACATTGTCCTAGCTTATTAATGTTTTTTTAATGTATTGTACTCTTGTGTAATACAGTATGTAGGTCCTGGTATCCTTATTTACCCAAAATAAGACTCATTTGTTAACATTGCCAATTGAAGCATGCTTTTACAATAACTCTCACTTTACTAATCCCAGTTTTTCTACTTGGTTGTCATCTCAAACTTCTCTTATCCAGCAGGGTTACCGAAATAGCAGTCTCTGGTTAAATAATAATACTGTTCAGATTTCAAAGGAGGATACGGAACTCAATACTGGGAAGCAGCTTAAGTAGACTGTATCCAGCATTTTACCAATCCATTCTCTGTTTATAATTTGGCAGGAAAAGCCAATGATGTTCCATATGTTAAGAAGCCAAGTTAACCGTATGTTTTATTTGTAAAATTCTGTGAACTTCAGGAGCTGGCAGGGAGACTATATTCTCAAATACAGAGTCCATTACTATAGTCTGCATTTTATTTTTGTGGACTTTAAAAGTATGTTTCATTTCGTAAGGGAGAAATGCACGAATTACCTTCACCTCCAGCAAGCTAAAAACATTCAATGCGTGTAGTGGGAACTTTTTTTTCTTTTCTTCTGTTTGTCATACTTGCAGTTATGGGGCTAAAGATCATAATTTATCATGTAATAGTTTGATCTCGAGTCTTGCCATCGATGTGTGTGGTATGTTGTATGTAGAAATATAAAAAGTATTTTGCTACATGCTAAATTATTGTTAGCCTAACAATCTGAAAACGAATATTCAGTAAAGCTGCACACACATTGACTGAGAGCAAAAGGGTCAGTATTTGAGATGCACAAAATACACTTCAGAAGAAAGCAAGTAAAAAAAACAAAGGCTCTCAAACATTTAGCGATGAGATTCTGTGGCCAAAATATTCAATTGTACTTAATAGGTTTAGATAACATTAACAAAACTGTGTGTGTGTGTGTGTGTGTGTGTGTGTGTGTGTCTCCCTCTCTCCCCCTGTCTCCCTCTCTCTCCCTGTCTCCCTCTTTCTCTCTCCCCCTGTCTCCCTCTCTCCTCCCTCCCTGTCTCCCTCTCTCTCTCCCTCCCTGTCTCCTTCTCTCTCTCCCTCCCTGTCTCCATCTCTCTCCCTCCCTGTCTCCCTCTCTCTGCCTCCCTGTCTCCCTCTCTCTGCCTCCCTGTCTCCCTCTCTATCTCCCTCCCTGTCTCCCTCTCTCTCCCTGTCTCCCTCACCCTCTATGTCTTATCTTAACTGCCGTATACCTACACCGAAGTAACCTATCCTGCTTTCTTCCAGATCTGACTCAAGTTTCACGCGGGAGACATCGGAATACAGGTAGGGAACACCGCCCCTCTAGTATAGTACCTTGAGGGACTGCGGATCAGGTAAGATCCCAGGCGGGATTGCTGCTTTAGAAATTGTGAAGAGGGGGCGTCCTGACACTGGTTAATGGGTTCAGAATCATTCACATCTGTTTTTTTTGTTGTTCGATTAGTGAGGTCATCTGACGCACGCGCATACACGCACGTAACAAGGACTAATGGTAGTAAAGTATAAGTGTAATACAATAAATAAACTGTTATGTAAAAAAAAAAAAAAAGTGTCCCGGTTTTTCATTTTCAAAATCTGGTCACCCTATTTAAGGAGCAACCGCTACTAGGACCGAAGTGAACCAATTCCAACAACATATTTAAGGGGTTTCATCTGGGTAATTAATCTTTTTTTTTAGCTAAATATGACACCTAGAAGTATTTGTATTTATTTTTTAAAGTTACACTTGGGAGGGGTTTGATTTTCTCTGGCTGCTCCCTTTTGTGTGATATCCCCCCCCCCCTCATCTTTATTGGTTCTCTGATAATGACAAGGTGGCGTAAGTGTGAAGACAACCCTTGATTGACAAACACTTCCCCATTCAGAGGCCCCTAAGAAATGCAAGTGTCCGTCGATATATAGTGATTCCTATAGTACTATCAATACTAATTGTGCATGATATTTGGCCCTGTTTATTCATTCTGCTGGGTTTCTAGTACTGTGTAATTTTTTCCCCCCACGACACTTACCTGTGGCGGGGTCCAATTGCGGGGCCCTGACGGCGTCTCCCAGCCTTCTGCTGTCTTGTCGCCTTTAAAATCATGTTTTTTGTCCTGCAGCACTATTCAAAATGGCTGCACGGAGTCACAAGACGACGTCACGTAGCGTCCCGTTAACATGGCAATGCAGCGTCATATGACGCCACGTGGCCATTTTCAATAGCTCTGCAGGACAAAAACATTATTTTAAATGTAGCCCTTGTACCCCCTTGGTACAGAAACCACCCGTGCTGCTGTCACCTGTTTAGCTTACCAGGAGGTCTGAGCCTCCGCCACTGGGAGCCTGGGATATACTTATCGTCTCGGTGCAGCGCCTCCACCGGGAGGGATCCCAACGTAGTGGGTGGAGCCCCTCACCGGAACCAATGTACTCAGTAAACACACACTGATATATGATAACAGTATTTGCTTAACACAGATAATACACCACCAACATAACCCAGCCATACAAGGTCTCGACCCACAATAACACCTCCCAGGTGGTATCCCCAAAGTACTGGAGTGCCTGGGCACTTTACCCCGTAGTGTCCACAAGCAAGTCCCTCCCCCAAAGAGTATGTGTGGGATAGCGCGCTTTCCGTTGTGTGTTGGGGCCCGTTGGTGCACTTAACCAATACTTCCCTGATCTCAGTCCAGACCAGGTCAATTAGTAGAAGACTCCGTTGATCCACGACGTGGTTCTACACCGAAATCCTCTGGCTCATCTGCTGTGAGAGACTCCGAAGGCGGATGCCTCTGGAGGGGCTTCCAGCTGGAGTATCCTTGCTTTGCTCACAGGCAGCAGGCCGCACTTCACCTTCAGAGATAATGTCATGCAGCTGATGCCTCTCACTGTCACACTACTGGGGAAAGGGTCCCTATCTAAGGCCTTTCCCTGCAGCATACACAGCTTACAACCACTACTGTGACTCAGGGAATCTACCTTGGGCCTTGGGGGAATCTGGCCTAGTCCAAGGGAGCACTGCTCCCTGGACCCTACCTGCCCCCTCTCTGTCCGGATCACCACTGCTGCGTGTGCCCAAGAGCACGAAATGTATCTGATCTCGCCGCAGAGGATTGCTGCAGGACTATTGGCTGTGTTTGACCAGGTGGTATTGCAGCCCCAGGGCTGCTGGGAGTTGTAGTCCCCGCGGAGCATATCTTCTGGTTGCCGTTTCGCACGGCAAGTGTCCTGCACATGCGCGATTATGAAATGACCACCGGGCTCCCTCTGCGCATGCGCGAACTCCGCGCGTGCGTCCGTCCTTCCAACATGGCGGCGCCCTTTACCGGGAGCCGCCGGAGCCTTCGGCGAGCCCATCGCCGCCCCTACCTCCCTGAAACATCACCCGCGGCAGCAGAGGTAAGGGAGAGGGAATCCGGAGAACCGGGGGACCAGAGGGGACCTGGTTATATAACGATCAAGACGGAGAAGACCGTGAGACGCCGGGGGACACCGCCGCAGCTAAACAGTCAACAGTGGCCACAATGCATTCGCCCCGGGCGACCGCATTTGTCGAGCCATGTATATATATATAAATATATATGTCACCCCTCCCAAAGGGTTACTGGTATGGTTTATGGTTAGTGTGTACCGGGCCCACCCTGTGTTGTCATGGGAGCATGACATCACAGAGAGTGTATACGGGACGGGAAAGATTGAGAAGGTTAGGTTTCAGGAGGACAAGAGGAAAGGAGCCTCGGAGAGTAGATAAGTAATGTTTATAAAGTAAAAGCACGGACCAGGCCCCCTTGTTTAATATGTTGTAGATAGGGACAGTACCTTTTAAGTAAGGTTCCCCAAAAGGAAGAATGGAGTCCTGAATATTATAGGAAAGGGAATACGGCATGCCACAGAGGGCTTCGGGAAAGAGGGCTCCCGGGTGCTGGCGGATCAACTCTAACTGTGGATCTGCACTAATATTCCTCATCAGTCTGTATCGAAGTGGCAGTTCCTAAACAGGCCAAAGGTATCAGGTAATGTACGAAGGACCCGCAAAGACTCCCGTAGGGGCCTACTGAAATCTGACTAACACTGATGATATTCTGTAGCAAAAAGGGGTGCCGGGTCCCACATCTACGTAGAGCAACTAAGTAAATGTACCTCCATTGGAGTGTTAAGAGTGGGCATTAATGGAAGAAACATATTCATCTACAGTATGTCTGATATAAAATATAATGCAACATTGCCAAAACGTGTATGAGTGGTCCGTGTGCTTGAGGACTCGAATAAATGCCAGTTGCACTAATATATATATATATCAAGAGAAAAAATATTAGCGCCAACCTATCACTATATAATATCTCTATAAAAATAAAAGGTGATTGTAAAAATAAAAGTAAAAATAATACAGATAAGAATAAAAAACCTATGCTAAGCACAGTGGATAGAATAAAAATTTATGTATTCAACTAATAAAAAGCATAAAAAATACATAAAAAAAGAAAATGTCCAGAAAAATATATATAAAAAATATATACAAATCCCAAGATATTCCAATTGCTATCCAAAAGAGTCTCTGCAGCCCGAATGAATAGATGGAGATGTTGGGTAGGCAAATAGCATAGGCAAGGGATTAAGGAATGGTCTCACCAAAGGATGTAACCGCAATGACCACAGGGGTTTCCGCGTCCCTCCGCCAGCACACCAACGAAATCACGCTTACGTTGTCAGCTCCGCCCCCGCCTGATGACGTCCTTCCGATCCGCCACCATTTTGGATCCTGCATTCTCCCAGGGCAGAGGTGTGTTCGCGCTCTCCAGGCTCCCGCCTTATCTTGCTTTCCGGCTCCTGCGTGCCACAGTGGACTCCAGCTACCTCGCGCGTCTCCGCCATCTTACCCACAGGGGACCATCTTCTGGGCAACGGGAAAAAACGGTAAATCCTTCACCCTCCGTCCGAGGCTTGCGGTCCTTACCCTCCATTGGTAAGTTACCCTTTATTCACATTTATTGCAGTGTTCAACTGTCCAGGAGGGCATAACTACGTGGGACCCCTTCCTCGTGTGATCTTTGGGATTTGGTGTAACTTTTGAAGCAGCATAACCAAACAGCCGCGTAACTTTTAACTGGGATTGTGACTCTCTCTCCTAGACCCTCTTTCGTTGCGCCCTGGGGGATTTCGAGGGCTGTCACCAAGTGGGGTCTGGGGTTGAGCCCGGAGTATCTGCCTCGGGGGCTCTCCCAGGCCCAGCTTGTGCAGAAAGGAGGGTCCGTCCACCGGTTCTTTTGCAATTAAAGTTTTGCCGCCTCGAGCTACCAGGAGACCAAAGGGGAAGGTCCATCTGTACCTGACCCCCTTCTCTCTCAGGGCCCTGTTAATCGGCATTAGGTTTTTCCTGTGGGCAAGCATCACAGGGGACAAGTCTTGGAAGATTATTAGTCTCACTCCCTCATACTCCACCACAGGTAGGGGTCTTGTTTTGTGAAGTATTATCTCTTTTGTCTTATAGTAGTGCATGCGGAGCACTATGTCCCTCGGTTGTTCTTTCTGTAGCGGTTTAACCCGCAGGGCTCTGTGGCATCTGTCTATCGCCAGGGAATTCTTAGGGGTCTCAGGGAGCAGTGTTTCCAGCCATTTTATAATGTACTCCTCACAGTCCAGTACACTCTCCGGGACCCCTCTGATCCTGAGGTTGTTCCGCCTGTCACGGTTTTCCGAGTCTTCCTGGCGCTCTCTCAGATCATTTATTTGCTCTTGTAGATCTGCAGTTTTTTTTATCTTGCCTTCGAATTGCTCTGATTGATTGGTCTACTTTGGTTTCTAGGACTCCTGTCCTTTCTCCCGGCCCAGTCACTTCCCTCTTCAGCTCCTTAATCTCGGCTTGAAGAAGCGTTTTGAGGTCAGTGTAGAGTCTTGTGAAATCGCACAGCCTTACCGGCATTAGCGCTTGGTTGCTTAATTCCTCCTCCTCTCTGTCGGGCTCTGTCTCTGAACCGGCGTTTGAAACCGGCGCCATTTCTGCGCCCGCACCGCTCGGCCCTGCTCTCCCGAAATACTCCGGTAGCCCTCTTTTCTTTGCTGGTTTGGAGGCTTTCCGAGACATCCTGGGTTTAATTGCAATTGTTGGGGATGTTTATTTGCTGTTTGGCTCTGGATTCAGTGGTTTTTTATCGTTTTTATAGAGATCGAGGCAGGGAGCAATTAGATTAGGCTGCCATACTCCTTGCTGTCGCGCATGCGCCCCCTCAACAGCTTTTTAACAGTTAATGACATTTAACTATAAAGAACTGTTAAAAAAAAGACTCCAATCATAATTTATTTTTCTTCCCGATATATTATTGCACTTTCCCATTTATTGCCACTTTATTAGGTCCCACAAACATGGTGTGAGAGTGTTATTTGGGGCAGGCAGAATGCAGGGTCAGGGTTCTGATGAAGCACTTTGCAGCTCAGCTCTGCTCAGTATCAGGCCCCGTATCAGTCCCTCTGTGTGGGAGCAGGGGGGACGGGGGGGAGCGCTGTGTGGGGAGCAGGGTTGGGGGCTCTGTGTGGGAGCAGGATGGGGGGGCTCTGTATGAGGGAGCAGGGTGGGGGCTCTGTGTGAGGGAGCAGGGTGGGGGCTCTGTGTGAGGGAGCAGGGGGGGGGGAATCTGTGTGAGGGGGCTCATCTTATTAACTCGCAAAATAAAGTACATGATAAAATCAGGGCAATCTGCATTTCAAAGACAAAACCAGCAGCCCTGCCTCTGCTGCCACAGACATCTTAGACAGAGAAAACGTGTGTGTGTGTGTGTGCGCAGTACTTGCCGTGCATGCGCGGTACTTATAATTGGCTGTGGTTAGCCAGCCGTTCTATACTAGGGGCGCGCTCAGCAGTGAGCGTGGAGCCAACCGATCGGGGGGAAGACTCCGAAAAGAATATTTTCGCGCTGCTGCCACTCAGACTGAGGCTGCTATGTATGACACCTAGCCTGACACCCAGAGGTTTAAATGAGAATTTGGACACTAGTACCATTATCTAGTGTCCAAGTTCTCCTTCCTAGTCTGCCTGCCCACTCTTTCCTCCCCCCCCTTTTTTTCCCCTCCCCCATTCCATATTGTTTAGATCAGACTCATTTTTATGTAGTTTTGAGTTATTTATGTGTATGTTCACATTTTTATATATCTTTGTTTACTTTATTGTTTACATATGAATACTTGTGTCCACGCATGTGATAATTATATATGCACTACATGTGTGTATACACTTTTTACATGAATGTACACACATTTTTATTTTATTTACCTTCCTCTATTTTTGAGTCTGTTTTCCTCACGTCTATGCTTAAAGTGGAAAGTTTTTTTTTAAATTGTATTATTATTTTTATTATTAATATTTACTGTAGTATGTATGTGTATATATATATATATATATATATATATATATATATATATATATATAAAATCACAACAAGAGAAAAAATATTAGCGCCAACCTATCACTATATAATATCTCTATAAAAATAAAAGGTGATTGTAAAAATAAAAGTAAAAATAATACAGATAAGAATAAAAAACCTATGCTAAGCACAGTGGATAGAATAAAAATGAATGTATTAAACTAATAAAATGCATAAAAAATACATAAAAAAAAGAAAATGTCCAGAAAAATATATATAAAAAATATATACAAATCCCAAGATA
Organism: Ascaphus truei; assembly: GCA_036426205.1. Lineage (NCBI taxonomy): Eukaryota > Metazoa > Chordata > Amphibia > Anura > Ascaphidae > Ascaphus > Ascaphus truei. The sequence continues at coordinate 189,784,436 of CM071568.1, forward strand.
TTCCAATTGCTATCCAAAAGAGTCTCTGCAGCCCGAATGAAGGGAACACCACTTCCTTGAGGATATCTACAAAAACACAGAAAAAACAGGCGCACTCATAGCGTAAAATTGTATAACAATAAATTTATGGAATAAGGGATAAAAATACACACTCACAAACAGAGCTGAATAAAATGCATTTTTGAGTACAACTCAGCCCGTTCAGACGCAGGAACCCAAAGAGGAGGACTTCAGTGTGATGTCCGCGGTGTGTCTTGCCACAATAGCCCCTCTATGTCCCAGCAGGGACCGAAAGCCACGAGGGACGCCGCCTTCCCCTTGCTCCGGCGCTACAAAGAGCATACACTGAATCAAATCTCGCGTGAGCTCGATGACGTCAGCGAGGTTTCAACCGGAGAGAGTTCACAGTGTAAACAGGAACTTGAATGTCTGAATGGCTGGTAGCAAAATGCTAGCAACGCCGCAAAAGTGCAATATATGCAGATGAGTGTCAGTATAAAATATACAAACTGGACAGTAGGCTCCACAGCAATCTCTACGCGTTTCGTCTCGAACGAGACTTCATCAGGAGTTAATAGCATAGGCATTAAACACAGTTATATAGTACATAAGACCAATCAGAGCATAGAAGACAGAGGATTAGTAATGAGATACGCATGATGAGTAATAGGGTTGGATTAACCCCCATATATGCCAAAGCACACATAGATACGGATTCACAATTTTAATCCTAAGGACCAAATATATTATTGCATATAGTATTAAGCGCTTCAACTAGTGCATTAATTATATATCACAATTGTAAAACAAAAATTAAGCACACAAGTTAACCAAAAAGGTTAACCAAAAAGATTAAGTAGAATGTCATTGGTAGATAACTTGCATAGTAACATATATATAATACATATAATACAAGAAACAGATGTCAATACATGGTAAACAATACCCTAAGTATAAAGAGATAGCTGAATAACCACTAAATGTAGAAGGAGATAAAATAGGTATTATAGAGACTCAGAGGGACCCAGGTGCAAAAAATAAGACAAAGGAGCTAACAAAAAAGCTGAAAATGTGTAATAAATATAATATAAAAATATATATATAAAAAAAAATAAAAAATATATAAAAAATATATATATGTAAAGAGGGAAAGGAGACAGGGGAAGAAAAAGAGGTGTATGAATGAAAAATAAAAAATGTATGAATAAAGGTGAAAATATAAATAAAAATGAAAAAAAAAAGGACATAAAAGTGGCAAATAAAAATAAAAATAAAGATATAAATGTAATAAAAAATGTGTGAACAATGAAGGATACTGGACCAATGGTGGTCACGCAAGCAAAGTCAATGGTACCCATATAAATGATGTAGATTAGGCCAAGTTAAGAATGAACAAATGATTTGGTATATAAATGTAAAAATACTGAGCCACTGTGGTGTAATGGTGCCCACACGGAGGGAACGAAATAAATCGTTCAACCCAGACCTCCCTGCTAAGCACCAAACCTCACAGTAGACAAAAAGATGTAACTAGACTACTGTACTGATATCTATTGTGTCATTGAGACCCCCCGGAACCAATGTACCAAGTACATATATCCAGTAGGTCTCCCTGACACACAATTTTTTGAACCTATCACCCTCCGAAAGGGAAGGTGAGATGGCCTCGATACCAAAGATGGACAGAGAGCAGGGATCCTTATTATGCATAGTATCAAAATGTCGTGATAGACAATGCGACTGAAGGCCATGTTTGACATTTCTACGATGCTCGAGAAATCTAGTACTAATCGTCCTAGACGTGCGGCCCACATACTGTAGGCCGCAACGACAGGAAATAAGATATATAATGTATGTACTAAGACAATTAATATGATGTTTGATTTCATGTTCAGAGCCGTTAGAAAAGGATTTAAAGGTGTTAATTTTACTTAGATGCCCACAAGTGATACACCTAGTTCTACCACAGGAAAAGTTACCCTTTTTAGATGTTAGAGGTGGTGGTTTAATGGTTGGCTTAAGTCTACTTGGGGCAATCATGGTCTTTAGGCATCTTGCTTTTTTAAAGACAATAGGAGCTCGTGTTGGCACCCTGGAACCTAAAATAGGATCATTTTGAATAATGTTCCAGTGCCTGTTGATAATGTTTGACCTGATAGGCCAGTCTATTGTACTTAGTAATGAACTTAGGAAAAGAATGCAAAGGATTCCCGCTAAATCTGTCCACCGCTGGATCAAGGCCAGCATGATCAGATCTGGTCCTGGACCTCTTGAGTAGAGCACTCCTATCAATACTTCGAGCGTCATCAAACGCCCTCTGCACCACCGTTCCATCATACCCCTTTTGGAGAAACTTACTAATTAAGGTCTCTCCTTGATCACAGAAATCCGAGTTGAGGGAACAATTACGGCGAATCCTAAAGAATTGGCTTCTGGGGATGTTGTTCAACCACTTTTTGTAGTGGTTGCTACCGTATTGCAGGTACCCATTGGTGGAGACAGGTTTAAAGTGTGTTTTACTATGTATCCTCGTGTCCGACCTATCAATGAACAGCTCAAGATCTAGAAATACCACCGTATCTGGATGTATGGTGTGGGTAAATTTAAGCCCCATGTTGTTATCATTAAATGATTCCAGTATATCTTTCAGTTGGCCCTTATCACCATCCCAAATGATAATAATGTCATCTATGAAACGACCATAGAATACCAGACCAGCCACCAGCCGTGCACAGAGCTGAATAAAATGCATTTTTGAGTACAACTCAGCCCGTTCAGACGCAGGAACCCAAAGAGGAGGACTTCGGTGTGATGTCCGCGGTGTGTCTTGCCACAATAGCCCCTCTATGTCCCAGCAGGGACCGAAAGCCACGAGGGACGCCGCCTTCCCCTTGCTCCGGCGCTACACAGAGCATACACTGAATCAAATCTCGCGTGAGCTCGATGACATAGCTTGCCATAGCTTTTTCTCCAGGAATGGACTTTGATTTAGAATTATCCTGAGAACTTGTTTTCGTAATCTTTTCATATGATCTTGATCTATATCTATTATAATCCCTGCTGTTACTTCTATACTTAGATCTATTGGATTTCCCATAATTGCCAGATTTATAATAGTCACCTTTTTTTCTCCAGTCCCTCACTCTGTCATTTGCGTAATCATCCTTGTCTCTTGCATATTTATTTCTCTTTCTCTCCACTATTTCATCTTCAAATTTAATAACCCTTTTGTTTAGGGCTATGTCTATGGCAAGATCTAAAGATCATTCACCTGAACCCACAGTTTCTGTCATTAACTGTCCAGTCTCTAATAAATTTTCTCCACTGCGTAATCTAGAATTAGTATCTACTAATAGTGACCTATCTATGAAAAGTCAAAATGAAGGAGCAAAACCAAAAACTAGGTCGAATCTGGAACCAGTAGATTTTTCACCTAAAAATAAAACATCTCCTTCTGTTATTTCTTTTTTAGAGAAAGGATACCAACACCCGCCCATCGACAAAGGGAGGAAATATCCCCTATGGGACAAACAGGAGTCAGCCCAGAATTCCCAAAGGAGAAAAAGAGATTCAGAGGGATCAGAGGAGGAAAAAAGAGACAAAGAAAGAAGGAGAAGAGACTAATGGTGGCCGCGCCAGTGAAGTATGGTATCTATAATTTATCCACACACGAACTTACACCCTATCATATCTCATTGCTAGCAAAAGGTCTCTCGTTTTCACGTAGCAGTTTACCCAATCAGTTTGAGCTGTTTGTGGATCTTAACAGGTTCATACGTAAGCTCACCCTGATGAGACATTTTTCATCTAAAAATAGAGAGTCAGTAGACAGTATAGATACCAACTTTAATACACAGGAACAAGTATGCATTCGTGCACTTACCTCCATTCTTGTAGAGAATGACATTATAGAGAATTTTTCTACTAGTACACAAATCAATCATATGTGTGATTCAATTTTACCACACAACTTTGCTACCCATTCTGAACCAGACTTGACTGGGAGGCCGATATTTGATCAGGCGTCCCAGCCCAGCCTCCTGAACCATTGTGGGGAATCTTCCCAGCAGTTAGTTCGGGATTCGGATCTGGCCCTGGACTTCAAGCACTCACCCTTTCATCCTGTTTCAACTTATTTTCCCTACCATTCTAAGGGGAACTTCATTGATACCTTCTACACCATTGTTCTGAAGGACCTTGAACAGCTATGTCAGAATAATACTCATCTGACACACAGGAATCTGAGCAGGGGGGAAGAATTGGCTTTGAAAAACCTTAAAGATAACACCAATATTGTTGTAAGACAAGCTGACAAAGGAGGGGCTATCGTCTTGCAGGATAGACAGGACTATGTGTCCGAAGCGGCCCACCTCTTAATGGACAGCTCATCCTATCGTATACTGGATCAAGATCCAGTTGTAGATTTTCAGTTGGCCTATCAAACACTCATTCACGATGCACTTAGTATGGGTATTATCACTAAAGTAGAGAGCACTTTTTTGTTTATTAGACACCCCAGGACACCTGTTTTTTATCATTTGCCCAAACTGCACAAATACACTACACATCCCCCTGGTAGACCCATCATCTCGGGGGTGGGATCAATGACGTCAAACGTGTCCCAATATGTCGATTATTTCCTTCAACCGTATGTGAAATTGTTACCATCTTACATTAAGGACACGTTGCACGTCATTGACTCCACCTCTGAGATCACTTGGAAAGACACATTTTGTTGGGCTACATGTGATGTATGTTCTCTTTACACCTGCATAGATCACATTAAGGGCCTAGAAGCCATCAATCATTTTCTATCATCAGATTCAAATTTACACGTGTCACAAAAAGATTTTATTTTATCCTGTATTAGGTTTATTTTGACACATAACTATTTCACTTTTGATGGTACCTTTTATTTGCAGACCTGTGGAATGGCCATGGGTACCAGATTTGCTCCCAGTTATGCGAACCTCTTCATGGGGTTGTGGGAGAACCTCCATGTTTGGGGCAATGCACGGCTGGTGGCTGGTCTGGTATTCTATGGTCGTTTCATAGATGACATTATTATCATTTGGGATGGTGATAAGGGCCAACTGAAAGATATACTGGAATCATTTAATGATAACAACATGGGGCTTAAATTTACCCACACCATACATCCAGATACGGTGGTATTTCTAGATCTTGAGCTGTTCATTGATAGGTCGGACATGAGGATACATAGTAAAACACACTTTAAACCTGTCTCCACCAATGGGTACCGGCAATACGGTAGCAACCACTACAAAAAGTGGTTGAACAACATCCCCAGAAGCCAATTCTTTAGGATTCGCCGTAATTGTTCCCTCAACTCGGATTTCTGTTATCAAGGAGAGACCTTAATTAATAAGTTTCTCCAAAAGGGGTATGATGGTGGTGCAGAGGGCGTTTGATGACGCTCGAAGTATTGATAGGAGTGCTCTACTCAAGAGGTCCAGGACCAGATCTGATCATGCTGGCCTTGATCCAGCAGTGGACAGATTTAGCGGGAATCCTTTGCATTCTTTTCCTAAGTTCATTACTAAGTACAATAGACTGGCCTATCAGGTCAAACATATTATCAATAGGCACTGGAACATTATTCAAAATGATCCTATTTTAGGTCCCAGGGTGCCAACACGAGCTCCTATTGTTTTTAAAAAAGCAAGATGCCTAAAGACCATGATTGCCCCAAGTAGACTTAAGCCAACCATTAAACCACCACCTCTAACATCTAAAAAGGGTAACTTTTCCTGTGGTAGAACTAGGTGTATCACTTGTGGGCATCTAAGTAAAATTAACACCTTTAAATCCTTTTCTAACGGCTCTGAACATGAAATCAAACATCATATTAATTGTCTAAGTACATACATTATATATCTTATTTCCTGTCGTTGCGGCCTACAGTATGTGGGCCGCACGTCTAGGACGATTAGTACTAGATTTCTCGAGCATCGTAGAAATGTCAAACATGGCCTTCAGTCGCACTGTCTATCACGACATTTTGATACTATGCATAATAAGGATCCCTGCTCTCTGTCCATCTTTGGTATCGAGGCCATCTCACCTTCCCTTTCGGAGGATGATAGGTTCAAAAAATTGTGTGTCGGGAGACCTACTGGATATATGTACTTGGTACATTGGTTCCGGGGGGTCTCAATGACACAATAGATATCAGTACAGTAGTCTAGTTACATCATTTTGTCTACTGTGAGGTTTGGTGCGTAGCAGGGAGGTCTGGGTTGAACGATTTTTTTCGTTCCCTCCGTGTGGGCACCATTACACCACAGTGGCTCAGTATTTTTACATTTATATACCAAATCATTTGTTCATTCTTAACTTGGCCTAATCTACATCATTTAAATGGGTACCATTGACTTTGCTTGCGTGACCACCATTGGTCCAGTATCCTTCATTGTTCACACATTTTTTATTACATTTATATCTTTATTTTTATTTTTATTCCCCACTTTTATGTACTTTTTTTTTTTTCATTTTTATTTATATTTTCATCTTTATTCATACATTTTTTATTTCTCATTCATACACCCCTTTTTCTTCCCCTGTCTCCTTTCCCTCTTTACATATATATTTTTTATATATATATATTTTTTTATATATATTTTTATATTATATTTATTATACATTTTCAGCTTTTTTGTTAGCTCCTTTGTCTTATTTTTTGCACCTGGGTCCCTCTGAGTCTCTATAATACCTATTTTATCTCCTTCTACATTTAGTGGTTATTCAGCTATCTCTTTATACTTAGGGTATTGTTTACCATGTATTGACATCTGTTTCTTGTATTATATGTATTATATATATGTTACTATGCAAGTTATCTACCAATGACATTCTACTTAATCTTTTTGGTTAACCTTTTTGGCTAACTTGTGTGCTTAATTTTTGTTTTACAATTGTGATACATAATTAATGCACTAGTTGAAGCGCTTAATACTATATGCAATAATATATTTGGTCCTTAGGATTAAAATTGTGAATCCGCATCTATGTGTGCTTTGGCATATATGGGGGTTAATCCAACCCTATTACTCATCATGTGTATCTCATTACTAATCCTCTGTCTTCTATGCTCTGATTGGTCTTATGTACTATATAACTGTGTCTAATTCCTATGCTATTACTCCTGATGAAGTCTCGTTCGAGACGAAACGCGTAGAGATTGCTGTGGAGCCTACTGTCCAGTTTGTATATTTTATACTGACACTCATTTGCATATATTGCACTTTTGCTGCATTGCTAGCATTTTGCTACCAGCCATTCAGACATTCAAGTTCCTGTTTACATTGTGAACTCTCTCCGGCTGAAACCTCGCTGACGTCATCGAGCTCACGCGAGATTTGATTCAGTGTATGCTCTGTGTAGCGCCGGAGCAAGGGGAAGGCGGCGTCCCTCGTGGCTTTCGGTCCCTGCTGGGACATAGAGGGGCTATTGTGGCAAGACACACCGCGGACATCACACTGAAGTCCTCCTCTTTGGGTTTCTGCATCTGAACGGGCTGAGTTGTACTCAAAAATGCATTTTATTCAGCTCTGTTTGTGAGTGTGTATTTTTATCCCTTATTCCATAAATTTATTGTTATACAATTTTACGCTATGAGTGCGCCTGTTTTTTCTGTGTTTTTGTAGATATATATATATATATATATATATATATATATGTATGTAACAGTGTTTCCCCCACCATCTGGGAGATCCCCCTGTTACCAGGTGTATGGTGCATGCTACCTGTTCCATGCAACCTATCCGCCGATGGTTGTGGGGACTGCAGGATAGGCTTCTGGGATATATACCCGACATTTACCCCATGGTACACAGCTCCTCCATATGCCGTAAGCTCCAGATGTATGGAGGCGATCTCCTACGGTAGAACCATTACCTCTCCCCCCAAGAAGATCACACACCAGGCAGGAGGTATATTCAACTTGAACGGATTTATTCCTGTACACTCACAGCACACAGCAGTTGTCTGTCCAATTCAGTATCTGTTCTGTTCTCAAGACTTAGGATGGTCGCTGGACCTTCACTATGGGTCATGGGCCCCTGCAGCAGTCCCTGCTCTTCCCCAGCCCTCTAGTAGGACCAGGGGAAAGGTAATCACTCACTCCTCCCCTTAGGGAAGAGGACCAGACCCTGCCAGTGCACAGCAGCCTGCATGATACCTTGTCTCTCTCAACGGTAGACACACTACTGAATTTGGTGGTTGCACCTCCCTAAAGTACAGTATGGGGAAGGTACTAGGTCTGACCCCAGGATTGGGCAGAACACAGACCTAGTCACACCTCCTCCCCTGTCACTCAAGGGACAGCCTGTGTGGGGAAACCCCATGATTAGTACTGGCACTGCCTGCTCTTACCAGGACTTGCATGCCAGTGAGGGCAGAATGGTAGCCAGTAACCAGCCTTGGCTACATATGCCTTTTACAATGTAAATAAGCATTTATAAGAGTTTTTTTATGATGATTTTCTGCCCTTATGAAGATGTTTCTACAAAATATACACAAACTTGCTATTCACACTCAGCAGACATGAATGAAATTCCTCTCCCATAGCATTATTTATCCTCGCTGCTCTAGGTGTCAGACCAAGTCCAAACTCATGTTGGCCCTTGACAGCTACGGAGACAGCTGCATTTGATTGCATCATGACAGTCGAGATCTAAGGGGTCTGAAGTAATCGAGATGTAGCTCACGCGATAATATTTGAATGGAATAATCCTGAAGGCATTAAAACGGGTGGGGACGCACATGCTGGGGATAAGTGAGACTCGCTCAAAATAAGTGAGAGTTCAGAGGCAAGTTGCATACAATTCAAAATTGTTTACACATATTGTTGTGCATGAGACTTCTGCGTCACAAAGGTCTCTAAATTAAAAAGGACAGAATGCAACACGATAGCCTACATCATTAATTATTCACAATTCTGTCTTTGGAGGAGATGCCAGGATGGCTTTGGGTAGTACTTTTCCATGCATGCAATGTATCCTGTACTGTTTCAAAATATTCATTTTCAAACTCCGGGTAGCCCCCCGAATAACAAGTCAGAAAGATGTAAGGTTTTGATTAATGTTACAGGTGCTGCGTGTCAATACCGACAGCAGTCGTTGGGAATTTATACTTACATAGAGCAGTCTGTTCAACGGATAGTAATCTGCAGAACCGGAAATGTGCCTATAAAGGCTCTATTGTGCTGCACACATAGAATGCTACTCATAGCATAACGTATATCTGCACATTTACAGCATACATGCAGGTATTGTGTCTCTCAGAAGCTGTGGGTGGGCGTAAAGCTGGTATATCCACCTAATCCATTGAAAAGATAACCATTTGAAAAGTATAATCACCAAACGGCACATCTTTGACATGAATGAGACTTTAAGTCTTTCTGGTCACGAAGGAAACCCTAAAGAGGTACAATATGATAGTGTGCTAACAAGTAGCACAGGTGCATTCAGAATAGGAGATCTATATTAACTAGTACAGTGCCGGGGGTCCGGCGGCACCAGAGAGCCACTGGAACTCCTTCACTTCCGCGTCATGAGATCCCTCCAGGAGAAATTACATGACGCGACAAGGCCTGCTGGAAATGGAAGGGAGCTCCACTTCGGTTTCGTTTAGGCTAAGTTGATCCATCCAAGAGTTCAGCCCGAGCAACCCAAAAAATAGCAAATGCCAATGACGTCAAATAGTGTCCAATTTCTCCCGGCGCAAAATTGGTGAAAAAGTATATATAGATTGGGGGGAGGGATGGAAAGAAAAATCTATATAGTGTAGTATCTTTTGAAAAATAGATTTTTTATTTTAAGAAAAAATTGTTGCACCCACAAATTCCCTGAGGGTTAATGGCATGAAATTAGAGACACACTAGATTTTCTATTCCCCTCCCCCCCCCCACCCTCCTCCACACCTTCCCCCTCCCCTACTCCACAATTCCCCCTGGATCCATATCTCTTCCCCATTTTTTGCACCTGGAAAAATTGGAGAATATTCAGCGTTTTGGACAAAGAAAACTTTATTGTTCCGTTTTTGAACTCTAGAGGCTGTATAAGGGCAGATTCAGGCAGGTTTGGTACATTGATGTATTTGGGGATAGCTTGAAATTGAACTTTTCACTGTTTCACATCATATATTTTGGTGAAAGTATTCTTGTTTCTTTTTTGCGCCTCTCTTTGTCTTTGTTTACGTGCCCCTGATGTCCTAAGGGCCTCCGGTATGCCAGGGCTGTGCCGAACCACATACATGACTAGGGCACTGCCGAGGTTAATGTCTTTGGCACTGGCTACTGGACAACAGTCACTGAACTGACTCGCCGTCCGGTGAAGTCACTGGAATAATGTTATAGGATGGATGATCTTCTAGTGAAACAAAAACAATTTGGAGGGGGGTGGAAATCCCCCAAACCAGGACATCATGACTTGAGTAATCTTAACTAGGATGGTCTGAGTAATTGGGGAATTCCAAATATCGAACTCTGTAAAACACAACCAAAAAAATAAATGCCCAGCAGAATGGAAATCTATGTCATATTGAACAGGAAATAATGGGAAATACTCAATCTCACTTGAGTAATACAATCCATGTACTGTACAAATACATTTTGTTTTCTTAAGTAGCACTGTCCCAAAGAGTTTGCAGTCTAATTTTAGTGCCTGGGGCACAAGGAGATAAAGTGACTTGCCCATGTTCACAAGGAGCTGGTACTGGGGTTTGAACCGGCTTTTCAGCCCATAGTACAAAATAGTAAGGCCCCATTGGACTAAGATACTGTTCAGACCTTTATAGTCAGTCCCTAGATTTTATTCACTTTGAAATGTCTGTTTTATGTAAGGGTGTGTTCTTCTATGAGATACACAAAAGAGGACACCCGCTCTACCTGTATAGACCTAAGGTCATTCAACAAACATGTGCACTAGGGAAGATAATTTAGGACAAAACAAAACAGAAGTGCTTTCTCCAACATTCATTGAGTGCATGTGCAGGGACCTTGTCCGCTGCAGCTCCGCCCGGATACTTCTGTTTTGTGTTGTTCTATGTTTGATATTTCAGATTAGGCAAAAAATTAAATATTTATCCTTCATAATGATGTAGAAAGCCTTCCAAATATGCACATTCCATCGCAGACATATCTACAGACAGCAACAGCATTGAACATTATCACCAACTTTGTGAATCTATGTATTAAGAAGCATACTGTGCTTTTCATATAGGGATCACCAGCGGTGGATTTCCAGATCCACCTCTTCCGGGCTACCGCCCTCCGGGTTCTTCAAAATCGCAGCATCAGTATGTCACCAGGTGAAGTCACACGGCGTCTCGTTGAGACGTCATGTTGTCATTTGACGCCGCGATGTCGCGTTGTCATGGCAAAGAGACGCCGTATGACATCGCAGTGTCATTTTATGCTGCAGAAAGAAGGCGGAGGCAGCAGGAAGGCGGAGGTGGCAGCAGGTAAGGAACTTCTCATCAGGCCCGATAGGCCAGAGAGTGCGGCCTCTGAGTACGGTGCTGCCCCCAAACGTTACCGCCCTGGGCCCGGCCCTATCGGGCTTAAGGGGAAATCCTCCACTGGCAGTCCCAGTCTTACATTTGACATAGATATAAGTAAAAGGAGTTATGCCAATTGAGGTTTGTAGTTTTACTTTCAAAAATGGTAATGAGATACTGTATATTAAGAAATACATTCTGTTCTAATATGTGTTCATCTCCATTTGTGACAACTTGTTTGCACCGCACACATGTCCCTTAGATTAACACAATGGAGGATATTATTCTGTTTGGCTGTTACTGTACATTTCATATGCACTGACCTTGGCCCCTTGCAGATGCATTTACCAGAACGCCCTCCTACTGTCTCTGTAAGATCTCCCTACTTAACACATAGGTTGTAAGCTCTACGAAGCAGGGACCCCCCTTCCTATTGTTACTTTTATATCTGCTTATTCCCAGTATGTGTTATATTATTATGTCAAGTGTTGCTGCTGTGAGTCGCTATGTACATGGATGGCGCTATATAAATAAAGATATACATACATACAGTACATACATAAAGAACAGTAGAGCTACAGAAACGACTGCAGAAAATGCACTGGGGTAGCACAACTTTGGGAACACCCACCATCTTCTGGGAAAGTAGTAAAAAGGGTGTCAATATTACTATGCTTCTGCTGGCAATGGAAACTCTTTTGTTGGCTCTGCAGGGCCTTTGTTTCTCAGACATGTGTCTGAATGGGCAGGCGAGTAGACCGTGGCTGGCAGCCAGATATTTAGCAGAAATGGTGATGATGCCAGTTTTTCTGACACAACATAAGAAGCTAATTGTTTCCTGCATTTCTGTTTCCTTCATGCTCCGAAAGAGCAGATCCCAAAGACCAATGACATCACAGGGTATTGAGAAACAGAGTGTACAAATACAATAAACTCTTCTTTGCTTTATCATGTATGCAATGACTACAATGGTATAGTGATAAAGTGAAAAACAGGCGCAAACAGATAAAAGGGTTGAACACTAAATGTGACCCAATATAAACTTAAATAAGTGAAAAACAAGAATAAATAAATTCACGTGTATACAGTTCCACCCCCTGCTCTGACCCACTGGGAGGTCTTCACTCATCCCCAAAGGTTACAATAGTAGACACGAGATCCAGGGGGAGCATGGGGAAGAAACAAACAAATCTAAGTGCAGCAGAATGGTAATGGGTTAAATGTATGTTTCCACAATCTTGGCTCTTTCAAAATGACTACTTACAAGATGTAAGAGTCATAAACAGCAAGGTTGACTACTAGTCAGTGGAGAGTAAGCGCAGTAGTGGTCATCAGGGTGGTTCTGGTACTCAGGAGGTTAAGTTAATATGAATGATAAAAACGGGCATGTCACACTTCATAAGTGTGAGTGAGGATATCAGCAGCCAGCTGGCTCACCATCACGCAGCTCTCAGTACTCGTCTGTCTCTGCCTCTGCTTCAGCGCAGAGACTCCTCTCCAGACAGCTCCGTGCAGAACGAAGCCGACGTGATTTCACGTAGCGAAACGCGTAGAGTGGGAGTGTTCTGCACGGAGCTGTCGGGAGAGGAGTCATTGGAGGCCAGCCCCCACCATACCGAGGAAGCCGGATCTGACGTCAGACGCTGAGCCATGCGACGACGCACTGAAGCAGAGGCAGAGACAGACGAGTACCGAGAGCTGCGTGATGGTGAGCCAGCTGGCTGCTGATATCCTCACTTACACTTATGAAGTGTGACATGCCCGTTTGTATCATTCATATTAACTTAACCTCCTGACTACCAGAACCACCCTGATGACCACTACTGCGCTTACTCTCCACTGACTAGTAGTCAACCTTGCTGTTTATGACTCTTACATCTTGTAAGTAGTCATTTTGAAAGAGCCAAGATTGTGGAAACTTACATTTAACCCATTACCATGCTGCTGCACTTAGATTTGTTTGTTTCTTCCCCATGCTCCCCCTGGATCTCGTGTCTGCAATGGCTACAATGCAGAGCAAGATTTTGTTAATATTATCAGTGTCTCCTTCTGCACTGCAGGCTTTTGCGAAGAAAAGTCTCTAACTGCTTCCCTGACTTGTCCACAAACCACTGTAACACAGTAAGGCTGCGTCTATAGGGCCCTCGATGCGTGACATCACCTGTCGCCGCAAGCAAAAGTTGTATTTCGCTTTGCGGCGGCGTCGCGGGCGACCAGGCTCCTGATTGGTTCAGGGGCTGTCACATGAGGCGACAGTCCCATAAAAATCAAATAATTATGGCTACCAAAAATCGCGTAGCCACGTCGCCCCGTCGCTTACTATAAGCGCACGCGGCGGCGACAATGCATTTGTTTTCAGGCCACGTCGCGTCGCCGGCACTATAAGCGCGGCCTAAGGTGCACCGTAACATTCACTCGGACTATTGAGATCAGAATTTCGGAAACTGATTGTGAATTTACAAGTCTAACTGTTGAGTGTTTTTACTTCTGTAGTGGGATCTTCTACTCCCAGGGGACAATCTACTATGCAACTCTATGAGGGTCCACCCATAAGCATAATTAACAAGGTGAGTAAGGTGCCAAATATAACACGAAACCCCGCTTCAGTTGGGAACGGTTGCCCTGATAACCACAAACTGGATGCTCTGGGAGACCGCGGTAGAGGAAATAGACGGGAAGATATGTAATGCTGGAAAGAATATGACGGTTTGCAAATAAAAAGGTTGCAGTAGTCCAGAAAGATTTAGTTAGGGACCATACATCACAGGAACAGATTATTCTTGTGGTCAGAATAAGTCCTCCCCCATGTTGCAGCAGTATGCAATATTTCAGTGTCCCCTAAGAGCAAGAGTACAGCACACTGCTGCTAGCAAATATTATATTGGCGCATGTGCAGCGTACTGAGAGAAAGTAAATTTAGAAAATGAGTTCTAGGCCAAGTAAAATAGAGCGTCCAAACCTTGGTGGCCAATAAAGTGACCAGTGGCTTGTGGCCTCTCTGTAAAGTAAACATTATCCCGGAGACGTGCCAGGCACAGCATTCACATGTCCTAACATATACCCCGGTTTGTTTGTCTTTTTCAATCTGCTCGGATTTAATCCTAATTGCTACTTCTCGGTTGTATACTCTTTCCTACCCTCTGCACATGTTCTTAACATGGAGTAGAATTCTCAGCAACGTAATTGCCTTCTGTGTAACTTTTTTCTAGGGTCAGCTTTGCACACATATTAAAACTTTAAAAGCGGATACTGCCAAGTTGACTCACAGCAATATATGACTTTGCTCTGACCCTATTAATACAGTTGGGAGAAGTTGTACATTAAGTTAATAATCGACAGGACCCTGTTCTACTGTAAACATAAAAGTACTGTAACAGCAGCACAAAAATACTAGCACAGGTTTATGGTACAACTGGAGTCACTGTGTTACAAGGTGTTAGCACACTGAATAGCATTGTTCTTCAGTGTGTTTAGCTCAAAGTCCGGCAGATGGGAGAGGGAATGAATATGGTATTGTAAAGACGTAATTTAAGTAACATAACACGATAATAGCATAGCTGCTATTTTGCTTATGACTTTTTAATTTTTATTTTATTCTATAACATATGGCGCCTTAGACGCCAATAACTTTCTAGACCTTGATAGGGTACTAATAGTATTCAAAAATGGGTAGCGTATTAAACAGCGCTAGCGATACAAATAAGTGATAACTCATTAACCTTAAATGGGTTAACATACACTCCACAAATACTAACACATAAAGCGTAACATCCATTTCTGCAAATATTAACCCGGAAGAAGTCCATGTGACAAAGTAGTCATGGGTTGTCCATAACTAGCCGACCACGTAGACTCTAAGGGTGGAATATTGTTAATATTATGTATTTGTATCACCTATTCTCGGTTGGCTTATATTAGTGGCTATTATATACATAATTAAGGTCTATACAAGTAACATAGACAAGGGGGGACACCGGCTCAGCTAAAAATGCTACATAGACAAAACGGTAACCAGAGCCGGAGATCACTCCTAAGAGTGAGAGTCCAGTGTTTCCCAATTCCAGTCCTCAGGGAACCCCAACAGGTCAGGTATTAAGGATATCCCTGCTCCAGCACAGGTGGGTCAATCAGCGGCTCAGTCATTTTGACTGAGCCACCTGTGCTGGAGCAGGGATATCCTTAATACCTGACCTTGTTGTGTGGGGTTCCCTGAGGGACTGGAGTTGGGAACGACTGGTGCTAGTCCTATTTGTGGGGCGCTGGTGCTAGTGGCCAGGAAGGCTTCGAGTAGCCTGTACAGTATAAGGAGTCATCTTAGTGTTTAGTGCGTACTGTCAGTGACCATAGGTAAATAGTATTCCCAAATGGTGAGGAATAATGTCAACTGCCAGTAGGTTATATAATGGGTTTAAAACACTACGTTTATACGGGTCCCTATGGAATAATATGAGATAAATATAAAGGGGGGCAACAAATATGTCATAGATAGCATCAGACAGCGCTAGGTTCCGAAGTACGAGGTAGGGTAGCCAGTGGCTATCCAACAAATACTGGCACACATGTTGTAACAGTTGTGTGCGCGCTCTAGACCCACCGGAACACTCACCTCCTCACACCATGTCATCGTGTTCCGTCCTCTTACTTGGGGCCACCCACGCCCAGATTACCATGACACCTCCTGATTGTGCTGCATTACCCAGCAGCAGCCAATCAGGATGGAGGAAGCTGCCATGCCATCCTTATAGCAACAGCCCTGCACCAACTCCCCGCGCGGCGGAAATCGTTACCACCCCCCTGTCACTATGTTTGTCCGAGAGAAGGTTAATACCTGCCACATACCTGACCATTATTAACTCAAATTTTTTACAACAGGTACATAGTATCAAATACAGGACAGTCCGGTTCAATACTGGACACCTGGGCCACCTTATGTACGGGTTATGATTTGCTAATTGTATTATTATTCTATAGTCTCTATGCCAGATACAGTCTTCGTGGGAGTAGTCTGGTCAGATTAAGTGCAGATGTGTAATAGCAGGTATAATGGAGCTGGCGCCTTTCCTGGCCCACAGCCGCATGTTACCACAAATAGACTAGCACGCTAATCGTGGGGGCTATTTATCTCAGCCTACTCTCCCTCTTGAGGAGTGAACCTCTTGGCTTGGTTACCTTTTTCTCTAAGTCGAGATCAAATCCATTTTTTTCATTTACGACCCTTAGTGGAAGCTAGACCTATGTGTTGTGTATTGTGTGCTATATTTTTTTTAGTGAGAGAAAAGGAATATACACAAAACACACAGAGATATAAGGAACGGCACACAAATTATTTCAAAATTGATCACCTAGTTATCCCTATACAATATATATACAGTTCTCTATGAAATATACCACGTTATTACTGAGTGCAGCCCTTTTTCATTTCTTACATTATAATTCTTCTCCTTCCTCTATTTTCACATTGGTAAACAAATAAACATGACATTTTGCAATACTTAACACAAAACAAAGGGGTAAAGGGTAGGTAAACTATCAAAGTAAGAACCAAACTGTGGGGGGTAGAAAGCCAGGTAGGTTAGGATTTATTATAGGAGGGTTTTACATCGTGCATTGTAGATAGACAATATTATTATAAGCCAGTTTTATGTTTTATCCTGGTTTTTTTTTTTACGGTCGTCTCTTACCCTGTCTAACTGATTATTAGATACACAGAATTCAACAACTGTAAATGAGCAATAGGCAGAGGGATATGTGTTTGTGTCGAGGATAAAATTCTATCAGTCATCATCAGTAGTTCCAGTGAAACCCAGGGTATAATTCAGGATGGCATTACATACTGGTACTAAAATTAGAGGGAAATTTAGTTTACAAGATATCTAGGTGAAGGTTTAGTAAACAACCCAAGATGTAGTTCCCACAAAAGGATAGATGCTGAAATGGTTTCGGCCCATTCCGGCGTTCCACGTCCCCTGCATGAGCAGCTCCCTTGAGTGACAGAGGGGGTGGGACAGAGGCCTTTGTTTGGCCAACTCTGCGTTCAAACCTTGGACCCTCCAAGGTATAATAGGGGTACACTTCCTAAATGTAACTAGTGTTGTCTCTCCTGAGTGAGACTGTCCCACGGAAAAATTGCGCAGTGCTCTGGCCACCTTCTATCCCCTGACCTTAGGGGCTGGGAGTGAGGACAAATAGCTCCTGCGCTCATCAGTTGGAGTAGGGGAAGAGCAAGAACCGGCCTTTGGGGCCCATGCCTGGGGGTTAGTCCAAGGCCATCACAAGGCTGGAAACCAAGTGTATGCAGTGTGCTGTATGTTAGTCTGTTAAATCAAAAGCGGTTCCTGTGTTATAACAATATACTACAGCCTGAGTGTGCAATCTATCAGGGTTTCTCCTGCAAGGGATTGTCCTCCAGCACTCTGGGCCATGCTCAGCGATGGAGGCACTGAACCAAGAGTGAGAAAGAACCTGCTATCGGACCAACCAAAAGCCTGTTCCTGTCTTCCCAACAACCACATCGGCGGGGAATCTCAGAGCCTTCTGTGAACACAACACCCCCACCGGCATACCCAGCCGACAACCCTATAACAGGGGAATCTCCCAAGGTGGTGAACACAGTTTACATACATATATTTATTTACCCCGACTACGTATTATTTTATATCATAAGACAATAGGGCATCTAACAAAAATAGAGCGGTTGGAACAAAGAAAAAAAACAATCAGGTTATAAAACAAACATCAGTTTATTAAAGCAGCATTCCAAGCTGCCGTTTTATTTATTTTATATCTTTCCCTTAATATGTGCATCGATATAATCCACACAATGATAAGTAATTAGCTAAATTGTCCTGATCATATCTATTCTCCTGGGATTGATCAGTGAAGAATCGGCTTAGGAGCGTCAAATATGGCTGTCAGTGAGCAGAAGACTACCAAAGATGGCAAAGTTCCGGGCAAGATCATGTGACCAAGGCAGTCACTAGATACAATATGGCGTGCCTGCTAGAGAGAGGCAGGGCTCAAAAAGGGGTGTGCCAGGTCTGTTTCAGAAGAGAAGTCGGTTGTGACTTCGTAATGGTTGCTATGAAACAACAAAAATGCTGTGTTACATTATAATACATTAAAATGTCATTCAGAGTTGTTTAAAAAATACATAAAGAGAAAGAATTCCTCACATGAGCACTCTTCCTTCCTCCACTAGAAGAAAAAAATAAGTAAATGTTATTATATTCGAAGGAAATAAGAATAAACCTATAGGTGCTGAGCACTATTACCCTAGGAACTGTACCTAGAAAAATCGAGATAGATATCTCACTGTGCCTAACGTCATGGATATGACAGAGTGCTAGTAATATTCCCAAATAGTCCAAACGAAACTTCTCCCCCGGTACAAAACTCCCCATAGTGTAGGGTAGAGTACTATAACTAGGCTGATGGAGTTATTACCACACCATTTCCTAAATCCCATGGTAGCATAACCCTGTGTATATGGGTACTAGAACCCACTGCATGTATTAGTAGAGCTCAAAATGCTAGCATTGCCCTACACACAACCCCCTCTCATGATATAAATATGGGAACGGTGGGGAGGGGGGTAGAGATGAGCCATATAAGGAGGAGAGCAGAAATGGCAAGGGCACTGGGTTAAGTAGAGATATAAATCTCACTTACCCTGCAGCTGGGTGTCTTGCTTTAATGTCAAGTCAGTACAATTTTGAGATAAACACGCCACATACATCTCTGCTAGCACTGTGTCACCCCAGACGAAGTCTCCACGGAGACGAAATGTGCGTCGGGTGTTTGTGATGCAACACGTGATGTCATAGGTGCGACCGCAGCGTAGGCTGCATCTTTTGAGCTCCCCCACTCTAAGTCCAACAGCAGATAATCTGTTTTAAGACAGAGAGGGCTAGTTTAATAGTTGTGGCCCCAGGAAGCAGCCACTACTAGGAATTAAAGCATATATTTGGTTTGGCTTCATTGCCTGGAAGATCAACCATGGGGCTCACATTACACAGTGCTAGCTAGAGGGATTTAGGAGATGTTGGTTAAAACTCCATCAGCCTAGTATATACTCTCCACCACACTACACCAAGCATGTCAAACTCGCGGGCCCCGGAGCCGCATGCGGCCCCCACGACACATATTTGCGGCCCAGCCCATTGGTTCCCAATATGTGCAACGCGGCGCCCTGGGTGCGCCTGGGTGACTTGCCTAGGGGGCGCCGCGATTCCGCTCCCCTGATTATCCCTCCCCATTATCTCTCCTTTCAGCCGGCCAGGCCGCAGGGGATTGCTGCAGAGAAAGAGAGGAAAGCCGGGGGCGAGGCTTCCGCTTTTGCAGAGCACACGTTGTGAATGTGTGTGTCTGCCTTCACCCGCTCCTGGCTCCTCTGTCTGCTGGTGGCTGGCGGTGTTCCGTCCCCTTCTGCCCTGGGTGATAGGAGAAGGTACGGGGGGAGGTGCTGGGGGGGTGGGGGGGGGGGGGAGTAAATCGTTGTACCATATTTGCCAGACCTGCACTGAATCGCATGCCTTTCCGTTCCTCCCCTCCCTCCCCCCCCCAGTCACTCACATCCGTCGCTGCCAATCTGCTCTTGTGTGGTGTGTGTGTGTGTGACGTGTGGTGTGTGTCATCTGTGTGTGTGGCTTGTGTGTATCTTGTATGGTGTGTGTGTGTGATGTGATTGTTAGTGTGTGTTTTTGGGTGTGTGGTGTTTATCTGTGTGTGTGGTGTGTGTGGCGTTTCTTTAAAATGTTAGTATCTTCTGTGTTGTGTGTTGATATCGTGTTGTGTGTGTGTGAGTGGCCTTGTGTGTGTGGTTGTGTGGTGACATCTGTGTGTGTGTCGTGTGTTAGCTGTGAATAGGGTAGTCTCATTTGTGTGTGTGTTTTGTGTGTTAGTATCGTGTGTGTAGTTGATGTGGTGTGTGATCTGTGATGTAAGTTCTGGTGTGTTGTTTGTAGTGGGTGTTGATCGTGTTGGTGTGTTGGTTTGTGTTTGTTGTGTTGATCGTGTGTGTGTGTTGTTATTGTTGTGTATCATTGTGTCTTTTGTTTGTGTTTTTTGTCTTTGCTGGTCATTATGTTCTCTGTGTTTTTTTTCTTTTTTTCTCTGTGTTTTTGGTTTTTTTGTTTTGTTTTTTTATCCTTGATTTCTTTTCATTGCTTTTTGTTTTATTTTCTTCTTTTTTTACTTTTTTTTTTTTTTTTTTTTTGTTCTCTTGTTTTTTTTTTTTTCTCTTTTGTCGTTTTTCTTTTTTCGTTGTTTTTTATTTTTTTTTGTTTCTTTTTTCTCCGTCTTTTATTTTTGTCTAGTCATTTTTTTTTTGTTTTTTAGGAGAAGTGAGTAAATTGTATACTCTTTTTGTTGTATTTTGATGGCTGTGTGGTGTCTAATGTGTGTGTGTTATCGTGGTGTGTATCTGTGTGTGTATTCTGGAGAAGTGTGTAGTTTTGTGTTGTGTGATCTGTTTGTTGATGTGGTGTGTCGTGTTGTGGTTTCATGTGATGTGTGTCTCCTGTGTGTGTTTCATCGTGGTGTTCGTGTTGCCTGGTGCATGTATGGTTTTTAACTTCGTTTGTGTGTGCTTTCCTCTGGTGCGTGTGATCTGTAGTGTGTTGCTTGCTGGGATGTGTGTGATTGTATCACTGTGTCCGTGTGTGTCTTTGTGTGGTAGTGGGTGGGTCTAACTGGGTATCAGTGTAATGTAGTTGTCTGAAGATAGATCATGTGTGTGTGTGTCTTGTGCCTGTGGAAATGGTATGTGTGTTTTTGGAGACGGGAATGTAGTCGGTGTGTTGTTGGTCCTGTTCTGTGTGCGGCTTCGCTGGGGTGTGTCAGTAGTGTGTGTACTGTGAGTGTGTGTCTGGGGTCTAGAGAGATGTGTATCTGAGAGAATGATGTGTTCTGAGAGTGATGTTGAGAGTGTGTGTTCTGAGAGTGTGTGTCTGAGAGGGAATGTGTGGTCTGAGGAGGTGATTAGAGTGTGTGTCTAGGAGTTGGTGTCTGGCGAGTGTGTTGTGCTGAGAGGTGGAGTGGTGTCTAGAGGAAGAGGAGAGTGTGTTTTCCTGATCGCGTTTTAGGTAGTGTCAGGAGGTTATGTGAACGAGAGCGGTGTTCAGGTGTACAGTGGTGATGAGATAGGGAGGGTCCGGTAATGAGGAGAGAGTGTACCGGAGAGGGGGAGATGAAGAGTCGGAGTAGGGGGAGAGAGGCGGGAGTAAGGGGGATCGGAGACGGGAGAGAGGGGGATAGTCGAGAGAAGAGAGTCAGAGAGTAGTAGAGAACAGAGAGAGACAGAGAGAGGTCAGAGAGAGAAGTCAGAGAGAGAAGTCAGAAAGAAAGAGAGAGTCAGAGAAGATTCAGAGAGAGAGAGAGAGGAGAGTGAGAAGAGAGTTGCAAGAGAGAGTCAATAGAGATAGAGAGCGAGTCAGAGATAGAAGTGAGAGAGAGTCAAGAGAGAGAGTTCAAAGAAGGTGAGTGCCAATGTCAGGAAGAAAGCATTATTTTTATCGTTGTTCTGTGATTTCTTTTTTTTTATACTGTAACTTTCGAAGTAAACCTAACGTTTTCTATGAAAATAGATGTTTTAGTTTTTTTTTGCGGCCCCCCTAACTTAACCCTTGTTTTATTTTGGCCAGTTATGCCTTTGATTTTGACATGCTGCCCTACACTATGGTGAGTTGGTACCAGAGAGAGTTTTCGTTTGGACTATGTGGGAAATTTAATTACGAAGCACTCTGTCCACATTCCCATGACAGGAGGCACATGTAGTATCTACATCAATTTTTCTAGGTACAGTTCTCTAGGGTAAATAAATGTACCACACCTATAGGTTTTACTTCTTATTTCCTTTCAGATATAATAAAATGTATTTATTTTTCATTCTAGTGGAGGAAAGTGCTCATGTGAGGATTCTTTCTCTTTGTATTTGCTCTAACCCATTCCAGAACCCTCATTTAACATTTTTTAGCATCAATCATTGGTGTGCGGTTCCTCCAACCCCCCCCCCCTTTTTTTCACTTGTTTAAAAAAATCTTCACAGTATTTTCTCATAGTCAGAACTGATTTCTTTTAAAAAAAAACCATGTAGGATATTGCTTGGTCTGCAGCTTTAAAAGAACTTGTTAAACTTGTTATGCTGTATGCACCAAGCCAAGGAGGGCTAGATAAGGTTTTTAAAAAAAACGTTCATATTAATAAGGTAAAACAGGTAATAAATACACTATTGAAAACCAGAGAAAACTTCCCATCTCCCCCATGAACCTAATAGTAGATATTTTCCTATATGTCCTTCTACTTATTACATCATTCCAGATTTCAGATAGTTCAGGCACACTTTTCTGCATCCCGTCAAAGCGTTTGGCGAACACCACTCCCACTGTCACAGCATACAGATCTACAATAAAGTTCCTGGGAATTCCACATTGGTTGCTTAGTGCACGTCAGCCCACAATAAGAGACGGGCAAATTTACCTCAAAACGTCTCTCTGCTAAATAATATTACTGCAGATTCCAATGCAGTATTCCTAGTGATATATCCAATCTATTGTCTTGAAAATATAGAATGTGTATAGAACGTCTGCAGTTACTATTGCAAAAGTAAAAATAAGTTTTGTCAGAATCCTTATTTGTATAGTTGTAACAATAAGTTTGATGTAGGTTAATTGTAGGTCGTTGCAACCCTTTTTTCAGATGTTGTTGTACTGTAGTTCTTCAGGAGTATTCCCTTGTGATGGTGTTTTTCCCAGTTTTGAAATTCAAATTTGGAAAATAGCTGAAGCGCTCAAATGCAGGTATATCTCAAAATGATACGCAGACCACTGTACCAGGTACTAACAATTGATAATACAGTAACCTATTGTGTCATATAATGGGTACTATCCTCCTGAAGACAGGGTGGTGTGTGGTGCAACCCACTCACCATCAGTCTCATTGGCAGGTTCCCCTGAAAATAATAGGGCAGGCAGGCAGGCTGTGCAAGCATACATGCAATACAAAATACAGAAAGGGAGCCCAAAAAGCGCACCAGCACAAACGGAGCAGGAAGAACCAAGACAAAAAAATAAAAATGATTAAAAGAAAAAAAAAGGAAGGGGCACTGTATTAATGTGTAGAAAAAAAAAAGCCCATAACCATGATGCAAATTTTTGTTGATATAACTTTTCTAACGGATTCACCATTTTTTTGGAGAGGAAGAGCGATTAGGGGGAGAGATAAGCATACTCTCCCTCCTCTTAGCCCACCCTACATACGGCTCCCCGTTTTCTCCCCTCCCATGTTCCTTACCCATGTCACTCTTCCTTATCCCTTCCTCCCCCCCCGCCCCTCCAAACATAACTCGGCTGTTGCTGAAGGACAACACCTAAACTCCCTCGACATGGCGCATCGCTCGAGTGCCACCGCTCTACACGTAGGTGGACTCTACGGGCTACGACGCACCACTGCCACCCTCGGCTCTGTTAGTTACTCGCTCATATGCATAGGGTTCAGATGGCACAAATGTGAAGAGGGCCACTGGCAACTTAGAGCCAGAGTACTTCTCTTATGGCGAGACAGAACTAGTCTAGTATTGTAAAGATAATGGACAGAAGCTGAGCAGCACCGTGAACCTCGTTTCGTTCCTCTGCGCAAACGGGCTGAAACACATGGCATCGCGAGTTTCGGCAATAGAGAGTCTGAATTCTTACTAAATCACGCTAGACATGCAAGGCGCTCCTTTGGTGAAACCTCGGCGCAACACCAGTGTCTTGTGTTGAGTTCTTGGGCCTACAAATATACTACCTTCAGCTGAGAGCGACAAGAATACAATTCGGCTAAAGAAAGATTCTCTAGTACCTGAATAAGGGTGGTCCACCCAGGAAGTTAGAGAAACCTCACGTAACGGCACCGGGGTAGCTCTAATGATGGAATCTCTAAGGCAGAGAACTTCAATTCGTATGTGTACGATCGCCCCATGTCCCCGGAGAAGAGGGATGTGCTAAAAAGGTTGGTCTGGTAAATTTCAGCGCACACTCGAACCACAACGGGATACGAACTGGGGGGCCGTCTGGTGTCATTCGCGGCAGCAGAGTGTCAGACATACACTGAATGTACTTATGGGCACCGATCCAGCAATGCGTGGTTTAGTAGATGGAATCGAAAGCGATAGGAGAGCGGCGGTACAGAGAGATAATTAGGCAGCTCAGTTTTCTCGGCGGTCAAGGTCAGCTAAATCGATGTGGGGCTAGAGTACGCGACAAATAGGACGTGCCATAAACGCAAAGAGAGTTTATACAATACAGCGACCTCGAGGACCACGTCGCGGCAGTAGACTTCGCCGTAGGCGATGTCGGAAAGGAAGTAGCGGAATCTACAAGAATAATTGGCCTTTAGGAGTGCACGGAACTATGACAATTCACAAAGTTACAGAACTATGTACCTAGAAGGTATCCGATTGGCTCCAAACTTGGGTTAAACTATGTAACCACCAGCAACTACGAAAGCAAATAGACGGCAAAACGAGATGCCCCCTGACGTACGGAGAACAACCCTGGATCACATTCTAGATGTCATAAAGGGATTGAAAAATTTTTCAACAAATTAATCAATTAGTTATTTCACGGTCATTTCAAAACATTTTTTTTTTCAGAAAAGTAATTCAAGAAAATATTAGCTTTTTTAATTCCAACCCAATACGTTAGTGTTATCTTTATATCATTTTTTGTCTTATGGATTTTCTCCACTTCAACACCCCCTCTTGTTAGAATACCAAGTTTGATATTTGGTGGTATTTTCCTTTCTAGAAAGAGGCGTATTACAACCTCCGCGTTCTATTCTTAGTAATCCGAGTACACTGTATGGATTACCGCACGTGTTGGGAGAAACTATTGGAGTGATCCAGAATTCTAATTTCTCCGGCCGCATAACCTCCGTTTGAGGCGACTAAGCAGGGGAGACGTGCACTCTAGGCGTCACGTCCTACTGAACCCTGCTCTCTTTGAAATAATAGGGAGGTTTAACTACCTGAGTTCTTTGAGCCTCCTGTACCCCATGAGTGACGCGCAAAAATTCTCTTGAGTACAGATCAAGGAGATATAGAGATTTATGATTCGGGATGAGCAAGGATGATTGATCGTATGTTTCAGGTAGCAGCTATCGTCTTAGGAGAGAATGCAGCGAGTAGGAGGCGGGAGTGGATTTCACATGAATATTCAAATTTGTTCATAATTATGTCAAGATTTTCTATCGAAGGAAGACACAGATTTGTGATGACATTGTTTTTTATTTACATCAGTATGCTGGGGGAATGACCATGTGCATGGGAAATAAAGTGAGCTATAGCTAATTGGCTGAAAAAAAAAGAAATACTGTAGAAAGAATGTGTAGACTAATAAAGTCCATCCATGAAATATACAAGGATAGTTTATGTCTGTGTTATTTTTCAATACAGAGGAGCTTCAATTAAACACTCATACTGCTGTAGCAGAGCCATCTCCTATCAATTTTTTTTTTAAAGTTTGTGGACATCAATAGGAAAAATGACCAATACCAATGTTGGTTAAAAAAAAATACACAAGTGCATTGATAAGCAAGGAAATAGAAAATGACAACAGGCATGAACCTGGCTGCTGGCTTTGCAATTTTCAAGACTGTAGGGTTAACCATCACGTTTTAAGTTATGGTGGGTATATATATATATATCAAAACAAAGAATGAAATAGCGGCTAATTGTAAAACATACAGTGGCGACACACTTTATTCTAACTCGGCTAGCTCCGCGAATTTCAGATTATCCGGTTATGTGCGGTTTTGTATCGTTTTCGCCCGGAGTGTATTGCGTTATGTTCGCGCCCGTGATTTAAGCATTTTATTCCCGCTGTCTGCAATACTGCAATGCCGCATAAAAACTCATGGTTTGCGAGCTGTTGTCTTTGAAGTCTAATACCTTCGCGGTTCAACCTATGCTCAGTACACAGTCTGTGCGCGCGCGCGCGCAGTAATAGTAAAATTGCATATTTCATTTATTTTAAAGTATAGTACTGTACATGCTCGGACCCTGTTGGGGTGAAGTGAGGGGGTTCCTAACATCTGGGGGCAAAATGAATTTTATTTCTAGGTGCCCTAGAACAGAAGTTCCCACGCCAATTGTCCGTGAACTTGACCGAGGCCCTAAGTAGTTCCCACGCCAATTGCGCGAATATAATGTAAAATAATCCGTTCTGTGGGTCTGACCCCAAAAGGGTCCGAGCAGTAATGGCAGCGAGAAAGGGTCACGCTGGCGAGGAGGGTCCTACCATTGAGCGTAATGGTGGAGAAAGCTTTGAAACGGCTAAGTCAGAATGAGCAAAAACCTGGAACCCACAAGTCCGGTTCTGTTCAACCTATAGGGCTCAGATTCGGTCACCATGTAGTCCTAGTTGCGGCAGGATTGCATGGCAAATTGAGACCCTCTCGTGGCAACAGAACGGAGTCAGGGTAATGGTAAAGTTTAGGTTTCTGCCATTGACTTGCATGGCAGAAAAAAAAGCCACTTTGATAATGTGCTTTTAAACTGTCTTTTGGTATCTCCGGTTCCGGGGGTCGTGGAAGGCTGATATTTTGCCACTATGGCAAGGGTCCTTCCCGCATGAGGACCAGGCGAATTTCAACCCGCTCAGACCCACAGAACGGATTATTTTACATTATATTCGCCAATTGGCGTGGGAACTACTTAGGGCCTCGGTCAAGTTCACGGACAATTGGCGTGGGAACTTCTGTTCTAGGGCACCTAGAAATAAAATTCATTTTGCCTCTAGATGTTAGGCACTGTATACCACTGTACAGTATACTGTAGAAGACACATAATGAAACGATACTGAACATGTAGAATAAATGCATAATTTTATTTTTTCGGGTTTATTACACAGTATACTGTACGGCCGGAAAACATCAGCATACAGTACAATATTATCCATCGAAATCCCCCCATTAGCCGTTTTCTTTTCTGAGGAAAAACAAAAAGAAAAGTTTTAATGTACAGTAATGGTCAGCCCCCTAAAGAAGTACCCAGCCAGCCCCACCAAAATAATACGGCAACAATACAGTACTCACCATAGAATTTCCCATTCAGCTGGCGCCGGCGCCGGTCCACTGCCAGTCCAGCTTTCTTCATCATCCACGTCGATAGTTTGCAGCGGGACTAGTCCACCTGTAGTCAGCAGGTGAGGCAGGAAATCGCTTAGGTACATGCAAGCTTCAGCAAAACTGCACGCAAAATCCGACTCAGGCTCAGGGTTGTCACTGACGGTGGGACCGCCATTGGAAGCCGGTGCTGGTGCTGGTGCATTGCTTGGCAGCGACTGTCGTTTCTTAGTTGGTTTTAACATGACCCTTCGCCTTTTGCCGCCTCCATGATCATAGATACAGGAAAATGCCGGTGATACACACCAATACCCTCCAACAAATTGTGGCTCTATCCGATGAAAACAGGGGTTGCTACATAACCTTTTCCTTACTGCACGCTTCCACGTATGAGGAGCTGGCAAAAATTTGTAAAAGTCATAGTTTTCGATAAAATACTGATAAATTTGAGCAACTGTTGCCATCTTATCCTCTGTTGCATTAATCGCGGCCCATATCAAATACGCGTAACTTCTGTCGGGTTTTTGGAAAGCGGGCTGCACTTGAACACTCATGGCGGGCGGCGGGTCTCTGGAGAATACTGTATCTGAAACAGGTCTTTGTCTTTCTTTAATATGAAAAGCCTAAAATGATAAATTTTTGCAACTGTTCCTTCAGTCTCAAGGCCAAGGCCAAGTTACAATGGCACACTGTGGTACAGTATCTTTTTTAAACGAAACACCTGCAAGCCGACACATTACTGATTCGGCGCATTACAATTCATGAATTTCTGCCATCTTGCGGACACGCGAAGCATTGCAGCCTATTAAAATCCGAACCATTATCAATAAACACATCAGCCGGGCATGACCCGTGGCTGGGAACGCAAGGTGAACGCGGCATGCGCAAGGTGAACAGCGTCGCATTCCAGGAACAAGCCAGGGACAAACCGGTGATTTGTTAGAATAAAGTCTGCCGCAGCAGTATATGGATGCTCTTCACTAGACCCTAGTATAATAAGACCAAATAGTATAATATACCTGTGAGGAATATGCCAATTAGACTAATGATAAATAATATAATTAACCACATATATAAACAGATGCAATTACCTAAATAATGATAGTACTATACTCTGCCAATACCATGTGAAGATAAAATGTTATGAACAAATTAATAAAAAATAAGAAAAATGTAAAAATCTATAAAAATATAAAAAACAGTCCCAATGTCACAGTCCTCCAGAGACTTTGCAGCCTGGACACAGGAATCACCAATTCCTTGAAAGATATCTATAGAAACAAAAAAGAAAATGATATAGACAAAGATGTATTGTTTACATACATGACCTGAATATTTAAGGGCAAAATCAAAGTAACAGGTGGGCTATTCTGGGGCAAAAACAAATTATATATATATATATATATTTATATATATATCTCCAAAAAAAAAAGAACAGGCGCACTCCTAGTGTAATTTAACAATTTAATTGGGCAGGACAAATAAAAAGTGTACAGTCACAATCTTTGCCGAGACGGAACTTGAGATTGTCTCAAAAACTGCCTGGAAGAGATGCACTGAGAGAAAAAATATAATTTCCAAGTACATTATTATCATGTATTTGTAGCGTACCAACATTTTTCTAAATAACAGTACAATTGTGCGAAGACAATACCAAGAAAATTACCGCATCAACAGCATACACTAGTACATCAGATATTGAGGGACCTGTCCCACGAAGCTTACAATCTAAAAGATGAACAGAGTTCTTTAAATGTTTTATTCAGATAAAGCAAGGTTAATGTTCAACAGCCACACAAAAATGCACACCTTATCCGGGGCCTCACCACACCTCACCACACGGATCTCGTTTGTGGTCAGACGGAATTTTATTTGTGTTGTTGCAGTTCAGTGCGTGTCCGGTAGGTGGCGCACCAAATATCTTTGCTTGAGTGCTACAATGTCAGAAGATAAAATATACACGTTTCTTTTTCTAATGGCCTTGTATGTCTCTACTGTTGCAGTTTCACACTTTATTAATAAACACTATGCATTAACCAAATCTGTCTCATAATGTTTGTATTGTACTGTATATGGCATGGGACATGGTGCTTACTCCTTGCCACACAAGACCAGCTTGCAGTTATGCCAATATGATATATTGCACCATTCAAGTCGGGACAGATAAGAGTGCAATCTGTGATCTATGAGTATAAAGTGCCCATTCTACAAAGAAACATCAAACCAAGAAGGTAGGAGGAATTCTATTCAACACAACTTAAGCATGAATGATTGCTTTATTAGAACAGCTCCACATCCCGGCAAGAAGGCCGGGTGCTGGGGACTGCACGCATCGTGTATGGCTATGTTTGTCCTCACAACTTTTGAAGGGGAAAGAGATTGGTCTAGACCAGGAGATTGAAAAATAGACCTTTTTGAACTGGTCCCTCCAATCTGCCTCCCCCCGATTACCTAGTCCAACCTGAGTGCCTGCCCCAATACCATTACTAGTACGGACAAACGAACTATGAAAATGAGATGAACCTACATTCCAACTGCATGATCGACTTGAACATCTATATACAGCACATCCGTTGCATCAACAATGGGTCACTGCCACCCAATTATTAAGGTGTCTTATCAAGGTACATACAGTATAAATTAGACAATTTAACATATAGTTATGTACAGTAGAACTGTAATTCTCAAATGACAAGATATGATGATAAATATAACCCTAGCGCTTAAAAGAAACTTTCTCACAGTAATGCAACTCTTATTGATACAATATCAAGTAATCTCCAGAGTCATGCAGCCCAGAAGACTTGAAGGACAGTTCAAAATAACCTTCTTAAATGAAATACACAGAAAAAGTCCTCTTTGGCGCTTGGATCCCGATATATGATGGCATTATTCTCCAATGGATATGTGGGAAAAGTAACAACAGTACATATCTTTCAATAAAAAATATATATTTATCAATCAATGTGGTTTTTAAACACCTCTGTGCATACACCTTAGAGTGGAATGTATTCAATATTAAAAGATTCCTGTGCCACCAAGATGTACTCCTGCTGATACTCTATATCAGGGGGGCGCAAATATTTTTTCCTGCGCCCCCCTGCCGGCGGTCACCTCACCCCCGAGCCCCTCCCCTCACCCCCACTTGGCTCTGGTGTCGGCTCCGGCATCATGACGTCACGTTGCTATAGCAACGTGTCGTCACATGACCTCTCAGTGTCATTTGACGCCACATTTCCATGGCGACGCGTGTGGAGCCAAGGTAAGTAAAGGTTTACAGAGGCCCTGCAGCTCCCCGGGCCCTTAATTTAAGTGCCTTCGTGAAGCGCGCGGAGCCTCTGTAAACCGCAAGCCCCCGCAGGCGTCTCGCGCCCCCCAGTTTGCGCACCTCTGCTCTAAATCAATGAGTGAGAGAAGTGATATTATATATGACCCCCCCAAGGAACCACACGTACTTCAATCAATATATCCACAATAGGTGTTAATACATGGAAGTTCTGGAATGCACCCTGATGAGGTGGAGATAAGTAGATGGAAAAAACTTAGCGCATATGCTCTGAATTTTTCTTCATATGATATGTTGGATGAGAAGATGAAACCTCAAATGCCATATGAAAAAAGAAATTACAAAACAACCATAGAGCAGTAACGCATTAAAGAAACTTGACTAAAAAATCACTTTAAAACAAATGGAAATGCAGTCACGAATTCCCTATTAAAATCGGGCAGTGTGAACATTCAGGCCGTCACCAGACCCTTTTCCTCCGGCTCTCCAGAAGATTGGTGCCCTTGATACGAAGTCCTTCCTGCTTGGTGATTTCCTGGTGTCACTCATGTGCAGCTCGTACAGTCCACTCCCGTGATCGTACTCATGATCGTGCTGTTATGACATAATCACGTGGTCCGTGCCCACACTGTAAGGTCCGCCTTAGTCTCCGTCACTCTCCACGCTTCCTGTGTATAGTAGTCAAGACGAGGGCTTCCCTCTGAGGTCCTCTCTTCTCTCAGGTTCAGGGCTAATGCGATCAGCTTGAGTTCTTCCCGCACATGCGCACTCCACCCTACGCGTTTCACAAACTCCTGTTTGCTTTATCAGGGGAATTATGATGAAGGAATGTTGCCTTCCTTTTATTGTCAGTGCAGATGACGTATTTTTAAGTGTCCAATTAAAAACGTCCTTATTATACAGCTGATATCTTCATTAATAAGTCATTGGCTGTATGATGATATGTTTATTCAGGATATTGATATCATAATTCAAGGTAATCAATAGGTCACAGATGGCTTAGTTACATACACATTAAAGAGAAAAATCTTAAAGTAAAAAATATATAGAGGGAGATACAATATTGGCTGTTCATACATACTGTACAACCATAAATTACTGGATCTTACATAATCCACATTAGGACTATTAGTAGTGTATTACATATAAGAATCCCATGAGGTAAATATAACAATCAGCTATATTGTTGACAATGGGGAGACATACTCAATGAGTTAAAAATACTAATATTTAAAAAAATATTATATCTCATACAAAGTTACCAAGATAGAGAAGTGACCTAACACTTACTCTCTAAGGAAAGATCCTAAAAGTCCAGATTAATATTTGAAAATGGTCTGCCAATTGTGGTCCAGTAGAGTAAAATTAGATAATGCGAGAGGGGGGGACAGTGTCTTTAGTTGGTAGATCAATAGGTTCCCTCTCTCTCTCTATATTATATATATTATATATATATATAATATATATATATATAATATATATCTATATATTATATATCTATTAACAATATACTATATATATATTTCTTTTTTTACATTGCACAGAATATTTACATTGTTGTTTTTACCACATATCCATTGGAGAATAACGCCATCATATACCAGGATCCAAGCGCCAAGGAGGACTTTTTCTGTGTATGTAATTCCCAAATAACAAGCATAGGCATTCCATAGACTACGTATGCACCTATATTAAAAGACCCGCATATGCATTCCATAGACCATGCATGCGCCTACATTAAAAGACCTGCATATGCATTCCATAGTACTGTATGCATTTATTATTTCTTGTTTATTAATAGGGTACAGTAAATATTCTCACAATTATTTTAGAGAATTCAAGCTGTCACTTCGACACCCAGAAGAGGATGTCGATTGAAATATAATTTTCAACCTTTTTAATACTGTTAAGATATATTGTTTATATATTTTAATTGTAGATGGCACATAGAGGTATACTGTATACATTATTGACACACTTTTATACTCGGGGAGTTTCACCGAATGAAGATGTGGCTACCAAAAAAGCATTGCAAATGCAATGCATAGTGACTCCTTGCAATACAGGGGTTACTACTTTTTTATATTTTAATCGTAGTGGGCACATACAGATATACCGTATACATTATTGTATTTTTTTTACTACTCTGTTGGTGTTTCACAGAAATAAAAACATTGCAAATGCAAAGTGACTTGTTTCTTCTGTAATATGTACAGGTACAGTATTTATTGTTCACATTAGTGCTGTGTGATTTGGCACGCGAAAAATAGACAACTATGATTCTACCAAGTGGAAAACTCTCCCCCAGGTTAAATACCAGTGGCCAAAGTCCCTTCTCACTTATTCTCTGCCTTTCTCTCATGTTTAGAGAAACTCAGCCCGGCCCACTCAGCCCAGGCCACTCATCCCCCTCTGGGGCTGGCTGCCTCTGTCCCGGCCATAATCCTGATAAAGCAAAAGATACCAGCTGTACCCGGAACCCCAAAAACAAAAAGACTAAAGTGGTGAAAGAAAACTGAGCACCACCCAAAACTCCTAAGGTAAGTGAAGAATTCGGGAACAGCATGGAGAAAGAAGAAGATGGCTGTGACAGGGCCTTCACACCTGTATAAATAGGGCTCCAAATAGAAAGCCTGTATCTGGCTGATGAGTCCAGCAGGGAGCTGGTTAATTGCAGCTTCAGACAATTAGCCATCTCCAAAACAAGTATACTTCTTGATAAAGGACGCTTGTCTGATACGCGTAGAAGTGCTGTACCCTTCTTTTTTATGCCTTTCCAACAATAAATAATCATTTTGCCGAGACCTGCTCCTCTGTTTGCAGTGCGCTGCACACACACACTTGTTTTGGACATCCCTGGATTTGGACACGGCTGCACGCTGAGGAGATATTCTTGGGACAACAGTGAGTACCTCAATACTTACCCACGGGCCATCCCAATGAGGAGGGACACCATTATTCTTACCCCCCACCTTCAGGGAGACATAGAGCCCCTGGCATGGGTCTAAGACTGTGACTGAACCACTGTTTTATTACTTATAGTTCCCAGTGCTAGTTCTCTTTGTCATTATTGAATATTGCTATGGAGACAGGACCAAGCACTTGAGCACTAACCATTCCACATATACATTTCAAATTAGCCATCTCCACCTGGATCATCAGTGAGGTAGAAAACCCTCCTACTAAAACTGCAGGGGATCTCTCTAGCACTAAGGAAGTGGTCCTGCAGAGACTGAGATTCCAAGGAACTAGAGCCTCTATTCAAGACACAGCAGTCCCTGTAACCGCCAGAGGGTGCACCCCATGGACACCAACCCAGACCCTGACTGATGTACAGAGCCCCTGATAACAGGTACCTCATTGGACTTTGGGTCAGAGTCCTATCCTCCCAGCCCTGCAGATAGGGACTCGGAAATATGAGTTAGCCCTTACAAAGGGATTGGCTGTTTGTTTATTTGTACTGCACCGACACACTTTATTCGAGCAAATACCCGGTATGTACCTGGCAGATACCTGGAATGCGCCACTCCTCACCTCTGACAAGCCCCGTTGCATTTGCCTTCCCAGCCTGGGTTCATGCCTGGCTGATGGGCGGCTGATCTGTTAAATGATAATGATTAGGATTTAATAGGCTGCAATGCTTCGCGTGTCTACCAGATGGCATAAATTCATGAATTGTAATGCAGTATATATATATATACTGTGCAGTATTGCAGCCAGCGGGAATAAAATGCTTCAATCCCTGCTTGGAAAATAACTCAATGCACTCGGGCAGAAAACAGTCACAAACCTCAATACACCCGGGTATACCCGAATTCGTGGGACTAGCCAAGCTCGAATAAAGTGTATCGCCAGTGTATACTGCTCTAAAGCTCTTTTGTTTTGAAGCTACGGGCTAAATACAAGCCAATGCCTATTTCCCCCAGATCTATGTCTCCCTGATTATACCTCTGCACTCATCTCCTACAATGGCTAAAACCATTCCACTCAAGTTTTTTGGACCAGTGTACCTGCCGCGACCAAATGTCCTATACCGCCTGATTACTCCCTGCTTCTAGAACATGCCGGGTTGATTACATGCTTCAGGATGATTCAGCAGAGACTAAGCTCTGCCCCTTTTCTTCCCAGAGATGGAGGTAGAAGATAAGTTTAAAATAGGAGGAATTAGAACTTCACCCTCAGATCCCAGGATGAGAGGCAGAGGAGGGGTGTCACCTGTAAATATGTAAGTACACAGCTATGTAATAAGGCAGTCTAGGGCAGTAGCCCCTTTGTTGTTTTGTTTAATATGGAAGTGCCCTTGAAGATTGAGTCCTACATTGCTAGGGAGCCTTAGAATTACAGGCTGGTAGGCCTGTGTCCCCCTAGGGGTTACCCCAACTGTTAGCCCCGGGACGCAAAGGAGCATAGCAACTGATAGCCTTGGACACCCTCCCACAGTGAGCATCCTAGGGGAGTATAATATGGAGCCCAATAGAAAG
Organism: Ascaphus truei; assembly: GCA_036426205.1. Taxonomy (NCBI): domain Eukaryota; kingdom Metazoa; phylum Chordata; class Amphibia; order Anura; family Ascaphidae; genus Ascaphus; species Ascaphus truei. The sequence continues at coordinate 189,819,824 of CM071568.1, forward strand.
GGATCACCTCTGCCATCTCAGAATTAAAGAGCTACTAAAAGGATAGTCAGAGCTAGATAGAGAACCAAAGCCTCTCTGTACCAAAGATATTAAGGGGCAGCCCAAGTAGGGACCAGAAGGTATAAGAAGAGTATGTAATATGATGACTTAGCTATCTTGTGTGACTAATCAACTACTTCAACTGTGCTAAGCATGTACCTCTCCAAGAATGCAGTAATGCACCTTGGGATGTTGGTCTTCCTCCTCAAACTCTGTAAATAAAGCCTGCCCTGTTTGTAACTATAAAGTTCCCGGCGCCCATCTTTTCTACGTCAACACCCAGCTGCACGGGCCCAGCCCCTGACAAGGTATTACACTGTACAAGCCAAATCTAGAGACTATCTGATGTAAACACCCTAGCAGCCGGGTAGGGACGGTTACATAACTAATGCCCTGATAACCATACCCTATATTAAGCAATATACTGTAACATGCTTGTTGGAATGGTATTTCTCAATACAAATTTGACAATAACAGTTTCGAAATGGGGTTATCATCAGATAAAAAGATGAAGTCCGTCAAAGATAACATGACATAACAAAGATAAGATGATCTTTTTGTATTTGGTAAGGCGAGCTATTTACAAGCATTATTATACTGTACTTTCTGCACACCAAATATGTCCAGCATACAATTGAACCATTGCTTAATGTCCTGGGTTGTTAGCTGTGTATTGTCATACAGTATTTCTGAAAACACTCATGTCTACATCTTCATTAGACTCATTATGGAAGGACCCTATTAACTAGTGAGTTTCTTTCAGATGCCAAAAGTAGAGAACAAGACTTCTTTGTAAACATCTGTGTAATTAGCCGGAAAGAATGCCAGGTGGTGGTATGCAAAGCGTCTTCACGTTGCTAAACAATGCAAATACTGTGCACATGGACTGCCTTAAGTTACTGAAGAAAAAGCCAGCTATTCACTGCTAAGATCATTTTCCTCATCTGAGGGTTTTCTAAAGACATGCCACTTGCTTCCGAACCATGCAAAGAAAGACCTTGTTGTATATATAGTTAAAGAAAATGTCATTTTCGGAAACAGCATTGATCTTACAATAGTTGTTTATTCAAGTTAATAGCATGGAGAGGACATACCGAACCTTTAACTCGACTAAATGGGCCTAGTCATTGAAAGAGCGACAGCCATTTCTGATAATTAATGACCATTCAAGTGGACGATCGATTACGATCGATAGGAACTACTAAACTTGTATAAATAGACTACCAAGACTACGGAATATTCGAATTCCTGGGTAATAACATCTATAAATATTTCATCTTTGAAATAATTTCACGTCAGTGTCCGTAGCACAGAGGTAACACAATCTTATAAATCTATACCTTCCTCTCGCTCACAATCAAACACTTGTTCTCTCCTTCTCACACTCTCTCACTATGCAATACAGCTTCCTAAAAACATATTTCAAATGTAAAGGTGTAGGCTCTGTGTATGAGTAAAATTAAAAGTTAGCACAATTTTGTTAATTTCCAAATTACTGCATTAGATTTGTTGGTGATAAGAGAGAAAAAATAAAATGATGCAGAATGTGTTACATTATATATATATATTGTGACAAACGGCTTACTCCGGGGCTCCACCGTCTGTCCAGGACTGTTAGAACACGGTCTTTTAGGGTAGGTTAAATGACGAGGCGTAACGTTCTGTTCCTTTAAACAGGCTACTGCCTGGTTTATTCAGTCCCAGGCACTGAGATTGCCACACTGCATAACATAAGAAACACAAGCAAAACAAAAGCCTGCTCACCTGAGCAATAACTTAACTGAGGTTTTACCCTGACTGGGATTGGGCGGCTTATCCGCTTCCAACAAACAAAAATAAGGAACTTTGCAATTTGATAAAGGTACAAAATGATTTAACCTGTTTGGGGAGACGCTTTTCCCCTCTCTGCTTCCAGCAGCCTTCCTGCCTCCAGTCTCTTGGGGAGAGGGGAGAGGAACCAGGAAATCAGCCTTACATACCTGATTTCCATCTAGCAGGACAGGTGACAGAAATCAGGTAGCAGACAAACTCTGGTCTGGATCCCTCATCCCTCAGTTCCAGCACTTGCCAAACTGTGGGATGGAGTACATGCATTCTGAGGCTGCACTTTCCAGCCTAAAGAGGATAGAAACTGTTCAGTATCCTAGGAGCCCTATATATGGAATTTTTTACCATCCCCTGGTTTCTGTCACATAATATATATATATATATATATATATATATATATATATATATATATATGCAGTGGAAGTGCTGTGTGCTGGGTGATAATGGCGAAAGACAGGGTTGCAGACCTGTCTAAGACATGCAAATGAGCATACAGTAATATTTCCATTTGCTATATGCTTTGCTGTGGAGGGTTTTTGTCACTTTTTTTTACTCACCATAACTTAACTAAGTATGGTAAAACCCACCCTCATTGCTTCATTTTTGCATAGCCAGTATAACCAACCCCACACTGATGAGACCCATTAAGGTCGAAACGGCTGTCTGTGGGTGGGTTTACTGGCTATGCATCTTAACCCTGGCTGTGCTGAAAACTGTGACCATGCAGCAACCTTAAGCCTATAGGGAACCATGTTAAAAATGGTTTTGAAGCAAAAAGTGGCACTGTGTGCTCATTCGCATGTCATTTCCCAGAATCCATTGCTGCAGTGGAAGTGCTGTGTGCTGGGTGATAATGGTGAAAGGCGAGGTTGCAGACCTGTCTAAGACATGCAAATGAGCATACAGTAATATTTTCATTTGATATATATACTGTATATAAATATATCTCCTCTGTAAGTCTTGCTATTGATACTCCCCTGATCACAAATTGACAGTGCAGTTTAAAATAAGTGCAAGCACTTTGATACACTGACACTATGGGGTAAATTCATTAAACTCCGAAGCTGCTGTTCGAGCGGAAATCTCCATTGACGGCAATGGGGATTTTTGGCCATGATGCAATTGACAATTTGCAGGCTTACTAAATAAGCCACTAAGCGCTGCATAATGAGAATACCTCTTTTAGTGGTTGGTGCTGTAAATCACGGGTGCACAAACGGGGGGCCGAACCATTTTCTGGGGGTGGCACAACGCTTACAGAGGCCCTGCGCTCTTCCCCACAATAATGAAATAAAATGCCTGGGGAGTGCGTGAGGCTTCAGTAACTGCCTCTTACTATCTCTACGGCGGCTTCTGGTGATGTGTCACCATGACAACGTGGCGTCACATGACGTTGTGACGTCAAATGATGCCACCGATGTCGGAGAGAAGGTAAGAGGGGGGTGCGAGCATGGGGGAGCAAAGAAAAAAGTTTACGCACCCCTGCTCTAAATTGTGAAACCTATTAATGACCGTTCACTTGAATGGCCATTAAACATAATGGAGTTCACAATTTACTGAATAGACCCTGTTGCATTCATTTAATGTCAGAATTAGCATGGTAAAAAGGGTGTTATTTATCATAGCCTCCAGTGCATAAACAAGCTAGTGCTGCACTGGTAAAAAAAAACACTAGCACCAAAAGTATAAAAAAATAAAAGGTATCAATTTCAATGTGATTTTTTTTCATTGAGAATTCTTGTGCTTGTTTTAGGTTGTTGTTTATTTTTTATTTTTTTTGTGCACAACTTGCCAAAGAATGAACTAAGCTCTTGAACACACTTTTCCCTCTTGTCTGTGACAGGGAAGAAACAATATTCTATATGTAGCCCTCTTTCCCCTACACTATGGGAGATGGTGTTGCTACTGGTGTATGCTGTGGCTGCTGGTTCATATCTGAGTGGTAAATAGGAGGTAGGAAATCTCCGCGATGTTGTGGGGAGGACATCAGGACAGGCACACAGTGGTTCTTTAGGTGACAGTGCCTCCAGTCCAAGAGGATACTGAGGCTTTCAGGATGAACCTCATGAACACTTCTTCTTGTGGTCAAGTCAATCATAACTCCAGATAGGGTATAACTGGGTTTATTGGTACATGCATGATGGTAAATACAAGTCACAGTCCCTGATGCAGTACCCAGACATTAGGCCTTGACTATCTCTCTCTTGGTAGATACCTTACCCCCTCATGGGGCAAAGCCTCAGCCTGCTCCCTCTGGGGAGAGGCTCTCTTCTATGTCTGCACACTCTGAAGTCTATCCCAGAACAAGTAACCCACTAACCCTACACTACACTATAGAGTAGAAAACCCCCTCCTTCCCTGGAGAGTGGCAAGTAAGCCGGCCTACACTCTGTCATAGACCCCCCCTAACCCTCAACTTTATTGAACATGCACATTGAACAATGTAAAATACCGAGCATAGTCTACTGCTAACACTGCCCACTTACTAAATGGGACTTACCATGTTATAAGGCCAGGAAATCAGTAGTTACAGGGGACTGGGCTACATATATGCATATCCATATTGGCAGAAAAAAATAGAAAACTGTTGAGCATTCAAAGAACTGTTAGTGAAAGTCATTGCTCTTTATTCTTGCACCGATTTTGCAAGTATTTCTGAGCTGGGCTACTTTTGATGTACAGCCCCCAATGTCCTGCTAATGATTTACTGTTATGAAAGATGTCAACCTCCAAGGACTGAAATCAATGAGATTTAGTGGTTCTGGACAAAAAAATACTTCCTTTTATCAGTGATATTCCATTGAAGTCTATGAGACACTGATGCTAAAATGCAGTGAGACTGAGTCCAAGACAGTGAGACTCACAGAAAATCATTGAGCGCTGACATATCTGTTGGTGTAATGTCTGGCATTCTAATCCTTCAATTGTACTTCTTTCTGTACAATATACTCCAGCTTTTCAGGTTGTCTTTAATCTTGTACTGTAAAGTGTTTTATGTATAGGCGACTTTATATAGAAATAAAATAATAAAAACATATGTATTTTAACTAGGCAGACATGACGAAAAAGCTAAGCCGCTTAATAAAGATGCAAAGCCAAAAGTGTAGCAGGGCCATCCCTGGCTACTATTCTGTCCAATGGGCTGGCTTTAAACCCTGGTCCTAACGGGTTGCCAGTAATTAGTATGGGGGTTTCCTCCCTCACCTTTGATACTGCACTTGAGTGACAGCAGGGGGTGGTACATCCTGTTGTAGCTGGGACAACGGGGTGCCCGCCTTCTGGCTCTACTTAGGGACAGGACCGCCCTAAAGTTAAGGGTTGTTCCTTCCCTCTGAGGAAGGCAGGTCACACCACTGGGATTTGAGATTGGGGCCTTCCCATGTGCTCTTCCCTGTGGGGAGGAGTGAGTGTGGACCATACCTCTGCCTCTGTTAGGGAGGTGGGGAAGAGCTAGGATGGCTGTGGGTGCCCTTGGCCTGTAGTGGCGGTCCAGGGACCATCATCCAGTGAATGCTGACAGACTGTTTCCGGCAGAAGACTGACTGCTGTGTAACTGTTACTGCAGAGTGCAGTAATAAACCCGTTCCTGTTTGCAATATACCTCCTGCCTGGTGCGTGACCTTACTGGGGGGAGATGTAATAGTTCTACTTTGGAAGATCACCTTCAGTTCCTGGAGTCCACGGCTGATGGAGGCGCTGCACTGCTATAGAGATATGTGGGTTATGAACCCCAGAAGCCTGTTCCTGTGTCCCCACTACCATCGGCTGTCAACTCAGCCCTCCTGTTGCCTGTAGGTATATGCACCATACACCCTGTAATGGCCCCTATCTGTGATCGGGTGGGGGAAACACTGTTACATATATTTTATTTGTAATCAAAGAAACAAATATAATCAGATGTCCTCCACCAGCCCTACATTAATCTGTGTTCATTCAAACCTTGGAAAGTTACATTTGACAGTGATACGGCTTCTTTTAGTGATGTTTCAGCAGTGCAGTGCTATTACATCACAATTTGTATCCAGTCTCAGATTGGTAGCAGCAGATCTGACACACCCTCTGTCACTTGTGCTGGAAATAGCCTCTTCTAAGCGCAAAAGCACTTCTGTGTTAACATTTCCTAGAATTGGATATTTAGAGAGTTTTAATAGTTGTTAATAACATACATCCAACCATCCAAATGTATCAGCAGAGAAATCCCGGGACTGGACAATCATAATAATATTGTACATTATTTGAATAATAAAGGGATTTTACTACATGTATATCAACAAAATAGTTGTGCCAGCAGCAATACAGAACCATAATATTCCAATGTAGTTCAGAGCATTGTGGATATCATTCACAATATAACGGAGAGGCCCTGAATGTGAAGAGCAGGCCATATACAGTAATTGTCCAGGCAGGAATCTCATATTGGAATGCCTAGTCTGTGATAGACTGCATACTGTACATGGCATATATGATGGCATTCTGTGAATACAAATAGACATATATAGGCCCTTTGCCCTAGTGTATGTAGTGCTAAGCCATAGGGCTTAGGTGAAGGAGCTCTAAGAAAACCCACGCAAACCTGTCCCATTAGGGGGTGGGACATTTTCGCAGTAGGTTTTAAAAAAAATGTAGCAATTTTTTTTTCAAAAGTTAGAACAAATTGCAACATGTTCACAATTTTTGATTTAAAAAAATGTGTAACTGATTTTTGGGGAAAGTTACATTAAAAATACCAATGTAACATGATTAATGTGACTTTGCAAATTTTGTTTGTGTGTTTTTATGTGCAAAAAGGTTCACAAGCACTGCAATTTTCACCACATTTGAGAAAACATTGCACATCTTTAGCTGTAAGATTTCCTCTATGGGATGATTGAGGTGACAAGCCGATTGGTGCTTTGTGACAGCATATGAGGTATTTTTTTTGTTATATCAACAAATACTTAATATTTGCAGTTTAAAAAAAACACACATGCTGACTTTGAATAAAACCTCACTGAACAAAATATGTTTCACATCTAAGATGAAAAAATTAAAGTAAATAAGGCACCTGACTCCGATGGCATACATCCAAGGGTTCTCAAGGAGTTAAGTTCAGTAATAATATATATATGTATATATATATATATATATATATATATATATGTATATATATATATATAAAACTTTTTTATTTCCTAACCAATTTAAAATATATATATATATATATATATATATATATATATTTTTTTTTAATTGGTTAGGAAACAAAAAAGTTTAATATTATATTAGTGATTGTAAAAATATCTACCTGTCCAGCGGTTTATACCCATTTTATTATGTCTTTCAAACGCATCTAAAACTCAAGCTGCAAAAAATACTGTAGATATGCCCAAGCTCTAGGACTGCTCTAAAAGATCCCTACACAAAGGCAGTTACTGAAGGGGATTGCTAGTTTAAAGGGACAGTGCTTCCACTAGGACCAAAAGTGTACTAATGTCAGTGCCATGTTATAGGGTTAAATCTGACATCTATATTTGTATATAATTTAATGAAGTTTGTTTGCAAACACAGTGAGTTGAGACATGGGGTTTGATTTCCTCTGGCTGCTCCCTTGTGTGATGTCACAGTGTGATCAACAACAGTTTCCATAACAAGAGTTTGCTCCTCCCTTAAGTTTATTGGCTCTGTGACAGGGACTTCACTAAGCTCTGTTGAGTCAGGATGTTAAATCAGGGAATGGATGTTATTTTCCCTGAAGTACTGTAATAATGTCTTAGTCACTATGCAAAAATGCTGTCCGTATTCAAGCTCATTAGAGTAGGGTTAACATGACGTTGTTTCAGGATAAGGCTGCATTATCTTCTAATAATATGACGTTATTTATCTCTTGGAGTAAATAGCAGACACAAACATACATTTAGGAGGGAGACTCTCTGTTTTAGGAACAGCCTCCCTCCTCCCTTTCACTCCTCCGCATTTCCCACTTGCTGGCAAAAAAGTCAATATATCTTTCAATTTCCAGGTAGGAAATGTTAACATGTATGCTGAAATAGGGCTTTTGCAGAAAGAAGGGGAATAGATTTAATGAATACTGTGTTATAATTAATGGGCGTTAACTTCATGTTAAATAGGTTTACAGAATTCGGTTAATCTAGCCCAGATTAATCTATCGGAAGAGGAAACAATTGATTGACAAACACTCTCCTATTCAGAAGCCCAGAGGAAAAAGAGTCTGTTTCTGATTTCCAAAGAAAGAGAAGCAGGAAAATCTTTGCTTTAAAATAAATGGTTATTTTTGTTATTTTATGCAATTGCTATATTATTTACAAACTTTTGTCAAAACTACCTGGGCTTGCACGTTTATTAGGAACTCCTCCATCTTTTCGTCACATAGGAAGGAATATCTCTTGTTCCCAGGAACTTTCAGTACAAAGCTTTGGTTTGGGTTTGATGAAATTTTTTTATTTTTGTTTATGATGCGTTTTGAGGTAAATCTTTGCGTGCATTGATAGATTTGCTTTTTTTTTTTAGCCTCTTAGAAATCGTTTTAAGGTAATTCTTTAGTGGCCTTTTTTAAATCATGGTTAAAAGAAAACAAATCCCTCTACTCCTGAAAAAGCAGTACGTAATCCCAGAGAGTCATAATGTAATTGTAAAAACCACAGAACCAACGTATTCATTAATCCTTCTAAGACCCATAAATCATTGTTCTTAAATACAAATTGAGGTTGCTGTTGCCATCTGGGATATTTTACGCAATTGAGCTGTATTTCTAAAAACAATCCTTATAATGAAAGCAAATTTATTTTCTAGTACAAAGGTCTATATTATGGGACAAAAAGTCTGAAAGGACAGTTTTTTGGCACTATTATTTAATGTACAGATGCAGCGGCCTAGATTTGACAACATCACGATCCCAATTTACGGCCAATTCGTCAAATACCTCGCGAGATGGTTCGCAGCAGACTAATGGCCCAGGGGATTAACACAGCGGGGGTCCCTGCTGTGTGAATCCTATTGGGTTCCAGCTGTCTGTAAGAGACATGCAGTAAGAGAGAGACTGAATAAGTCACTCTACCGTAATCGCCTCTAACAGACGATTACGGGGGCTTTATTTAATTGTAATATTACAGTATTGTAGCAGGGGGTCTCCGGAGCTGAACCACATTGATTTCAGTTCCCGGGATCCCCTGCTTCCAGAGTTACAGGCCCCATTATGGGGTACCGGTATCCCGGTGGCCATGTTTAAATTCTCCCACATCACTGCCCACATTATCGGGGGATTTAAACCAAGCAGAGGGATACCGGCACCCCATATTGGGGCCTGTAACTCTGGAAGCAGGGGGTCCCTGAGGCTGAAATCAACACAGTTCAGCTCAGAAGACCCCCTTCTCCCGCACACTAGTATCAAACCCCCCAGCCCTAATAGTGTGCGTGAGCAGGGGGTCTCCTGAGCTGAACCGCATTGATTTCAGCCTCGGGGACCCCCTGCTTCCCGAGTTACAGGCCCCGGTATGGGGTGCCGATATCCCTGCAATGTTAAAATCCTCTGCATCACGTGACAGGTAGAACCAGGTAGGATTCACACAGCAGAGACCCCCGCTGTGTTAATCCGCTGGGCCATTAGTCTGCTGCGGACCACCTCGCAAGGATTTGAGGTCATCTTGCGGCTTTTACCACCGAGCTGTGGTTGAATCTAGGCTGCTGCATCTGTACCATTACTAATGGTACTGTCACGTACGGCACACCTGTGAGCACGTGACCTGCATACGGGACAAGGGTTAATACACAGTTCGCAAGCCTTTGCAAAGGTCTCTCAAATGAACAATACCACCCTCAATCGTCCCCATATACCATCTGTCCCCATATACCATCTGTAATGAACAGCACGTGTGAGTGAGCAAGTGACTTAGATATGTGTAACCCCCCTGTGTCTGAAAGCAACACAGGACACTTCCCCTTAGCAGGTTTCTCTCTGTAGGACATGTGACTGTCGTAAGCCAGTAGGAAAGCTGGTGAAGGAGGAGGGACAGAGAGAAAGGTTGTTAAGAGGGGGCAGTCATGATAGAGTGAGTCAGTTTCTGCAAGAGGGCTTCAGCCCAGCAGACCAGGGCCAGAATACACAGAGCAAAGCAGGCAGACAGAGACTACTGCACAAGGGAGCCCAGCTGTGCAGGACTGTGCAGCAGGTTGTGAGTGGGTGAGCTACACTACAGAGGATATCTCCTGCAGCCGGCAGCTATACTGGTATTGAAGCTCTTTTGCAAAGAACAGGCCTGCAACATACACACTATCTAATGAGCTCCAACAGATATGCCGACACCCCTAACATATGGGCCAGTACCCCCAGGACTGGGAGGCCTCACAGTGGTAGACTCTACAATTCACTCGTGCAGCGATCATATTGTTACTGTACCATTTATATGTGTAATAATGTTACACAATAGTGCTACAGTTAAGGATCACAGTGTCAGGTTATATAAAACGTATACGTTCATATATAAAGCCCATTATAATTCACAACAGTTGTGTTGTGTCCAGTTTCTCTGGCCCCACGTGTATCGTGTATACATATATCCATAGGACTCAGGCCCCCACCTCAGCAACAGACTCTATAGTCTGAGAGAAAGAGAGGTTACATTGGAGGTACTGCTGAGGTTCACTGAATTAATTGGAGCGAAACACCAGCCATGTGTCATAGCGAGGACAAAACGCCATTTTACAATTCCCATTATAGTGGCAGCCATTTTAAGTGAGTGGTGTGCACGAGAAGACCTGGACCCTAATAAAGCACTACTATTAAATATCCCGATACCACTGATGATGCTAGCATCAGTAAAGTGATAGGTGCAGCGCCTACATGGGGACCCACTGAGATACAGGGGAAAATCATGTGTTACAGGAAAAAGATTGCCTATGTATTGTGCACATGTGATAGTAATATTGATCCTGTGAAAGTGCCTGAGGATATTGCGGGGAGGGACTGTGATGTGTGGGATATTGCAAACATGTGTAAACCTGCCCCTGGCCTTAGCAATGTTATAGAGCCCACTATTGGAGACAAGAATAGAGAGTTATTAGCCAAGGAGGGGGCCACTATAAATTAAGTCTGTAGTGAAATGTTCCCTGAAGCCCCTAACTTCACCACGGGATCTACTCATACTTCCGCAAAAGCCCTCATCACTGCCATGGGACAGCCAGTGGAAACACCTATGCAGTCTCTAGGGTATGCCCAACCCCCGCTAGTGAAGACGATTTTGGATAGAGCAGGCCATGCCATACCAGACGGTACAGGAATGGGGGGCTCAGATCAGGATAAAAAGATCCGGATTGCGGAAAGCCTAAACGGCCCACATTAGGTATATTCAGAGCCACTAGGGAAGAAAATTAAGCTAGCACACCCGACGAGTATCTACGGGCCCTAGAAAACACATTTGGCACCACAGAAAGCAGGGACGAACTGTACAGTATTTCTGTTTCAGAAGAATATACCAGCAAGAGGGGGGAAAACTATCTGACTTTTTGCGCAGACTTGAAAGGGCTTTGCTGAAAGTGGTGTTAAATAAAGGTGTTACCCCTGACCGGGTCGTCTGTGTCTGAGTGGAGCAAGTGATTTGGGGAGTACCTCCAGGAGATATCATGACCCTCTAACTACGACTCAGAGCGGAAGGAATCTCGGCCAAAACTCCTAGAACTATTGACAAAGAAAAGAGATGAGGAGGAACGGATGGTGCTCCACCCAGGCCCAGGCTTTAGGTAAGAATATGGTCCCCAGTAGTCAGTGGGGATACGGAGATAGTGCTGCTGGGACTCGACCAGTAGAAGAGGGACCATCACGAGGAGCGACCCCAGACAGACAGAGTGAGGAACGGTCAAAATCAAGCAAACCAGGTGAATTATCTAGTGGGATGCCAAAATTGATGGTCGCCATGCAAATGGTGGATGCCTCTATTGAGAATGAATGGGAAAACCAATCAAGAGAAGTAGAGTGGCAACCTCGTATGGAACTGAACCCTAGAGGGGGGATGTAGATGGACGTTCACAGAGGTACACAATTGGAGACTTTATAAGGTGAAATTATAACGAGGTTTTATTGTGCCTTTTCCTTAACATTAGGAAACCATCCAAACAAGGGGGAAACAAAGCTTCTATTCACTTGGGAGTATTTCTAGTGAATACTAAGCAATTAATTCACAACTCCCTTAGATAAGCATGTCTCCCAGCCCCAAACACATAGCATGCAATGAACAGATATAAAAAGTCTTGTTAATAAAAGTCTTATCTGTTAGCTGCTGTAGAGTAAGCTTCTCTGCTCTCCTGGAACTGCACCCGTGTGTGCACAGAAAATGTCAGCATCCAGGTTTAGAAGTCTTATTTGTCAGCTCCAGAGATCTGTGTTATCTTGGTCAGTCTCTCCTGGGAGACTCAAGAACCTCTGCTCTGTCTCCAAAGTTCAGCTAAGGAGTGAGCTAAGGAGTCACTTCCTGTCTCAACAGACAGGCTTTAGTAAGCAATCTAAATCAGGCAGGTGGTGTTTATTAATTGACTACCAGCAGTTAACCACCACACTGCTAGATTAAAGGCACATTACTTGAACAGTCATTACTCCCCTGTTACATACCTCCCCTTTTTGTGGGAAGCTCGGGCTTGCCACGGCCAAAGCCCATCCTTCCACTCTCATTCTAGATATCTCTGTGACTTGAATGAGAGTGGATGGAGGAAGAGAACCCTCAGTCCTGCTGGGATTGGAGCCCTTTCTCCAGTTTATTCGTGTCTCCTCATGAAGATGCTTGAAATCAGCACCCCTCAGTCGCTCGAGGAGGACTTTTTCTACGTGCGCGGTTATGAGATTTCCCTCGCGTCAGCTGCTCGTCTTATTGTAGGCATACTGTATGGCAGCAGTTGCAGAGCGTTTAAAAACAGCCCTTTGAGTTTTCCGCTCTTGAAGCTGTCTCTCTGCCCTTTTCCCACTCAATGGGGTTGCTAGTTCAGCCTCTTTGAGATTAAGTTGCAATTCCACACCCACTTCCAGAGAATGTCCCATCTTTTCAGCTTCATCAGCTAAGGATTCTTCTGGTTTTAATTCAGCACGTGTACCTTCTTTTGTTGCCTGCCGGGTGGCTGAAGGTTTTGCTAGTGCTTGTTTAGGTGGTTCAAATTTTGCAACCTTGTCTTTCAGATGAGCGGTATTCCCAGCTCTCACTGTACCCTTGTCTTCATGGGTTTTTGAGGCTGTGGGACTACTTGTCCTTGTAGGACTGTATCTCATCCGCGAGATCCCTGTTTTTTGAGTGCGTCTTGCAAGTCTCTTCTCAGGGAATCTATCTGCATGCTTTGCTTTCTTTGAGCTTGCTTCCACATTTTTATTGCACTGTGAAGCACTATGAACTTCTTTGCTTGGGCCACAGTTACTTGTTTCAGTTTCTGGACCTTCTTGTGCTCCCTTTTGTGCCGCGTCACCTGGGTTCTAAGCTTGGCTTTTAGCGTTGCTTTGGTGATGCTCAGGGTAGCCTTCAGTTTCTCATGCTGCTTTGCGGGGACATACTGGGTCATCAGACGTTCCTGCAGCACTTGAATTTCTTTAACAGCCTGCAGATTGTCATCCTGCAGAGTTCGCTGCTTCTCCTCTGCCTTCTCGAGGTGCGTACGCAGACCTTGCAGTTGGTTTTGCAGTCGGTGCTCTGCTTCAAACTTCTCACCTTCCAAAAGTCTATTTATTTCTTTAAGCTCGTGCAGCTTTTCATTTTTTTCCTTGACGTCGTTTGTCAAATTAAAATTTTCTTCTTTGAGTTTTACGTTTTTTCTTTGTAATCTTAAATGTTCTCCTTTTTCAGTCTCTGTACTATTCAGGACCTCTTTGCAGTCCTCCTTCCATTTACGCACATCTGCTTTGAGACTGACTTTTGGCGTGAGACATCCTTCTCTAGGTTGAGGGTCTGAAGCTCCTTCTGGGAGACTTGGAGATTTGTATTAAGATTGGCAATCGTTTCTTTAGAAATGTCCAGCTCCTCAGTGAGACTGTGTAGTTCCTTTCTGGAAACTTCCAGGTCTGTGCGGCAGCTGTTGGTCTCATGATGTGAGGCATCCAGTGCTCTGCGGAGTGTCTGAACCTCTTTCTGAGATACGTCAACCTCTATCCGGACACTGTTGACCTCCTGTTGTGAGGCATTCAGCTCTATGCGAAGAGTGTGAACCTCTTGCTGGAAGACTGTCATCTGCTTCAGTGCCTCCTCATACTTCCGCTTTAGCGTAGCCACCATTTTATCAGATTGGCTCTGCTTTCCATCCGTGGCGGAAATAGTAGCATTTGCAGTATCTAGCTCAGTCTTGAGATCGTCCAATTCTGTCCTGGCTAAAGAGTAAATTGTGAGCACATCTTTTTGTAGCCTCACGTTATTTTTCTGTAGCTCTGTGTAACCATCTTCCTTTTGTTTCAATTGTTCACGGAGCATATCACAGTCATGCCTGGCATTTTTCAGGGCATCTTCAGGGTTGGTCACGGGATCGTCACTCACTGGTTCCGGCTCCACTTCCCTGGGATGGTTGGTTGAGGGTTCCTCACTGTTGGCACTGGACAGACACTTCTTTGGGGTACACGACTTTTGCCTTGGGCCCTCTGGATATTCGGTTAACCACGGGACGAATTCTCAATTTTCTCTAGGCTGCAGGGCAACTCGGTCCCCCTTTTCCTCCACAGGATCTGCGGACGTGTCTGTTCCTTCCACGGTAAGTGAAGAACCGCTTTTCTTTTTCTTCCTTTTTGATTTGGATGACACCGTCCCTTCAGGGATACTGGGGTCTCCATCTTCATTTGAAGTTTTAGCAGCTTCATTATATACGCCAGGCTTTTCTTGCAGCTGCTTTAGCTGACAGAAATATTCGGTGATCCACTGCTCCCGCTCTGTCTCCTGCTGATCATATTCGTCATCAAAGGGAGCGGTCTTTTCTGTTCGTGCCGAGTTCAGGCACCCCCACCATTCTTGGGGTGTTTTGTGGGTGTGACTCGGTTCGGGTTCCCCGTAAGAGATGTCTTCCTCTTTATTGGACTGGAAGGGCCACTCTTCCATGGGGTAGGGTTCATTACAGGAACGCTGCATCTTGTCCTCCATTTTTAGGCTATCAGGTGTAATTTTCTTCCTGACCTCAGGAGGCGCTATTGCAACTGTTGCCACTGTATTTGCTAGAACCCCCAATTGTGGTAGTCCTACAGATGGGCATATTTTGCTTGTAGAGGTCGTAGCTCTCACAGGCATCTCTGTAGACTTTTCTTTCTTGGATTTTTTTTTTTTCAATATCAGCAGTGCTGTGCATGCATTTTCTTTTATCAGGTATACAAGTTGTGCAGCGGCTAGGTAAAAAAAAAGTCTATTTGCTATACCCCATTTACTTGCTGGGTGCAATCCCTCCGCTTCAGCAACAGAATTTGGTTTTCTGCCTGAGTTCAGTAATTTTCAGTCTCATCTTTGGGTATTATGGCATTCACACTTCACTCTTTGGGTGTCTGTTTTGCTCCCAAGATAATAGGCATACTTTTTTACTTGCAGAAAAAAAACATTCTTTGCAGTGGACTATTTCTTTCATTCCCGGCAGGGTGACTCAACACTCAGCAATTGGCTTTGAAAAACCTTTTTCCTTTATAGGGCAATTTTACACTCAGCATTTGTTTGCTAAAAATTCCCCTGCTTCAGCACAGTCTTGTATCAATTTTTACACTTTTCTGCATATACTCAATTCACAGCTGGTAGCCCTATGCGGTGTGGCAACCTTTATTTGCAAAATCAGTACCCCTCATGGATCACCATCTGTATTCACTGCTTCAGCGAAACTTTTGAAAACAACAAACACCTATCCCTTTTCAAGGGCTGACTCACTTCTTGAACCCTGACTATGGCTGGAATGCAAAACCTCTATTTCAATGACCATATTACACTTTGTGATAGGCAAATAATGTTTAGCTGCTTCAGCAGTCTCTCTCCTCTTGGGATTGGGGAAAAGAGTCCTTTCTAACTTCAAAGACGACCTCTCGTCCCACTTCGGACACCATATGTAGACGGACGTTCACAGAGGTACACAATTGGAGACTTTATAAGGTGAAATTATAACGAGGCTTTATTGTGCCTTTTCCTTAACATTAGGAAACCATCCAAACAAGGGGGAAACAAAGCTTCTATTCACTTGGGAGTATTTCTAGTGAATACTATGCAATTAATTCACAACTCCCTTAGATAAGCTTGTCTCCCAGCCCCAAACACATAGCATGAAATGAACAGATATAACATTTTTGTTAATAAAAGTCTTATCTGTTAGCTGCTGTAGAGTAAGCTTCTCTGCTCACCTGGAACCGCACTTGTGTGTGCACAGAAAATGTCAGCATCCAGGTTTAGAAGTCTTATTTGTCAGCTCCAGAGATCTGTGTTCTCTTGGTCAGTCTCTCCTGGGAGACTCAAGAACCTCTGCTCTGTCTCCAAAGTTCAGCTCACAAGTGAGCTAAGGAGTCACTTCCTGTCTCAACAGACAGGCTTTTGTAAGCAATCTAAATCAGGCAGGTGGTGTTTATTAATTGACTACCAGCAGTTAACCACCACACTGCTAGGTTAAAGGCACATTACTTGAACAGGGATTACTCCCCTGTTACAGGGGAGGACAATGTGGAGGACCTCTGAGCGCACAAGTGAAGGATCAGACTTCAGCAATAGGTGTGAAGAAGGCGGCCACTACGCCCACCATTGCCGAAATCGGGAGAATCCACAGCGGGTTACATCCACAATTCATCCACTCCTGGCCTTAGTCGGGAAACGAGCGCAGGACCCAGTGAAAAAGCATACTGTGTCCCAGGTGCAGGAAAGCTCAGTTAGAACGGCACCAGCAGGAGGTCAAATGACTTCCCACATGCATCAAGAATTATTAGGACCATCAGCGCGAGTGAAATCCAAGATCAAGGGGAAAACGTGCGATATCCTCCTGGAGAGTGCGTCGCAGGTATCTATCATTTTAAAACCCTGGTACGATAGATACTCAAAACATCTGCCACTGCAACCTCTGGAGGGATTGGTTGTACGGGGACTCAGCAATGCCAGTTACCCTTATCTAGGATATGTTGTGCCAAAATTGGAATTCCCCAAGCGAGTAACTGGCGTGTCGGGACCATTGACGGTTGTTGCTCTTACTACATGCCCAGTGGTCCGCAGTGAGGAAGTGAGGAACGAGACTGGCCATGACATGTTGGTTCTGTAAGGATCCAGGGGTCACGCTGCCCTCGGCGCGCTCCCGCCTTACCTCCATCCATGATCAGGGGTCCCGCTCCCTGCAACGCTCCGTCCGCGTCCACCGCCAGCGGCAATGCGCACATCTTTCACACATCCTTGTGCTGTAGGGGAGGGTCCCGCCTCCAGGTTTCACTCACGCACTGACAGTGCCAGCATGCGGCACGCGTGCACAGCGCACACAAGCTCCATGTTAACTAACCTAATCAGCAGTTTAGCCAGCACTTTTCTCCTGCACCGCTACCCAATCTCCGCTTGTGCTGAGGATGCGCCTCCGGTTCACCTCTCCTCTCATTGGTGCCTCTCCCTCATATATGCTCAGCTGTGCCACTGGCACATTGGCTGAGCATAATCATAGTTGCGTTGTGTTTACCTCTTGTCTGTCTCCACAGTCTTGCCTTGTCTTGCTGTTCCTCGCTCTGTGTACTGACTCGGCTTCGCTTTTGGACTCCGCTCTTCTGTACTCCAGACCTCGGCTATCTACGACAATCTGCACCTCTCCAACCCTGACCTCAGCACTCGGACAACGTCCATTCTCACCTCTCCTACCCAGACCACGGCTTATAGTACCTGCAACGATCCGTGCCTCTCCAACCCAGACCCTGGCAAGTATATCGAATATCCGTACCTCTCCAACCCTGATCCGGCTATCTCGACCAACCTACACTCCAGATGTGCCCTCGTGGCTGTGGGTGGCATTTCTATCAATTCCCACCTCAGCCCTGTGGTCCTGCTTTGTTTGTGGTGAGCACACCGTGATAGGTACGAAGTGGCATGGTAATAGCCCACTTATGTAGCGCTGAAGTGATGGGCCCAGCTGGGATGAGGAAGACTAATGAAAGAAGACTGACGCCTGACATGTTCTAATTTGGAGATAGTACTGCTCTAGAACACTGGAAGAGACATCTGTGGGGAAAGATGGTGCACAGGCCAGAAGTTTTTTCCACGCAGGAGTGGGATCTAGGGAGACCATAGGGAGTAAAGCATCAGATACACATGCATGACACTCTCCCATTCCGAGAAAGGTTGCGAAGGCTGGCGCCAGCCAACATAGACTATGTAAGGTGACATCTACAAGGATTGATAGGAGCTGGAATAATCTCAGAATCTCGTAGCCCTTATACTTTCCCCATTGTAGTGGCTCAGAAGAAAAATGGGGCATAGATTACTGCACCTTGAACAAGAGGACTATTCCAGATCAGTACACAATGACCCGTATAGAAGACGCTTTAGACTCTCACAGGAAGCAACTGATTTTCAGTTCTGTACCTCTGTATTGGGTATTACCAGATTCCCATGTGCAAACAAGAGCATATGTCCACTGGATTTCTATCAATCTGAACTCATCCCTCAAGGAGTGTCAGGGGTTCCAGCCATGTTCCAGAGACTAATGGTGACTATAGTGGGAGATATGAACTTGCTGGATGTACTAGGATATCTGGACGACATTATAGTTTTTGGAAGGGCATTGGAAGAACATGAAGCTCGACTAATGAACGTACTGGACCGACTAAGTGAGAGCGGATACAAATTGTCAGTGGATAAGTGTCTGTAACAGACGTGCTCGCTACAAACCAGGACCGGACCGCAGGGCTGAGGTGGGGATAGAGAAACACCTATCTAAGAACGCGAGGCCGGGTCCGGATTGTGGATTCCATCATCATGGGTAGCCAGGTTGGGGTTGGAGAGGTGAGAGTAAAAGAAGTCCAGGCTGGGGTCAAAGAAGGCGGCTGTAAGGGTTCCAGTCCAGGCTTTGGCTGGAACCTGCCCTAACCTGGCTGCTGTGGACATTTTGATCACTGGCCTGCTATATTGTCTGCACTTGTTCCTGGGATTAAATGGCAGCCAGTGACTCCAGTCCCCGCCCGAGCATTGTATGCATTTAGCTGTGTTCCTGGCCACCCTTGGCTCCAGTTCCTGAGCCTTCTAGTTCCTGTGCCTTCCCCGTTCCTGAGCTTCCATGTGGCTTGCCTATTGCTGTGGTGTGCCTATCCCTGTTTCTCCCCTGTTCATTGGATTTCCCTGTTGCTGACCCCAGACCTTGACCCAGACCTCGCTGCCTTCCGCCTGCACTGATCCTTTGGCCCTGACCCCTGCTTCCATACTGACTACAGATACTCTTACAGGACTCTGTCCCGGGCCCTGGTCGGTTTATTGGCATCCCTACCTCAATCTTGCGGGTCTGCTTCCTGATGAGAGATGAGCACCGTCACAGCGGCACTGGAGCAAAGGTCTGGGTCACAGGCTGGGGTCGGCATCAGGGAAGGCTTTAGCGTAGGGGCTACAGCCCAATGAAGCCTCTGGAAGGAGGAGACTCCAAAGCAATAATGGCCATTGGAACAGCGAAGCTGTAGCGCAGGAATTTTAGCGCAGGCTCTTCATCACAGAACCATTAATTGATGTCACAGGCTGGGGACGATACCAGGGAAGGCTGAATCGAAGGGACTACATACCAGTGAAGCCTCTGGAAAGAGGAGACTTCAAAACAGGAAGGCCACCGGAACATGGAAACTGTAGAACAGGAGATCCAGCGCAGGCACTTCAGCACAGGAGCAGCTTCCTGAAGCAGGGTAAGTACTGGAAGCAACGAAGGCCTCTGGAAGCAGGTTATACTGCAGACAGACCACTGGAACAGTGAAGCTTTACCGCTGGGGATCCAGCACAGGAGCTTCGGCACAGGAACGGCTTCCCGAAGAAGGGTAGATACTGGAAGCAATGAAGGCCTCTGGAAGCAGGGTATACTGCAGACAGTCCACTGGAACAGTGAAGCTTTAGCACTGGGGATCCAGCACAGGCACTTCAGCACAGGAAGGCCAAAGACAGGCCAAGCAGAGGTGCTTGTGACAAGCACAGGTTACACAAGAAAGTATTTAAGAATTATGCCCTAGTGGAATGGCTGACCTTAAATAGCATGGATAGCCAATAGGGGTAGAGCTGCACAGAAAGCAGTATCAAGCAGACTGCAGTATACGTCCAGAAACAGCTGTTCCCAATTGCTCAGTTCAGGCAGAGATTTGTCTGGAACCTCTAAAGACCTCCAGTTCCAGCCAAACCCAGGACCGGAACCCTTACAGTGTCAATTTTTTTGCCGAATGTCTGTCATGTATTTGGGCACATTGTGTCCAAAGAAGGGATAGCTACAGACCCCTCTAAATTAGAAGCTATTGCATCCTGACCTGGGCCCAGACAATTAACTGAACTACGGTCCTTCCTAGGATTTTGTGGGTACTACAGATGTTTCGTGAATAATTTCTCAGCTGTAGTGCAGCCTTTAACGGCACTAACCAAAGGCTACCCACTGCAGCAGGGGTGCAACAGGGGTGCAGCATGCCCACAGGTGTCACTAGTCATACCTACTTCAAAATCAAAGAGCCTTTTGGGGAGAGGTGGACGCCCAAGTGCGAAGAGGTGCTCAAAACTGTAAAAAACTGTCTCACTAATGCACCAGTACTAGCATTCACTGATCAACAAAAACCAAAAATCTTACATGTGGATGCAAGCCTGGATGGATTGGGGGCAGTATTGTACCAGGTGCATCTTGAAGGGCTTTGACCGGTAGCATTAGTTAGTCGAGGATTGGGTTTTCGCTACAGTCCAGGTTTTCTCTCTCTCCTGCCCTTTCTGGAGTCGCAAAGTTCTGTGTGTTTGCAGCTCCTGTCGGTCTTTGCAATTACGCCTTATCCTCTTGCCTGTTTTGAATTCTTGTTGCTGACCCTGGACCGTGACCCAGACCTCGCTGCCTTCCGCTTGCCCTCTCGACTTTGGACCTCTGCCGCCAGCCCTGATCTCTGCCTATCCCCTAGACATTGCAACTCTGCCGCCAGCCCTGACCCCTGCTTCCTTACCGACTATGGACACTCTTACAGGACTCTGTCCCTGGGTTGTGGTCGGTTTATTTGCATACCTACCTCAGCCCTGCGGGTCCGCCTCCTGATTTGAGACGAGCACCGTCACAATCAACCCACTGATCTACATCTTAACCTCAGCTAAATTGGATGCAACAGGTCACAGATGGTTAGCTGAGTTGGCCACATATAACTTTAGCATGAAGTGATGATCGGACTGCAAAATATTGATGCAGATGCATTCTCAAATTCCCAGAGTGTCAGGAATCGACGTTCTCCTCGCTTCCCACACAGAGCACCCCCTCTCCGCAGGGAGCCCCTGGACCCACAAAACAATCCTGCCTTACCGTCCTCCACGGCTCCTCGCCCCTGCCGCCGTCGCGGGATCACTCCCCTCGGCGATTCCTCTGCTCAGCGCCGGGCGCGCCCACGCCCTCCTGCACGCACACCTACACGCACGCCAGCCTCAGACGTTATATGCATGCATTCCCAGCTTACAGAGCACACGCCTAACAGAGCACTTTTAACCACTGCTCCTGCAGTGAGGCGTCGCCCCCAAGTATCACACAGTTCCATGCAAATCAATGATTACACTCAGCTGGGCTGTAACACCTCCCTCCTATCAGGGAGGACTCCTTGCAGTCCTCCAGGCCTGCCCCCTTTTCCCGTTGGCCTGCCCAGCTTTATTATGCCTGTGCTTTCCATCACTCGTCGCTCGACATAGTTCTGTATGGAAGCATTTGACTACTCTCTCAGTGACTCCTCAGGTATTGACGCGGATTGGACGACTACCCCCTCTGGCTCTCGACTTCGGCTCTACTTTGACTTCGTGACTTCTGGCATCCCTGTAACACGGCTTATACCTGCGGTCATCCGCAACTCTCCTATCCCTGATCTTGGCAACGGCAAATACTACTCCTCCTCTACTACCGGTACCGGCAAGTATTGTCTTCATTACTATACCTGGCCTGGCAACACTAACACCACACTCCGGACGCGCTCCCTTTGCTGCGGGTGCGTGTATCCCTAAATCCCACCTCTGCACAGGGGACGAGTCTGGTCTGGGGGCAGCACCGGCGTAACACAGAGATGGCCAAGAAACAAACAAACAGTGGGAAAAAATCACTGCATCCGGAGTGCATGCATTGTGTAAACGGGTTGAGACTCTCAGATAGGTCACGACTGCAAATTTGGACCGAGTGGCAGATACTGTACTATGGGAATCTCCCCGACATTCATGCCCTTAGTGTATTCCCACCCTGCGGAATTAACCATGGAAGGATTGCCCATGTTAAACCGGCAAGATCTCCAGATTGCGCAACAGACAGACCCAGCCATCAAAGAAGTGTGACTACCTTAAAACAGAGAAAGCCGTCTGGAACAGTCATAGGAACTAACGCCAAAAGCCATATACTGCTGAAACTAGGATTAGTGAAAGACCGATTCTATTTGCCCCAAATAGCCTACGATGTGGAAGAATACTACAAGGATTGTGGGAGGAACGTGCCCAGAAAAACCTTGCAAAAAAGGCAGCACCACTAATAAATATCACCAGTAGTGGGCTCTTGGATTTGGTTTGCATGGACTTTTTATCATTAAAACCAGACAGGAATAACGCCAGTAACAGTCTAGTGTTCACGGACCATTTCATCCGGTATGCCCAAGCATTCCCAACAAAGGACCAGCGAGCCATTACCGTTGAAAAGGTGCACTGGGACAAGTACTTTGTTTATTACAACAAGGATACATTTGGAACAAAGACGGGACTTTGAAAGTCGCCTTATTAAAGAGATGCTGCGTCTATGTAGAATAAAGAAATCCCGACCAACACCTTATCATCCCCATTGAGATCCGCAGCCAGAGAGATTTAACAGAACCTTGTTGAACATGATGGGAACTGTAGGAGGACATGTGCAGAGGTACACAATGGAGACTGTTGTAAGGTGAAATTATAACAAGGCTTTATTGTGCCTGTCGCTTTAAACAGCAAAAAAATCAACATAAGCGAAATAGTGAGCCAAGCAAAAACCCGTATCTCTGCTGGAGACTAACTATACATGTAGCTCAGCCCTCTCTGACTGGGTTGGTTAGCTAAGCTATTTACCAGCCCCAAATCATGGAGACATTTATCAATACACATACTTGATAATAGTCTTATATGAAAAAGTCTTATCTGTTAGCTGGGCTGCTGTAGGGGAAGCTTCTCTGTTTTGCTGGAACCGCACCCTTGTGTGCACAGAAAATGTCAGGCTCCAGGTTAGAATCTTGTCCTCTTTGTCTTGTGGTCAGCTTGTCGCTCAAGACATCTGCCCTTCCTTGGTTCAGCCCAGTTGTGGACTAAGGAATCTCTGCTCTGTCTCCAAGTTCAGCTCAGGTGTGAGCAAATGAGTCTCTCTTCCTGTCTCAAAAGACAGGCTTTTCTAAGCCATCTAATCAGGCAGGTGGTGTTAGTTAATTGCATACCAGCAGTTAACCACCACACTGCTGGATTAGAGGCACATTTGTGAAAAGGGATAAGTATCCTGTTACAGGAACCTTAAACTCCCAGGGAAAGACATAATGGAGCCAGTACATACATCTGGTACAGTACATGCGTACTTGAAATTATGTCACGGGCTACTCCCTTACTACTTGATGTTTGGAAGAGAAGCTCGATTATCCATTGACCTTTGCTTTGGGGTTCCAGCGGAAGGCACATCCTTCACCACTTACAGTACATGAAATACATACAGAAACTTAGGGAACAACTACAAGAAGCGTACCAGCTGGCTACCACTGCAGCCGATACCAACAATCAAGGAAATAAGGGCCGATATGACAGGAGAGTGCGTGACCAAGAGTTGAAAAAAGATGATAGGGTGCTCATCCAGGACCTGGGTATACCTAGAAAATATAAACTAGAAGATCGCTGGAAACCCAAGCCCTACGTAGTAATAGACAATCTAAAAGGATTGCCGGACTACAGATTGAAGCTTGACAAGAGAAGTGAGTCAGAGAAGACACTGCTTAGGAACCACCTGTTACCCATAGGTCAATTGGTAAAGTGCCCAGAATGAGAAGATATAACCGAAGTAGACATCTGGACTGGCAAGCATGATGGTTAAACCGAGGACAAGACCAAAATTATAGCGCATCCGGCCCATGTTCCCAGAGTAATGATGACTGATGACGATGAGAGGTATAGAGGAAGAACGATGTTGGGACACCTGTCTGATATTCTAAATCAGGAAGAAAAGGATCCTCAAGAGGTTCTCCAAGTGCAGCCAGGAGAGCAAAGGGATAGCAGTAGTATCTCTGAGTTGGATCCAGAAGCAGAAAAAGTTGAACCATTGCATACCCTAGATTTGTCTGAGGAGGAGTAAGAAGATGCTGTAGACTTAGACAATTATGATCAGCCACCCTGCCTAGAGCATGCAGCAAGTGACTTACCTGTGCTTTGTGGGGTTACTGAAAGGCAAGGGGAAGTAGTAGTCTCACCTCAAGTGTATTCACCAAGCCCAAAAAGGAAGACTAGATCTTCCATGAGGCTGAAATATGATTCACCAGGAGTGGTAACTGAAATCCCTGTGGTCAGCATGGCTAAATGGATGGTACCAATGACGTGATATACCATGTGATACCTTTCCATCAAAAAGGGAGGGAAGATAGCCAATCGGGTAGCATGCCTCCCTCCCTTTTTGATGACGTCCCATCCCTCCAAAAAAAGAAAGACATCACATGGTATGTACACTAATCTGATTGCTAGGTGTACCTTGTGATGGCAGCCATTTTGCTTTTTGCTGAAGTGACATCATCTTAAAGGGATTGGGCGGGGTACCACTTGACACTCAAATGTGACATAACAGGCCTTATATAAGGCCTGTCCCATCTCATTTGACCACAAAAAGATGTCAGATCAACATCTCTGGGCCCATTGGATTATACAGAAGAGAAGACAGAAAAAGAAAGAAGAAAAAAAAGGAAAGAACGTACCAGAGACGTCTCTTTAATCAGCATATGATCATGGACTTCTTCGCATCGGCTGTTAAGGAGCATTGCGTCGTGGGTCAAGAGATGGTGCCCGAGTAGGATTCGGAGGGTGAAGACGGCAATGGTAAGAAACACATTGATTGGCTTTTATTTCACTGCGTATTTTTTTTTCCAGGTTGCATATTGACTGCGAATGTGCTTATCTGTGACCCTTTCTCCGTATAGATAAGCACAGTGACAAGCAATGCATTTTTTGCCAAATGCTTGTTTTTATTTAATTGTTATGCATTGTATTTTTGGTGATTTTTTTTTATGTTGCCCATTCATTGTCATTGTGGCAATCCATGGCCATATTGTGGGCATGGTTTACCACAGTCACAATCAATGGCTTTATTGTGAAATGCTTGTTTGTATTTAAATGTCATGTGTTTTATTTTGTGGCTCTTTTTTTTTAACTTGCCCATTCATTGCAAACGTGGCAATCCATGGCCATATTGGGACCATGGTTTACCACTGTGACAATCAATGGTAGATGGGATGGGGTGGGGGTAGGAAATAAATATATTAGCTAGTTTTCCTGACAGTGTTCAGGAAGTATTAGTATCTCCAACCAGAGTCCAAATTCAGCTCACATAACAATATGTGATCTTCAAACACTTGAGGAAAAATGGAATTTCCACAGAGGAAAGTCATAGAGGTTTATTCATAAAACTGCAATAGTGCCGATCGGGGCCCTCTCATATGGAGTTTCCATGCAATCCAGTTTTGTGTAGCTTTAGAAACTTTTACAACAAACAGAAAACACACCGCTCACTAGCAACTAATACAATAAGAATGAAATGAAAATTTGATTGTGTAATTCAATGCTCTTCCATTTAAATAAGGGACCCAGTAGAAAGATATATCAGTGTATGCTGCATGATTACGATGAGCCAACCGTGTCTCCTGCCATTATCTGATTTTATCATACACACTATTAATTAATCCTAAGCATGTGTAGACATATATTAGCTTAGTAATTAATAAATGCTAAGCCTTGTTGTGCAACACAAGTGTGCTTCTTGTTAGAGGATAGCTGGTTATACCAGCTGCCTCTCTATTTTTGAAAATGCTTTATAAACTTTAATTAGTCAATTTTGAATCTGCCTATGGATTAGGCTGCGTCCATAGATGGACCAGCCGTGCTGAGGCGTGCGGACGCTCCGCGCTGAGCCCCTGCATCCTCAATGAGGATGCCTTGAGAGGGGGCTCACGCGAGCATCCGCAGGCGTGCTGAGGCGTTGGAGGTTTCAGCCGAGTGCCAAGCTGTTTTTCAGCGCGCTGTCGGCTGAAAACCTCCAATCACTGCACAGCAGCGTCAACGTCACGGCGCCGTGACGTCGGCACCGTGACATTGACGTCAGTGCGTCGCGGGCGATTGGCCCAGCGACGTCACTGCCCCGCCTCCAACCACCTCCCCCTGGCTCCCTTCGCGCACGCTGGCTCGCCTGCAAGTCCGTGCAATCGCACTGACTGAAGCAGGCGAGCCTCAGCGTTAGCGCGCCTCCGCTCTCCCCACCCCTCTATGGCCCGGGCCTTACATTCTGCTATAAACCAGCAAGCCAGTAATTGGTGATGATATTGGAGCAAAACTGTAGGCCTCACATCAGGGCCAAAACTAGTCACCAGTGGGCCCCCATTGCAAGTTTTAAAAAAAGACCCCCACTCCCCCCTGGACCCTACCTGTGGAGTGGGTCCTTATGCAGCGGCAGCGATGGAGGGAGCCCACCACAACGATGATTGCAGAAGTTGGGCTTGACTTCTATTGGGGCCTAACTTCCATGTTAGGACAACCTGGGCAGGATGCCCCTGCCGCTGGGTAAGGCCCTGCACCACTGGTAGGGCCCAGGGAGAGGAAGGGGGAGGAGCCTTTAGAAATGCCGGAACACTTTTCCAACTTCTAAAATAAGTGCCAGAATGTTCTGGCACGTGGAAGATGGGCCCCTAAAGGTGGTGGGCCCTAGTCGGCGTCACATATGATAGTTCCAACACTGTCTCACATCCATTAAACATTGTACATGGAGTGGTTCCCCATGTTGTATCCACAAAACTCTTGTTGGAGGGCTTGAAATATGCCAGTGACCCATTCTAGGATGCCTTGCAGCAGTGTACTGTTTTTTAATTGATCTGAATATTAGTGCATGAAATTTGTTTGGTCTCATTGCGCACAGACTAAAACGGCAAAGTTCTAAACTTCGTCTGAATTATTGAACGTTTCTGACTTTGCTCAGGCTACCTGACACTGCATTGCGGCTGGTGATGGAACAATATGTTATTGTGAGCATCTCTTCATGTATACAAAAGGTGGTTGTCGATTCGTATTACTAATGTTTAAAGAAATCATTACATTCAAAATCCTGGATGTGTTTGCAACAGGCAGTCATATTGCAAACCTTGGGGAAGCAGGATCTTCGTCGATCGGTCACGGGAGAACAGAACGGTCGGCTGCTTAGATATTCACATTGCCATAAATGTATAGAACTGCTGCATTTATTAGAACAAAAACAAGCAGGCAAAATGCCCATTTTGCCTGGAGGAATTTTCATTGAGTGACAATTCCCTTCATCCATTATTTTGTTGATACAGCCTTCATGCAATTCTACAGTGAATCTTACTGTTGTTATGTCATTATTATGTTACCATTATCTCACAGTGTTCATACATTCCAGAACTAAACACATTTTCATTGATATGAGGAAAACTAATATGCCTGGTAATTATCTCAATACTGTGTAGCCGTGTGTAATTTTGGGGTTACATGCCTCTCTCATTTTGTGCAGTAATTCCTGTTAAGAGGGCAGGTTTGCCAGAAGTTAGCATGAGGATTGGCCTCACCCCCTTGTGATTTGTAAGGTGTAGCAAAGGAAGTGGCAGCATGCTCTGTGTCCACTAACAGTGACACAGGGGTGGGCATTCTGGAAGCTATATATTACGCACCACTTCCTAAAGTTAGTGTGTTATGTCTGGGTCAAGTGCCTGGTGCAAGAGCTGTGAGTCTGTGCAGCTCAAGTGTCAGTAGTTGCAGAGTGACAAGCTGACCCCACACTGTGTCAGGGCTCTGGCACAGATGGTGGCCCTCCCTTAGGGGAGAGGCGGCAGAGATATCCCTGTCTCTATTACAGAGTCAGGAGGGAACTTCCTTGAGGTGTGCAACTATGCTGATGTGCGGCTAAGTACCGGCCGCTATGATGGGCAGTCTGTCTATGGAGATGTCAATAAAGATGCCCTTGATTCAAAGACCCTTCTTGCCTGAGACTGGAGTTAAATCAGGAAGAAGATGCACCCAGGGGTTCTCTCCCAGATACTCCTCCCTGCAGTCGTGGGGACCTGGAAGAGATGGAGGCGCTGTACCAACTGTGAGTAGAACTCAGCACTACCTCACACGCCTGTCATGGTAAAATCCCCACTACCAACGGGCGGGAGACTGAGGAGTCCTGTGAGCCAGCAGGTGCACCACACAACATGACATGTAACTGGGGGCAGTTTCCACACCTAGGGGCCCATATGAGATTGGGTAGGGGTCTGACCGTTACAACTGTATAAGGTTAATGATATGATTAACTGTCCTTGTGAACTTTAAGAGAGACCTCTGATCTATCTTAGGTGGCAATTCTATATAGTATGAAGCGGCTGTTTGGCCCGTTTTTGGATAAAAATCCCGCTTGACTTAAATAGGGATTTCCCCCCGAAAATGGCCTGAACAGCCGCTTCAGACTATAGAGTATGGCCCGAAGACTGGGGCCATAGTGCCTTCGCCGTGCGGAGACGTGCGGAGGCTGTGATGAAGCGGGCGCTTACCTGGCCATAGTAGACGGGCCGTGGAGGGGGCGTGACTAGGTGCGTCACAGAGCTGGGTCGCCCTCATTGGGTGAACCTTTCACGTGACCGGCCTATCGCACCAAGAAATCAGTTTGAACTGATTTCTTGCGCAACGCGAACCCCCTCCCACACCACGTGCCCGCACGCCACATGGACGCGAACACTGCCTTAAGGCAGACGCCTCCGCACGGTCTGTGGTACCATGACCCCAGCCTTAGGCCTCAACTTAATATGCTGTGAACCAGTTTGGAGACTCCTGAAGACAATTTTGCTGCATATTGAATAGGGGTGGCCCCTGTCAGGCTTTATTATAACAGCACAGTTGATATTCCATAATTACTCACAAGTTCATTTTTCAGAGCTGCAAAATAGCAAACCATTGCTAATTTAAATGTGGCTCATTTTCCTAAAACTATGCTATACAAACTGAGAGCTACAGTATCGATCAACATATTTCAAATGCAACATCTGTGCAACACCTGGCTTATCAAAGAACAAATAACCCCCTATGAAAGTCATACTTATAAATAACCCCTATTATCTACTAGTGACATTTAGAAAAGGAGCACAGTTCTCAGCATGGCAATGAGAAGGCAGTGAGTACACATACAAGAAAATAGCATTCTGGGAAGACATGAATTGCTTTAGCAATAATGGTTACTGGAAAACAGTAGATTTTTTTTCTGTCATGTATCTATTTCATGCATATATTTGATCTGGGGTTCTGTACGAGTTCATGAATGTATTCAGTGACTTTGTCCTCCATTTATCCAAAGAACGCGGTGCCAAAGCTTTATTCTTTGAAATGAATAGAACTTATTATCGGAGTCGTTTCAGATGCAATTAAAAAGCAAGAGTACTTCCCAATCCAAGAATGATATCACTCATTGGAAACTTCCAGAGTTGGCTGCAGAATGCTATGAAACTCCTTATCATGCAACAAAGTGAATATGAATGCCATAAACATGAGGCATGGATAAAAGCAGCCTATTTATGTCTGCCCGTGTCAGGGTCATCTGTAGCTAAGAGCATAAAAGCTGTGCTGAGGCTGATGCCTTAGAAGAAGAAAATGACTGTAGCCACTAAGGGCCTCATGCAGAGAGCAGCGGTGGAATTAATTGGAGAAAGAAAAAAATAGTACCTTTTTTGACGTGATTTAATCTCCATATGCAGAAAGGTCATAAAACTGCATTTAAAATCCTGTCTGCATATGGAGAGTTTCAACCGGCGATATGAGCGCTGTTGAAACTTGTTGTAAAAAATTTTTTTTTTTTTCCTCCCCCACCGGCCGCCGAGCTCCAGCTTCTTGCCAACTTTTGTTGGCGAAGCAAAATGTTGAAAATCGCGCCATTTTTTTGGCGCGAACAGCCGCTAGATGGCGTTCGCGCCTCTCTGAATATGGCCGTTTTCAACACTGGAGAGATTTAGGTTCTCGCCAGCCGTGCGGCGAGATTTGCAAATAAAAAAAAAAAAATGGCGCTTCTTTCAAAACTCGCCATTACCTGCCTTTCTAAAGGCAGATTTCGGCAAAAAATGCCGCTTTTCCTGTTAGCGCTGCTCTCTGCATGAGGCCCTAAAACTTGTCATCTGCATGTTACATCTGCTGGCTGGGCACATTTTATTATAAGGTCTCATGAAGGCATTTTTCAAATCTGTCCTGCTGGTAGAGTGCTGCTAATACTAGGCTACAAAATAACCTGGAATGTTCAGCACCCAGAAACCTTTGCATGGTGCACGGCTCTTGAAAGCTGTAATGTATTAATAATCCTGGTGTGCGCTTCACAAGTCATAGACAGAATGTAGGATTTTATTAAACTGCCATTCATGTTTACAAACAAACAAAAAAACAACTGGTGAAATGAAAAGGATTTCAGATATGCAGGAACATTGAACTTTTGTTATGAGGTGCCACAATGAAATTAGTCAGAAACTTTAGCAAAGACGTTAGATAAGTGACAGTTGGTGAGGGGGATGACCTATTTCAGAGTGTGTATGAGTTCCAGACAGGTGCTTCCAACCTGATCATTTCTCCTTTATTGTTCAATAAAGCAGTCGTGCTTATCTTGTGGTTCATGATCTGTACTGTTTGAGCATATTGGGTTTATTTATCAAAGTCTCCCTGCTGCAAAAAAACCACACACACACACACACTAACCAGATCCTGTTTTTATTAATGGCTATTTATAGGGTTGCCAGTTGTCTGCTATTGAACTGGACTGTCCTGTATTTGGATACTCTGTCCAGTAAAAAATGAGAGGTACTGTAATATGTGTCCGGTATTTTCCTCCCTGGACATAGTGACCTGACGCACCTTTAACAATTGAGTCCAGTATTTTTGGAGATGCCACCTGGCAATCCTAGCTATTTATGATATGCATACAAGGCCATACAAATATTTAATGATGTTTTCCTTTCGCTTTGATTCAAATAAATCCACCAGGTTTAGGTGGTGTTTACTTCTTATAATAATAATAATAATAATAATAATAATAATAATAGCATGTTTTTGTATAGCGCTGCTAGTTATACGAAGCACTTTACAGAGACATTTTGCAGGCACAGGTCCCTGCTCCGTGGAGCTTACAATCTACGTTTTTTGGTGCCTGAGGCACAGGGAGATAAAGTGACTTGCCCAAGGTCACAAGGAGCTAACACCAGGAATTGAACCAAGCTCCCCTGCTTCAAACTCTCAGTGCCAGTCAGTGTCTTTACTCACTGAGCCACTCCCTCTCCCAGAGCCAACTGTAATTAAAAAATAAATAAACAGATTTACCAAGATTCATACATATTTATATACTGTACACCAATTGGTGCAAATGACACAATGCCCTTATTCAGTATGCTGTGAAGCTGCTTTCATTTGAATGGGGCTAAAATCCCTCTAGGTTAGGGATGGCCTCTTCCCAGCATAATGAATAGCGACCTACAGTAAGTATTTAATTTTTCTCATGTGGTCTTTCACACACAACATAAGAATACACACAGGTCCATTCTAATGCAGCAGAATGCAGAATTTGGAATGACCGATTGTGAACCAGGATTTAGAATTTAAGAGACTGATCATCAAAACAATATATTGCTGAGATGATCGCTGCCACAAGGCTTAAGCCTAACGCTTGCAGCTTTAACAAAGGTACCTTCACCTGAGCTGCTTGAATTGGTCCAGGTGTGGAAGAGCCTGCAGTAAGTGAATTCCTGAGCAGGAGAAAGGGGTCTGACTGTGGCAGAGATGGAGGCTGTTGTTGATCTGTCTGAAGGTGGGACGACTGCAAGTCTCCGGACACCAACAGATGACAATGACACGGAACGGATGGCTTTTGCTTTGCAACGTAGACCGGTGGAATGTTTGCAAAAAAGGCCAACCTCTGAATTGGGTAAAGTAGAAACAAATGGATAGATAATGTGGCCAATTACAGTACCTGTGATCAAACCCCCTCTGCCAGGGGGACCACCAAAGAAAAGTCATACTTTGCTAGCCCCTGTGGCAGTGGGGTGTGGAAGGCTATTGTTTTAAGTAGACTGTGTAGGTATATACAAATCTGTATGTATACATTAACTGTTGTCTAGTAAACCTGCTTCCTAGGCTGTTTTTTTTATCATACAGTTCCCACTACCTGATTCCTTCTATAGGGATAGGCCACGTTTTCAGATGAGGATGGGAGATTACACTGTCTAAACTGCAGTCATCAGGATTTTCTCTCCATATTCACACTTTTTAAAAAAAAAAATTTTTTTTTTAGAGAGAACTGCTGCAATTTGTAAGTTAAGGGGTTAAATAAGAAGCCTCAAGCAAACCAGCTTTTTCTAATCTCCCAACCTAATGGAAAAGCCTGGCCCTTGTTTGGTGATGTACAAATATTAAGCTCTGATAAATAATGATATATCTAAAGTTTGAATAATAAGTTTAAAAAATCATGTAACTCCTTCACTGCCAAATATGACTATTTGCTCCATAAAACAATTGATATAATGGATTTTTCACCATAAGGTTCCAGAGACCCCCAAAAATAATTGGAGTGAATAAGTTTGTTGTTCCTATAATTACATTTGTTTTGTGTTACTAATACTTGTTTAGACTCTTTAGTATCTCTGCCAGATTTTAAAGGAGTATGTCCTTTGTGTCTTATTTAACACTCCAGTTAAAAAGGAGCAGAGGATCCCAGAGCTGAGCCTCGTTCCTTTTTGCTAAGGAGATCCTCCGGTTCCCTACTCGAAGTACATACCTTTTTAAGGCCTAATAGGGTTGGTACCGTCCTTCCAGGGGAAACAAAATGGCAGTTTACATTTCTCGCATGGCAAGGGGGATTTAAATATGCACAGGTGCTACCTTTCCAGGTACATATCTTGGGAGCCAAGGGTCCCCATAGCTGAAATTTAACACTGGGGCCTCCTGCTTCCCACACATTTGGGGGGGGGGGGGGGGGGGAAATGTTGGAAGAGCACCTTTTTTATAAGCATGTAACACGTATCTGTGTGTGTATATATGTTGTTATTATCAGAATATGGTCTGGCTTAAATTTCTGTAGCACTGGATATGGAATTATTGGAGCAGATAACTGGAATTCCGTTTTAAAGGACAGAGGCAATAGCTGTGACAACACTATAGTGTAGGGCAGGCCTGCACAACTCCAGTCCACGAGGGCCGCAAACAAACCAGGTTTTTAGGATATCCCTACTTCAGCACAGGTGGCTCAGTATGACTGAGCCACTAATTGAGCCAGCTGTGCTGATTTAGGGATATCCTGAAAACCTGGCCTGTTTGCGGCCCTCGAGAACTGGAGTTGCGCAGGCCTGGTGTAGGGTAAGAATCTAGTCCCCACCTTAACCCTTTCTCTGCCAGAGCAACGTACAACACCTTGTTGACCCTCCCGGTAGAAGTAAGGCTGCGTCCTCTGTGCCGCTTAGCGCGGTCAGCACAATGAAGGGGAAGGTGTCCGGCCCCTCGCAGGCTCTTGGCGCTTGCCAAGACAGATTAAATGGTCTTTCAAGCGCGCTGAGGGGGTCACATGACCTCAAGCAATCAGCATCAGTCACTGCTTGGCCGCACACCCCGGCAACGCCCCCCCTGCTCGCGCATAAAAAAATTATGCCGGACAGCCGAGCGCTCATGCTTGAGAGCTGTGACATCACCAACTCTCCAAAGCATGATCGCGTTCAGCGGCACTGAGAACGCAGCCTTAGTTTCTTCCAATGCTTGCTTTTTATTTTATTTTTATGAACTGGCTTTTTTTTATTGGTGCAGGACAACTTGTACTGGATTACAACATTCTTGGGCACCAATATGAAACAATAACACTGGCTGTTCCTTTAGTGTTACTAGGGGGGAACACACGCAGGGGTTTATTCAATCAGTTGCCGCCCATAAATACGCGCGGATGACGCTGTACGTGACCTCCTGACGAAGCACGTGGTGCGAAACACGTAGAGGTCACGACAGGTCATCCTGCGCGTGTTTGCTGGCAAGCTGAGACGGAGCCTGCAGGAGACAGCAGCGGTTTAATCCATCTCCGCGGTGCCGAGATCCGGATCCTGTGCAGACACCGCGCGTCTGCTGACTGTCTCAGTGTGAGTGTCCGTTTCCCCTTGCCAGTGCCCAACCCTATGGCGGTTTCTATATAAATCTGTTGATAGGTTGTTTTCATGTTTGTTTTTTTCTTTCATGTTTTTTATATAAATTTTACAGTATTTGTATACTGTGCAGCTTAGGGTTTAGTCACTACTAGGTGTTCTCCTTGGTGGTACTTAGCCGTCCAGCTGCACAGCTGTTCTGAGGTGGGGTTGGATCCCCTCCGTTATTGTGTACTTTTTAATCAATTACCTTCCACTAATCCCTGGTGCGCATTTGTGCATTTTTTATTATTCTTGGGCACCAAAATGAAACAATAACACTGGCTGTTCCTTTAGTGTTACTAGGGGGGGGAACACACGCAGGGGTCACTTCAGGACAGGCTTCTATTTTATTTCCCAGATCATGCAATGTTTCATGTCCCCTGCAGCTCGCTAGTTGAAATGAAGGCACGAGATAAAGGCCACTGTTCAATATGCCGTGAAACGTTTTTCTCATGCCAGAGACGCTGGGAGTTCCTTTCAAGTTTTAAATCGAGTGGGGTCTCAATCTTTGCTGAAAAGCCAGCAGTTAATGTGTTAAGAGAAGGGAAATAATGGATAAAAATGTGCTGCGTGACCTATGCAGTGGTGGTGTAGAAGATAAGTACCGGTAACAAAGAAAGCTCCCTTTACACCCCACATTTTGCAATAGTATTCGTTATCATTTTATGAATTTATATTATATATGAAAAAAACATCTTTACGCCATTTGCAAATAGCGGAGCTAAAAGTAAAAAAAAAAAAAAAAAAAAAAAGGAAGGACTAATTTCCTAATTTCGTGAACATTCTTTTTTTAATTTGCTTGACTTTTTTTCTGCCACTTTTTCATATATCAGTTGCATATCAAAAACTGGCAGAAAAAGTCAAGCAAATTCAAAAAAGTATGTTCACGAAATTAGGAAATTAGTCCTTCTTTTTTTTTTTTTTTTTTTTTAAACTTTTAGCTCCGCTATTTGCAAATGGCGTAAAGATGTTTTTAAGAGCGTGTTATAAGAATTTCAGAGCACATGAAAATAAAGTGATGTATAGCTTTTACTGCATATCTTCCAGCTCCTATGAAACCGCCTGCAAATGCCTTATTGGGGAAGCTGCATTTAAAATATTCCCAGAAGCCATGGATTGAAACCATTAAACTTGTCAGGCTGTGTTTGGTAAGAACTTGCTTGATCTCGATAACAACGTGCCACACTAAATATGTTCCAGTTGTGTACAGATGTTCGTCATAATTGTTTGCTCTGGCAGGATATGTTGTGATATACAGATATTGCAATATATTCAATGGCTTAAAAAAAAATCTACGTTTATTAAATACTAGCTGATATACCCGGCGTTGCCCGTGATGTAATGTTCTGCCTCCCCCATCCTCCCTCTCAACTCTCTTCCCCCCCTCTTCACAGCTGTTCAGGCTTCCCCCCCTTCTCTCCTGACTCCCTCCCCGCCCCCCCTCTCTCCTGACTCCCTCCCCGCCCCCCCTCTCTCCTGACTCCCCCCCGCCCCCCCTCTCTCCTACCCTCTCCCTCCCCCTCTCTCCTGACTCCCTCTCCCCCCCTCTCTCCGACTACTCCCCCCTCTCTCTCTCCTGACTGAATACCACCCCCCGCCTGTCCGCTGTGCGCCGCCATCTTACCGGGGCAGCTGCAGGAGGAAGGGGGTCTTCCGGAGGCTGCCTGCCCATGCCTGTCCCCCCGCGGGGAGGGAGGGAAGTGAGCGTTGGCGGCTGGGGCAGGAGGGCCGCGCTGCGCTTCCCTCCGTCCGGGAGCCGGTGGGGGGGAGGGAGAGAGAGAGTTGGGTGATGTCATAGAGCCGGGTGACGTAGAGCCACCAATCTTTGGGCCAGAGGCTGAGGACCAATCAGATTCACCGCAGCTAGTACCAACCTTTCGATTTTATATATTAAGATTGGGGCAGAGCTCCTTAGTATTTAAGAAACATTCAGGCAATTGTTTTGTTATGAAGATGGGGAGAAGCTTCTCAAATAAATTCCTTTTTGAAGTGAAACTTCTTTGCTGGCATCTGCCCCTACTGAAATTTTCCTTTGGCACAAACCTCCTTCATTGAGGCGGAAGTGTCAGTGGAAGCGACGTCATTTGTATTTTTTAGCCTGCTGGGAGTTGTAGTTCAGGGGCCGGATGACTGTTCCTTTGCGCATGGCAGGAGTGGCCATCGTCGTGCGCATGAGCAAGAGGGGCAAGCACTGTGCACATGCACAGGACCGTCCGTCGATGTGCGCAGTAGCAACCATTGCACTGAAGTGGGCGTTGCTGCGCAGAAGCGGGCGTCAGTGGAACGCATGTGCAGGAACACCCGTCACCGCGCCCATGCACAGGAATGACTATCTCCTCGCACATTCGCATAGGGCTGCGATTATACAGCCGAACTGCAGGGCGCACACGCACATCTGTAACGTCACAACAGCGACGTCGCAGAGCGACGTGCACATGCTAATGCGCGCGCGCCTGCAGGCTGATATCTGTTTTTTTGATTGGATGGCCGCGTCACTTGACACGGCAGTCGCAACCCGAAAACAAAGTTTTGAAAATGCTCCAACTGTCTCTTGCTTTGCAGTAGCAAGCGGTGAGACAGTCGGATTTGTTATAGTAAACACAAAAAACAAAACTGTGCGCTACTACCTAACTACCTATAAAGTTTAAATGTATAAATATATACAGTGCAGTGACTATACCATCAATTTAGTGATAAAAAATGTATAAAAAATTAAACCACAACTCCCACAGTGAGGTAGTTAAACATTAAATAATAAGTGCCACATAACCGTGTTGGGGATAATGGCGTCTGCAGGTGTAAACGAAGGGGTGGCTCAGCACCCCACACACACTAAGAGAAGGAAAACAAAAGAAAACAGCGCACAACGCCAAATAGTGAAGCAAATTCAACAATATATTATAGAATTAAAAAGGGGGTAATATATCTGCGTACATAAAAAAGGTTGGTAAAAGGCATGTAGTGTGTATCACACTGTTTACCACTCGGCTGTTAGCTGTAGATTCAGGTGCTTGCTTCCCTCTGCTGCTGCAGCTCAGTTGATTCTGGGGCAGGACGTCAGTCTTTTCAGTCCCAAGGGGATTTCCCTTCATGCAGCCAGGTTCAGCAGCTGGTACTGGGGCTCGGTGAAATCGCTCCTGCTTCCTAGCCGATATGAAGCTGCTCCTGTACCTTGGCAGGTGTATCCTCTGCAGAGAGGTTAAAACGCAGCTTGCTGCTGTCTTCACAGCAGTGGTGGATTCAATAGGGAAGTTTGAACAGTCTTACAGAGTCTCTCACAAGTGTCCAAAACAGCACACAGGATGAAATAAAAACAGGACAGGCCAACACATAGACAAAGGCCAATGTAAGCAGATATAAGGCAATAGAATGTTACATCCA
The DNA here is from genome assembly GCA_036426205.1 of Ascaphus truei. Lineage (NCBI taxonomy): Eukaryota > Metazoa > Chordata > Amphibia > Anura > Ascaphidae > Ascaphus > Ascaphus truei. The sequence goes on from CM071568.1 coordinate 189,857,592, forward strand.
ACTAGTTTCGTAGAATTAACTACTTCTTCAGTTAATTCTACGAAACTAGTTGGATGTAACATTCTATTGCCTTATATCTGCTTACATTGGCCTTTGTCTATGTGTTGGCCTGTCCTGTTTTTATTTCATCCTGTGTGCTGTTTTGGACACTTGTGAGAGACTCTGTAAGACTGTTCAAACTTCCCTATTGAATCCACCACTGCTGTGAAGACAGCAGCAAGCTGCGTTTAACCTCTCTGCAGAGGATACACCTGCCAGGTACAGGAGCAGCTTCATATCGGCTAGAAGCAGGAGCGATTTCACCGAGCCCCAGTACCAGCTGCTGAACCTGGCTGCATGAAGGGAAATCCCCTTGGGAGTGAAAAGACTGACGTCCTGCCCCAGAATCAACTGAGCTGCAGCAGCAGAGGGAAGCAAGCACCTGAATCTACAGCTAACAGCCGAGTGGTAAACAGTGTGATACACACTACATGCCTTTTACCAACCTTTTTCATGTACGCAGATATATTACCCCCTTTTTAAATCTATAATATATTGTTGAATTTGCTTCACTATTTGGCGTTGTGCGCTGTTTTCTTTTGTTTCCCTTCTCTTAGGATTTGTTATAGGCAGTTTTCAGGTATGTATGACCCTTGTTTTTGCGCTGCGTGGTGTCGCTACTGTGGACACCATGGGCGTTTTTTTGTATAATCACAGTTTTAATGTCCGGCCCATTCAGTGCATGCACAGTCTCAGAAGCGGACATGCACACGTGGCCATTAATGTGCCGCCAACGCATGCGCAGAGAAGCCACCCTCAACCAGCGTATGCGCTGACACCCCCCACACACCACACAGGCACCCACCACTGCCAGCCACTTAGCCACACCACATCTACCCACCCCCTACACAGCCAGCCACACAGCCACCTCTCCACCCCCACACACCCACCTCTCCACCCCCACACACCCCTGCCCCACACCCCACCCAACAACCCCACACCCACATACTCCCCACCACACATATGCCCACGCCCCCCACACACGCACACCCCCCCCCCCCCACAGTCCTACTAAATTAAAGATGGCTGCCTACTGTAAAGACTGTCTTACTGACTAAGGCTGAGTCTGTGACGATCGTGAGGGTTTGGCCCGGGATTAACGGGGTTACCCCCCCAATTGGCCCCCTCTAACCTCGCCAGGGAGACAAGGGGTTAACTGGGCCGAGGTCCAGAAAGGTGATTTAACCCTTGTTATAACATGAAAATGCTTATTCTCTGTGTAAATGTATTGTTGCTGGATCAGTATCTGCATAACCCGCCCACTGGGACTTAAGGGGTTAATCTTATATGCAGTGCTGAATAAACAGTTACCTGAAAACTGGTAATTTGGGAACGGAGGGCGCCAGCACCCTGATTTTTGGGGTGCCGCCTCAGCGTAAGACCCCAAGGACACCCCTATTAAAAATATAACGTTGTCATAAGAGGAACATATATTTTTGATATTTGTGCCTGTCTGGTGCAGTTTTGAAATGCATACCAGAACCAAATGTTGCCTCTGCCTGCCCTTTGTAATGCATACCAGAACCAAATGCTGTGCATATGAGCGGGGGTCACTTGCCTATGCAAGCTTCCTCTCTGGAAGTGCAAAAGTGCATATCAAAAGGGACCCAGAGGATTCAGGTATGGGCCCCAGTGAGCAAAAGGTAATTACCTAATTGTTTATGCGGGAGGCAGGCACAAGGAATAGTTAAGTGTAACAATTCACACTTACAATGGAAGCCAAAAGCCTGCTTCAAACGGTTTTATTGATGGGGCCAGGGTGGGGCTACCCCAAGCAGGATATCTGAATGGGTGTCCTTATTAAATATAAGAATATTATGAGATGTCCTTGGCTGAAAATGATAAGAATTACATATTTGTATCCGTGGGATTTAGCATATCTTTTGGAGTCTAAACACTGTATATGTAACCGCTAAGAAATGCCAGATATTAATATCTCTATTAATTTTCAGATTACACTGTAATGTTTGGTCTCTCTGCGAGCGTCAGGTGTGACGGAATGTATTAATATATCTCACCTGCCTGTATGTATAACTGAACTCAAGTTATTGAGTGATTTGCAGTAAATATGAAATTTTGGTTGAGTTCTGAAAGACTGCAACCCCCCCCCCCCCTGTTATGATAATGAGCAGGGACAAGGATGTTTTTGTAAACGTGGTAACTCACACTTACACACCAAGGTTTCCTGCAGGAGTGAACATGACAAATGTCCTCCCTGCTTCAAAGGGTTTATTGATGGGGGGGGGCTACCCCAAGCTGGAAGTCCAAAATGAGCTTCAAAAGCTTCAAAGGGACTTTTGCTAGACGGCACGGCGCCGTATCTGGGAAAGAAGGGGTTAAAATTATATATAAGTCAGAACCACCTTTTTACCCATCGTTCTTCATGCAACTGTCTTCATGCATGTGTCCTGCATGTATTGCTGTGATGTCAACTGAAATATGGGAGAAGTGGCCCAGTCTGTATCCTGATGGCCTTCTGTCCTAATCTTTAAGTAAGTGTCTATATTTTGCTGTTATTTGTACATTATTGTGTGTTCACCTTTATCAAGGAATAAATTATATTTTATCATATCTAAGTCTCGTCCCAGTTCAAACCCAGGTATATATATATTTATATATATTTTTGGTGTAAATTACAGCCTGTCACAAGCTACCGTGACAGAGTCCATAGAAGGACAGTCAGCGCTGAGCCATGCGGACGCTCCGCGATGAGCCCCGTCATCCTCAATGAGGATGTCTTGAGAGGGGGCTCCGGCAGGCGTGCGGAGGCGCATGGATTTTCAGCCGACAGCAGAACCTGTTTCTGAGTGCGCTGTCGGCTGAAAACCTTCAATCAGAGCAAAGCAGCGTCAACGTCACGGCGCGTTGACGTCGGCACTTCGCGGGCTATTGGCCCAGTGAAGTAAGTGCCCCGCCTCCCGATCGCGCACGCTGGCTCGCCTGCTTGTCCATGGAATCGCTCCTGCTTGAGCAGGCGAGCCACTGCGTCCGCACGGCTCAGCGCGGCTCCCCCCTCTAAGGACGCTGCCTTAGTTTAAAATTGTATTTAGCTACATGTGTAGACATATTGCATTTTTTTTACATGTTGAGCCTACAAATTATATTTATACAGATTAGTGGGCGTGCAGCCTGCCTTTAACAATTTTTGTTCTGGCTATTTTATTGTAACGATGAGTACTCCCCAATACACAAGGTTAGCAAGGTGAACTATTAAAGCTGCAGTTTAAGTTTATTTATTTTTTTTTTTCAAAATGTGCATCATTAATATCTACACGCTGACAAGTGATTAGCTAAGGGCTGTAATATACAGCATGCGGCCGCGCGTGTACGTGCCGCATGATTTTCCTGTATATAGTGCCGGGAGCTGCAGGTAATGTGTATGTTTGAGTATGTGTGTATGTGTGTGTACGGGTTGTGTGAGTGAAAGGAAGTCCTAGATAAGATTTTTTTAAAGAAAAAAAAACTTTAATAAATATATATTTTTTAACTTCTGCAATCATTGACACACACACACACACACGCGCGCCCATACATACACGCATACACACCCACACACACACACACACACCCACACACACCCACACACACACATCCACACACAACCATACACACACAACCATACACACATCCATACACACATGCATACATACACGTGTAGCCCTTTTTCTGAACCCTCCCAAAGGAAATACTGGTCACTGTACAACACCTGCGACTCCAGGAGATCTGAGCCTCCGCTAGCTGGGAGCCTGGGGTAACACTCATACACTTACTTAGCGCAGCGCCTCCACTTACCCAGGATCCCCGTGATGTGAGATTCCCCTGGGCAAGAAATACAACAATATATATATATATATGCAACCAGTTTTACTATATGATAATGCACGGAACCTTATCACTCTATATTATAGCAATATAACCTTAACGTGTAACCTTAGTGGCCCGGCCTCTCTCATCAGGAGCAACGCCTCCGTCCCCTCACCGCGTGCCCCACACACCGTGCCCATATATATTAATGTGATGGTATAGGCTCAGTTCTTTAACCACTCGCTCAGTGTTCCTAAAGAGTTTAGCCTAAGGCGGGATCAGCGCCTGTTGACCGGTGTTGGTGCACTTGATGATATAGTACCTTCCGGTCACGGTGGTGACCGGTACCTCTTCACAAAGGGTCAGATGAATCAGCGGTCTGCCTCCTGGGTCTCAATGTCCAGCCATCTGGTCCCAGACGACTCGCCAGCAAACCTGCTCCGCACGCTTGTCCCTTTGTCCCTAGCTGGTACTCAGTAAGGGTGATGCTCGCTACTACTATAGGCCATCCCTGCAGCACAGCAACCTTTGGTATCTTCAGGGAACACTCCTAGGGGCCTACTGGGTAGAACTGTCCTATGCAGACGGGTCACTGACCCCCTGCCTTCACACTACCTCTCCCTTCACCTCCCGGATCCCCTCTCACTAACTTCTCCCTAATACCTGCAGTAACCCACTGCACTCACACTGTACCTGCAGCAACCCACTGCACTAACTGTACCTGCAGCAACCCACTGCACTAACTGTACCTGCAGCAACCCACTGCACTAACTGTACCTGCAGCAACCCACTACACTAACTGTACCTGCAGCAACCGCACTGCACTCACACTCTGCCTGCAGCTGCACTGCACTCAGCCCTGTGTCCTTCTTGTCAGCGCTCACAGCACTGACAGCCGTGACACTGACAAGACTGCACACACACTACCTAAGGGCAGGGTCCCTAAACTAGGGGCCGTCCCTCAGTACCTACCCACTACCCTAACAGGGATTGGGGCCTGCCTGGGATCTGGGGAACCTTACCTGGTGTAGGAGCCACTTGCTCCCTACACCCTTCCTTCCCCTTCCTGCTCCCAGCTCCAACTCCCGTGCTGCCAAGCCCGCGAAATTTATCAATCTCCTGGGCTGAGAATCCTTGGACCTCATTGGCCACTATCAGGCACCTGGTATGCTTGGCCCTAAGCCTCATGGGAGTTGTAGTCCCATGGAGGCTGCAAACACATTGGGGCGCGTGCGCGCTTTCCCTGCGCAAGCGCGAGTCCCTACTAGCTCCTGTGAGCCTTCTGCGCATGCGCGAGCACTTGTAATGGCGGCCCCCGCTAGCCGGGTGCGCCGCCGGGACTCTGAGGACTCAGATCGCTCCCTGCTCCGGCCCCCACCTTCGCATTGTGCCGGCGGGTCCGTTGCTGCATCTGGCGGCACCCGTGATTGCTCGGCACTTGCGGAGGGAGCTCTCTGGGGGCGAAATAAGACCGGGGCTACACACGCATCCATGCATCCACGCATACATGCATTTGAGCGCAGGCAGCGGCACAAAAAGATGATTTTCCTCATCTTCGCCGCTGTCTGTCAGCTCCCCTTTCTCTGCCGTGCGCTCGCGCGGCCCTTGTATAGAAAGGCTGACTAACGTCTGCCAACTAAAATTCCGCACACGGCGCAGCACGCGCCCGGCACTATAGAACGTGCCTAAGTTGCTGATCGATCCGTTCTCCTGTAATCAATCGCTGAAATTCGGCTGGGGGTTCACTACATGCATCTTGGGTAATCTTCTGCTGCACTGACAGCTAAAGTTCTGTGAGGAAGATCAGGCATGTGACCAGGCAGGCACTACATTCAATTGGTTCACTGCTAGAGAGGGCAGGGCTAAAAAAGGTGATGCTGTTTCAGAAGGCGAAGGGGATGTGACTTTGTATATGGTTGCTATAGGAACAAAAATGCTTGTTTCATTAGAATACATTAAAAATGTCTTTAAAATTGTTTTTTTTTTCATTTTTTTAAATGCTACAAGTATTTTCTCATAGTACAGAACTGATTTATTAAAAAAAAAATACACATGTAGGATATTGCTTAAACTGCAGCTTTAAAACAAATGGTTAAAGATAAACTTCTTCTTTTTTTTTTTTAATCAGTTCTTCCTCTTTCACAAACAATAAGTCATTGTAGAATGTGTCTTTCTTTTGGTACAAAAAGGATTCATTGTTACCACTCTGAACTTTTGCTTAACCAGTTTTGCATTACTGTATGTCCTCTTGTTTGTGCTAGTTGCTAAAAAACCCATCAGTTGATGTGTAGGATGCTAATCGCTTGGACCTCATTTGAAGCCCCATTATCATTTAAGACCATTAAGAAACCTTTTTTTTTTCCTTTGACAAATTCCCTTACATTTTTCCCTTGTGTCCTAATTGCGCGCTTTACTGTAAAAATATCCAGTTGTTTGCAATTGTAAAAGGGAGACTGAGGAGAAGCAGAACAATGGGAGCATAGAATCCAGCACATATAACATTCTATCATCTCTCCCGTACAGTACTTTATTATTCTTTAGTGTCCTATAGCACTGCAGCGGAGTCTCACTGTCATGCTTTAGGCGTCTGTCTCACGCAAATTAGGCCAATCACATGCTGTAGGAAGACCCTAAGACAGTCCTAAACCCTGCTTCCTTGCATCTTAGTCTGAAAGAGTAGCTCAGTGAGTAAAGACACCAACTCTGATAACAATGACATTGAGTATGAGTTGAAATCAGGGCAACCTGGTTGAATTCCTGGTGTCAGGTTCTTGGGCAAGTCACCTTATCTCCCTGTGCCTCAGGCACCAAAAACATAGATTTGTAAGCTCATCTGGGTAGGGACCCGTGTCTGTAACAATCCTATGTGCTGCGTACCGTGCACTATACTGTAATTGTGAGGCGTTTTGAGTCCCTTTGGGAGATAGGGTCCCTGCTCCTAAAGTGCTTACTTTCAAAGCAGCGTTGTGGGAGACGCAGATGAAATAGGGCCGTCTTTCTCAGCTCTTTCCTCGGGACTGGAGATGTGCAAGTTTGAGAACCAGGAGAATACAGGAAGCCCTGGAGCCATAACTACAAGGGCGGCATGACTGCGGGCCCCAATGACCAGTAACCAGGCCAACATGGATTGCGTTAAAAGCAGAAGTCTGCACTTTGTGCGATTTTCTTTAACCCTCTTCTTCCATATTTTTTTGGGAGGGGGTTCAAAAATTAACGTGCTCCTGGAAACCCCTGGCTGCCATGCTCCTAATTTAAAAAAAAACGTTAGGTGTTTCCTATGTGCAGGCATGGCTGCCACCTTCTGTTGATGTGTTTTTGTTGTTGTTTTTTTTCTTTTACATTTATTTATATTTTTATTTCTCTTACCTTGGGTGGCATCTCCTGGCATCATCTCCCCCTGGAAGGTCCAGTCACCATGGCTCCTTGACGTCAGATGGCGCACGTTGCCATGACAATGTGGCATCACGCCACATCGTGTTGCCATAACAAGATGTCATGGCGACTTGACGCAACATAGCAACGGGATGCCTTATGGCGCTGAGGCGTCACGTGACACAATGAGGCGTCATGGTGATGTGATGCCACGTATTGTCCCATTGTCACGGCAACGGGCATCATGTGACGCTGTGATGTCAAGTAGGGTTCCGTTGTAATGGCAACGTGGCGCTATTTGACATTGCACAGCCATGTTATGGGACTTGCAAGAGGAGAAGCTGCCGCTCAGTCATTTTTTCAGGTGAACCCGTAGCCTGGAGATACGTAGCTGAAACCCGTAGTCCCCGGGTCAAACTCAGTGGTGGTAACCCTGTGTGCAGGTGGTGCTCAGTGTTCAATTATTTACCTTGTCTCTCAGGGTGCTGGTACTCGTGCAGGACGGGTATAGTAAGTATTTGAAGAAACAAGTAAATGGGAGCGAGGATCCTTTCTTCGGGTGCTCATACAGCATCCACCAAAGAAGCACATTTCTTCCCTTTGTTGTCACTATATGTGCCAGTCCAATGTCTGGATGATGGCTGTTCCTTCCTCCACTAGGTTCCCCAAGGAGGATGCTCTCTGGCATGAGGATGTCCACCCTATCATACTTACTTACATATGGGTGGAAAATGCATAAGGGCCATATAGATGAGCCCTAGTATTTAGGAATGATCCTTCCCTAAACTAGAAAATAACAAAGGGGCCCTGATACTAACACACATAGTTACAGATCTACAAGACTAACATTTATTTACATTGAGATCCCTCATCTTGGTCTCGTCCTGGGATCTAAACTAGAATATTCCATCCCCATCTTACATACCCCTTAGTGACGTCACTATGGCTACTAAGGGAGGAGTATGGCATTCTATTTAAGGCCATCACTAGGCACCTTCTAGAAGGTGGGTGTGGCTATTTTTCTTCCCAGCAACTCCAACCTATGTGATGGAAAGCTATAACACTGAAGCTACCCATAAGGTAACCCCTCTTGAGCTCATTAACCCCTTAAGTAGTATCCCACAGGGTGCTACATAAAGAATGGGTATTTCATGCTTGTATCAAAGCTGTGGGATATGATAACATTATAGGCTGAGGAAGGACCTAAAGAGACTTTACAGAGGATGGATAAGGGGCAAGCAAGATTGGTGAGTTGCAGGGTGACTAAGGATACAAATACCTAAGGAACAGGCTAGATCTACACCGGTTCCAGCGCGGTGTATATGAAGAGGCTTCCAGGAGTACAATCACAATAAGATGATATTATCTAAGGAGTTGGAGTGCTAGCGTACTAACCATTTCTACTATCTGCTGTACTGGTTTGGACAGAGACTTCTGTGGTCCAGCAAGACCCTTTGGTGATCAACCTCAACCAGTGGTGGTGAGATGCAGGTGGTAAACAGAAATAATTTTGTTTGGTGGGCAATGTTGCAAGGCAATGATGGGCTTAAGCCTTATGTCCCGGGAGGCTTCTGCTATAGAATAAATGCACAAGTGACAATGAAACCTATATAGAGCTCAACCCCGTTATAGCGCGATCCGCTACAACGCGGATCTGCTAATAATGCGGTCTGAGCGTGGCTCCCGATCTCCTACCTTTCTTAATTCACCCGGCACCACCATGCAACTCCCACAGTTGAGGACGCAACCAGCATCACTCGTGCAGAGAACTTCAGTGTGATCAACGCGCCCGCGTGAGGACTTGTGACGTCCAACTATCGGGACGCTCGGCGCCTCAGGCGCTTCTATAGTGCCCAGGTTACTGTCCGGAGAATAAAACTTCTGCCATGCATATCCTGTCCCCTCCCCGCCAGCTCGTTCTGTGTCACGCATCTGACGTTGGTAGTCTGCGCTGGGAGCCAGGCTGTGGCTGGGTAAGTCCTGCGTGGGGGTGCTGCTGTGCCGCCGGTTCTGGGACAGCTGGGAGAGTTATCCCAGCTCTCCCCCTCAGGCAGACGCGGAACCCCTGAATGTGGGCGTTTTTTTTTTTTTGTGATCCGGTTATAACGCGATCGCATCGAGTGGATCCTGAGCACCGCGTTATAACTGGGTTCAGCTGTAGTTTCTTTTTTTGCACTGTCTCTTAAATATTGCCTCCATTTCAAATGACAACTCAAGCCCAATCATTTCAATTTGAAAATAACTGAAGCATTTTGATCTCCATTTAGGTCTTAACCTTTTAAAGCAGCCTTCCATTGAATAGTCTCAATTCTTTGTTTTAATGGTTATGAAGCAGGGAGTCCATGGAGGTAAACTGTGTTAGTTCAGCTCTGGGGACTCCCCTTGTTCCCAAAATACTGGCCTCCGTAGGTGCTGCTGGTTACCTTCTGGTTCTTAAATAGCATGCTGGCCAATTGGAAGCCACAATGGATTTCAACATGCTCTTTCCCCAGCAGGAGATGGTAACTTCGGAGATAAATATCTTGGCTACCATGGGGTCCCTTGAGCTAAAATTAACGTGGATTAGCTCTGGCTGCCTGCTTCCCACCCATGTGAAAAAAGAGTAGGCGGACCCACACAGTGTATTTTTGTTGTTTTTTTTTTCATGTCTATACAAATTAATTTTATTGTAAAGGACAGATTAAAAAAATTAATACATTTAAAAAAAAATGTGTTTAAAGTTCAATCACTGCACCTGTACAATCTGTTTAATTATTTCAGCCTCTGTTTCTCTTTTTTTACCTTCCCTCTAGGACAGACCTGTTGGAAATTTTTTAAATTGTTCCTTAGATCACCCAGTGTTGTGCTGTCAGGAAACACTGCAAAGAGCAATAAAAGGTACGGAGCAATGTAAGAAACACAAGTATGGAAACAGACATAGCAGAACAGCTATATGTGTTGGGGCATGTGATTCAAGACAAAAATGGTGCCATCCTTTGGCAAAGAAAATGCTTTGTAGTCTATACAATTTTTGAATTTTATGCTTTTAATTAATATATCTATATCGATCTCTCGCACACTGCAGATATTTTGCCCTAGCATTGTACCACGTTTGCCATGATACATATATCCAGATATATCTGGTTGTTCTGCTTTTGTCTGTCAGTTTTGAGACTGGAGCCTTGGTGACTCCATTGATTTTGTCAACTGGCTTTGTCTAGTAGGACCATGAAGCATACATGGCCAGATTTGCTATCAAATGAATAGGCTCTAAGGTGTGTGTATATATTATATTATTATTTATTTTTTTGTAGTGGGCTTCTGTCCCAGGCCTACATTTTTAACACAAATGCCCCTAGCTCTGGAGGAGCTGGTATCTAGCAAATGTGTGTATGTGTGACATCTGAATTTTGCAATTTATCCTTTTGTTCCCCAGGGTGACTTGCAATGCATAGTACAGCAATGCATCACAGGCCCTGATAACCTTTAAGGGATTAAATAGTAGTTTCAGTGTAATGTTACCATCCTATGAAGTGGTTAAACCCAGCGCTAAATCACAGTGCCCCCCTTCTTGTGACCTTCTGAAAGTCATTTTCTGCAAGGAAAAGAAAATGTTACTAAAAAAAAAAAAACTATTCAAATCAATATAATTTTTCATGTCGTTTGGTAGACTGGCAATTTGTCACTTTTCTTCGAAATTAAGGCTAAAGCTACATGAACTGAGTCCTTGTGCACATGTAAAATCCATGTTTTTGATTTGCAGCGAAGTCTCTGCCTGCTGTGATGAGCTGCATAGAATCCATATCAAAGCAGAAAGGGTAAATCTGTTTTTTGTTTTCAATCAATAAGACCAGGTGGGGAATTAAAACATTCATCTAAAAAGTATTTTGTAGTAATAAATTAATTGCTAAGGTCCATTTTTATGTAAGTTTAATGTTTATATACTGTTGATCATTCAGGTAAAAAGAGAGAGAAGTGTTGACATTAATTTAAAATGTACAATTATTGTATCCTTTTTATTCTAAAGGTGCAGTTTAAAGGTGTATTCGTCATATTATATATAGTTGTTTTCACCTCTCACTTTTTACCTGCTCTATGTATTTTAAAAAGATTTTTTGTGTTTTTTTTAATCCATTTTTATTCCTTAAAGTCGAGCCCAAAACTGAGGTTACCCAGGCTGGAAAGCACCTCCAAGCTGTCGCATCACTGAACTTCAAAAACGATTGTCACTGATGTTTAGGTTGGGACCATTTCTTTGATTAGACACTTTAAACTTTGTATGGAAAACAGCTCTGCTCTGCCTCGTGAGGTGGAGCAAGTTAGTCAACAGCAGAGGCTGCCATGTGAACACTCTCCAGCAGGCTTTGGGCCTTCAAAAATAAAATAAAAACTCGGCTAAGATGAAGGGAAAAAAAAAAAAAGTCTATTGCCAAATTGGCTGATCCGTCTTAAAGGAGCAATTCATGCATTTTTTTAAATGTATTTATTTATTTTTTGTTTAATTATTATTTACCATAGGATTGAAGCAGGGGGTCTGTTGAACTGAACCCCATTCATTTCAGCTGAGGGGACCCCAGGCTTCCAGAGATACTTTCTTCCATAGGGGGTGCCAGTATCTCGGCAAAGTTTAAAGCTCCTGTGTCATGATGGCCAATAGGAAGCTACACTGGATGACGTCAAGGCTTCCTGTTGGCTGCTAGCTGAGCGGAGTTACTACCGGCACCCCCTACGAAGGTAAGTATCTCCAGAAACAGAGCTGAAATTATTGGGGTTCAGCTTCAGAAACCCCCTGCTTCAATCCTATGTTAAAAAATAAAAACATTCACCAAACAAAATCTCTGGTTTGGATGGCTTCTTTAAAAGGCATTGGATTTGGCACATTTTTAAGCTGTTTTGGGGGTGCTACACATTTAAAGGAATACTTTGCGGCGTTGAAATATGAGCAAAATGGGTGGGCACGCGTATGTATATAACCACTCAAATAAGGTGTATAGTGGTGCTGTGAATATAGTGATATATGCAACAAAAAACATCCATAAATGAAGTCAATACAATGTATATGTCCAAGTGCTGCTGATTAAAAAAGGATTATATATTGCCATCGCAGTTCTGCAGCTTCTAAAAAGATGACCCAGATCCACGAAGAAAAACGATTGAGGGACTATCATTCCAAATCCAAGGTCCATCATGAAGTGTTACAGTCAATAAAAGTGTATCTTTGAATTGTAACAAAGCTGTCCAAGTGTATCAACTTTTACCACTGGACCTTGGATTTGGAGCGATCGTCCCTCATTCTTGAGTATAAGAAGTTTTCCTGAGATGAGTACTTATGATTTGAGATAATATATCTCTCAATGCGCATGTCCCAGTTACACCTGTGAGTGTGCTACTTAATTTTTTTACACTGATATTAAATGTCAACACCGATTTATGCTATGTGGCATGCGCCTCTTTTTATTCCCTTTCTGATATGGTTTTTTTTTTTTTTTTTTTTTAAACAATGTTAAAAGGAGCTTTAATTTTTACGACGCTAGGAGCGCCATAGCCATGTGATCGCTACGATAGCGAAGGACAAGAATCTTCAAAAAAATAAAAACCTATGTCTCTTTCCCCCTATCACAAATAGGCTGGAGTCTCACCTAAGCCCCAGTGGAAAAGTTTGCTACATCACCTCGGAAATGTTTTACATAGAAGTTCAGGTGAAGAAAAATGGAGATGTAGTTGATGTCAAACTAGCTCACCATGGAGAGGCTCCTACGGTAACTTTGCAACTGACATCTCTACTTTAAACTTGACAACAAATGTTTAGCCAATACGTAGCTGTGTCCACCTTTTTATAACAACTGCATATCCTTATGACCCGTGTTTACGATCCATCCTGTTGCAATGTCCCAGTGCCTTTCTTCAATATACATTCACGTTGCTTCCCTGTTGAATGAAGCTTAAAGCAGCAATTACCCCAGAAGCCTTTGCGTTAACTCCTATGTTAGTGTCTTGCCCCCGTACACATGATCTGCTCTGTTAAACAAAAAATTCTAGTAAAAAAATAATTTTTTAATCTCTAGCATCTGTTGTTACGATGGTAACCTTTAGACTGCACAAAGCTCAGGGGAGAACTCCATTTTAACCTCCTGGATACTTAATATTTCGAACACTTGTATCTCCTGAACGAAGCAACAGATTAAAAAAATAAAAATAAAACCTTTGATAAAGGGAAAAAGAGATCTCCTAAAGAAAGTTAAAAATACAATGGTAGTCAGCACAAACTAGTGCTTAAACTCTTCTACAGGATGGGGACGATGGCTTCAAAGGATAATAAATAAGCACCTAAAACTGGTGTAAAATAGGCAATTAATGCAAATATAGAAGTCTGTAAAATGTGACTTGTTTTCTCTGTGGCTCCAGTCAGACATCGAGAATTGTCTGCATTTTTAGAGTACACTTAAATGATTTATTTTTAATTTCAGAAAATCAAAGTTTATGCAACCAAAGCAGAACCAATCAATGTGTGCAGTACAGCATGTTCTCCCAAGAGATGATAATGTTCCATGTTTGGATTTCTCCTTTAGAAATAGAATAGAACATTTTTTTAAATCCATGCAGCCAGCAGGGATAGTGGGTTTTTTGTTTTGTGTATTTTTTTTTCTTTTCCAATCAATCAACTTTAAAGGATTTGTAGGTGATTGATACTTCTTAATGTGCAAACATGAGTTAGTTACGGAATCCATGTTCTTTTGCACTACCTTATTGAAAGAACCTAATATCCTACATCAGCACTTTTAGTTTAATATCACTACATGTGCTGTATCTGTTTAATATCTGTTTATATTTTCCCATTAGCTTTAGATGACTATTGTAATTTAGTTAAAAAAAAAAGTTTTTTTTTTTTTTTTTTTAATTACTAGGACAGGAAGTGTAGAGGGTCTCCGGAGCTCAACTATGTTAATTTCAGCTCTGGGGACCCTCTAGTTCCCGAAATCGTTCTGTTGAAGCTAGCGCGCCGGGTCTTCCTAGTTTTTAAACCCTCCCAGCCATGTACCGCACAGCCCTAGCAAGCCCATATCATTCATAATCACCTGCGAGGATAAGCCTCGGGTACCCACCGCCCAGTAAATGCCCAATAAATGCCATAACCAAAGAGTCCTGTCTGGCAAGGTTATACCAAACTTAACCAACATCTGACACTGTGACAAAAGCAACACACAACGCCAACTCGCCTTTACATAATACAGGGTAATTGTTTTTTTTTGTATCTTTTCAACCACTTTCCTCTTATTTCTTTGTTTTAAACTCCTCCTCCCCCCCCCCCCCCCCCCCACACACACACAAACAGAAGAAAACATAGGGAGTGAAAAATATTTTTCAATGGAATCTATATCCCTGCTTGCCTGGTATGAAAGTCAGTGGTGGGGCAATACTGGGGAGTGGTGGTGGGGGGGGGGGAGGTGGTGGGGTGTGAGGGGAGAAAAACCATGCCCAGGCTGCTGCTGTTTAATGTTGTGTTTTTTTTTTCCTTCTACTGGTCAATCTAGTGTGGTTTTCTTCAGCATCCTCTATGGCAGCCAGAAATAACTGGCCCATAATCCCTCTTTCTAACTAAGGTTAGGACAAGAATTCTGCCACAGATATAAGGGAGGTGTGGCCTGCTCCCTGGTCAGTTAGTCTTGTCCTACCCAGGGCTATTTTAAGACCTTCGTAGACCCTAGGCACTTTTATTTCTAGAGGCCTGTGTGTCTGATATTTTTACTCAATTTTATGCTAATTTCATCGTTTGCTTGTTTCTTTCGATACTAGCGATATTTGGCATTGATACTTTTGTTTCGATATTTAAGGTTATCGATAGATACTTCAAAGGCATTTTAAATTAAAATTTGCTGTTTTCTCTTATTTTGTGATTTTTTTTTTTGTTTAGGTATTTTTTCAAGTGAAATATTGTAGGCCCTAAAAGATTCGTAGGCCCTAGGCACTGCGCCTAGTCGGCCTAATGTATAAAGCGGCCCTGGTCCTACCTAAGATGAGGAAAGATTGTGTATTTCCTCCCCACTTCTATTTTGGAAATTTGGCATTGTGGATTGGGCTTACCTACTTTATTTCCAACTGGCTGTGCTTAAGCTGTCCATTAAGGAAGGACCACCTACACCGCCAGGGTCCCATTCATAGCACCCTTTGGCTGTGCATATTCCGGAGCTAGGCACAAGGCTGCTCTGTTAGTTGTCTGGGACAATGGACTCACCTACCGCAGCCTCCATTAGGTGGACCCGGCATCCAGGAGGTTCCCTGCCTACTCCATGTAAGGATTCTGTTCGATCCGTGACGGGTTTTGCTGCCAGTTCGAGTTTTCCAGGTTGCTTTCAATTTCTGTGTGTACTGGCAGCCTGCCATATAAGGCTGCACTTCCTGATGGGAGTCGCCGAGCAAGGTTCTTGCGTATGCAGTTCCTGTTGTCTTCGCAGTCACGCCTTACCCTTGCGTTTGTTTGGATTCCACTATTGCTGACCCCGGACCGTGACCCCGACCTCGCTGCTTTCTGCCAGCCCTGACCTTTTGCCTGTTTACTGGACTTTGCACCACTGCCACCAGCCCTGACCTCCTGCCTGCTTTCTGACTTTGGATACTCTAACAGGACTCTGTTCTTTGGGCTCTGGGCGGTTATGCTGCATCCCTACCTCAGCCCTGCGGGTCCGCTTCCTGATTGGAGATGAGCACTGTAACACTCCGTGGGTTTCACTGGCGTAAGTTCCGCTCATGTGTAATGCTGCTGATGTCACATGGGACACGGGAGCAGTGCTGGCAGATACGCACTTTGCCCTAAAATAGGGGTGCGCAAACTGGGGGGGCGCACAAAATTTTCTGGGGGGGAGGGGGCACAGCACCTATAGAGGCCTTGGGCTCTTCCCCACAATATTTAAATAAAATGCTGGGGGAGCACGCAAGGCCTCTGCATGTCTCTTGCCATGGCAATGCAATGTCACATGACGCCGGAGGAAAGGTAAGGGGGGGCGTGTCAGGGGGGAAGAGCAGGCAGGGAGGGGGCAAATAAAGTTTGTGCCCACCTGCCCTAAGACACACTATCCCCTAAGACAGGGGTGCGCAAACTTTAGAAGCTGCGCCCCCCCTGCATGCTCCCTTCACTGCTCACGCCCCCTTACCTCTTAGGTTGGTGTCAAATGATGCTGCGGGGTCGTGACGTCACGTGACCCCGCAGCATAATTTGACGCTGCGTTGTCATAGCAACGCGTCACACCAGCCATCTTAACCTTGGTAAGTTCAGTTGCACATGACTCACGCGATCCACCCTGCATTTAATTTCAATGCCTTGTGAAAGAGCGCCCCCCCAGAAATATCCCCCCATTTTGTGCACCCCTGCCCTAAGAGGTGCACGCACACTATACCCTAAGACACACACACACTAACCCCAGGTGCACAACACACACTTACTTTGAGGGGGAAGCCTCAGGGGCTAGGCAGATGTGAAAGTTGGGTCCAAGTTCCGGCAGTAGAGAGAGGCTTGCGGAAACTAGAGGCCCATGGGGGGGAAACAGGCCCCCAACAGGACAGGCCCCCCAACAGCCCGGGGGCCCCCGCAGCCATTGGGCTCACCTCCCCTATCGGCGGCCCTGGCACCACTGCTTGGGGGAGGCGGAGAGCTAACGGGCACTCGCAATTGACTGGTTGGAGACCCCTGGTCTAGAACATCTTTTCTGAGACTTCCAAGGTGTAATTTTTAGGAGGCAAAAGCCTACATACCAGCAGGTTTTTTTTAACAAACGTGAGATCTGCAGTCTCAGCAGCTTTAGCCACTTTTCAGGCCTGGTCCAGATCAAGCTTCAGCCTGGGTGGACTGAAGTAGCAGAACTCCTGAAGATTTGCGGCCCCGATTGGGAAATATATACGCCGGTAGGCAGACTGTCAAAGTTTTCCAGTAATTGGGCCCATACTACAAAGAATTCCTGAGTCCTCCAGATCATACAACAAGGTTATGCTCTAGAATTCCTGTGAAGACCGGGCCATCTCATCAGGGAGTCTCATCCACCACAAAAACCTCAAACAGTGATCTAATTGAGGCAGGCTATTCAAGATCTTTGGCCATTCAACCGGTACCGCAAGATCGGTACTGTCAGAGGAATATTAAACTTGAGAAGGGTTGATTATTATTTTTTTGAAGCATTCATCACTTTAAAATGGAGACATACAGTCTTGGCAAGTTCAAAACCCAAATCCACTAATATAAGCTAATGCTCGCTGTTCACACAGCACATACCATGCTGTGCTTAAAAGCTGTGTGAACAGCAAGCATTGGCTTATAAGGGTTCCATGTAAAATGGATTTCAGGCAAAAGGTGACAGTGTGCTCATTTGCATGTAATTTCCCAGAATCTCTTGCCTCAGAGGAAACACTATATGCTAGGTGGTAATGGTGAAAGGCAGGGTTGCAGACTTGTCTAAGACGTGAATGTGTTCACAAGTGATATTTTTGCTATATGCAATATGGTTGAGGTTTTTTGTCGCCTTTTTCACCCGCCATAACTTTTATATAAAGTAGTGTGTGTGTGTGTGTGTGTGTGTGTGAGAGATTTGGAGTGCTACTGGGTTTGAGACCAAAATGTCTCAAAGCTACATACAATTACAAATAATTTAATGCATTAATATGTATTTGATCTATATTCATTCTTCATAAATATGGGTCATTTAGTTCAATACTTTGGCTAAAATACTGTAAGCCATTAACCACATCACGGTAGACAGTTTTGAGCTTTCTAGGACTCTGCAAGTCCCTCTATGTAAAATGGTATCAATTTTGGGAGGTCTTGTGATCCCTCCTCTTTAGCTTAAGCTCACCCATACCACTTAATCAGTGTGTCCTGGAACACATGTGAATGAACACCCTAGAGATATCTTCTCCCCACCCCACCCCCCACACACACACCTGTCAGATAGGCATTGGTGCTATGAAGGTTCCATGTGTAGGGAGTCATGGACCCCCAGGGGAGGGGGTGGAGATTTAAAAAAAAAATCCCCCCACTATAATTATCGGGGCACTTCTGGTTACTAAGCAGTTTGAACTACTTTGTAGTTCAAACATAGCACATTTAGTGCTTCTTACAATTCAACCCTTCAGGCATCACATATGTCCTAATAGAGATATATTAGTATTCTATCTGGTAGTGTTAGGACCTGTGAACTGGGTCTGCCTAGTCGTGGCTCGAATGCTAGTGTAGCCCCTGTAAGTAAGAGCGGGCTACTTATCCTTCTCCTAATGGAGTAAGCCCTGGTAAGGGCAGGCGCCAGTAGTAACCATGGGTTTTCCCCCTCAGCAAGCCCTGCCTGGAGTGATAGAGGTAGGTCCCTGACTCTGTAGCAGGCCTGAGACAGAGGGGAGGTTCTGCTGACATCACAAGGGGCAGGGCTGGATCTATTTAGTGGGCTGTCCTGTGTGTGTCTGTGTCAGTTGGTGGATGTGAGTTCTGGAAGGTGTTGAGTCGGAGAGTTCTGCCTGTGAGGAGGAGAGGCTGTCAGCCTGTGGAGTTGGAGTGTCTGGCTGGTGTGTCAGAATCTGGAGAGGAGAGTGGCAGTTCTGTATGGTGACAGGAGAAGACATGCTGAGAGTGCTTGGAAGAGATACTCAGAGCCCCTTTGAGTAGAGCGGACAGAACTATAGAGGTGGACCAATGCCCCTCACCCTGTTCAGGGGGTGAGGGGAAAGACATCCAGCCTCACCCATAGGGCCTACCATGGGGGTGGAGGCAGGGGTATTGAGGCCCCATCCTGCAGGGTACATTCCGGGAGGATAAGGAGTGGAGGAAAAGACCCTGTCGTGTTCATACATTTGGAGTTACTGCTGCCAATGAACTGCTGCTGTGTGTTTTCTAAGAGACAATAAAGACACTGTTTTACACAAAGAGACTGTGTGAGAGCTGGATCATTCGCCCTGGGACCAGGGTTTTCTCTATAAGGGTCCTATCCCACATCCCTGGGACTTATGGAGATGGAGGCGCTGCACCACCACTAAAGAATGGAGGCAATTACCCCAGAAGCCTGGCCCTGTTATCCCCCACACCAACGCGGGAGACTCGGGTCCTCCTGTTCCAAGCAGGTATGCACCACCATACACATGTAGCCAGCCCTCAATACACCTTAGAGGCACGATCTGTGTCTGGGGGGGGGGGGGGGGGACATGGGCTACACTTACAATGCTTTGGCCAAAGGGTTAAACTAAATGACCCTTTTTCAAGAGAATATATAAGTATTTACTGTGTATTTTTGGAAACAAAGAAAAAACCTGGCGCCAAAAGTTCAATGGATAATCCTGTACTCCTCAGGGAATCAGCACACTTGCTTGACAGGCCATGTAGGGGAAAAAACACAAACA
>CM071568.1:189878693-190139685 GCA_036426205.1 Ascaphus truei
AGATAACCCAACATCACAGGTGTCTGCTGCTTTCTTTGCATGCAATGGTCTTTTAATCAGATCTTCTGCTGCTTCTGCTATTAACCCCTGGGATGCTGGAAGCTCTGGAACAGATCCTTGCTCACAGTCTGATACACCCTGAGTCCTGTTGTTCCGCTGTGCTCTGCATTGCCGCATCTGGTGGTTACCAGATCGTCTACTCAACCCAGCAGAAGCACGCACATTCAGAAGAAAACGGGCATGGTTCACACGTGTTCATATATATTTTGGGACACTTGGTTCGGTTTGGAGCCTCATTGCAGCTGTTAGTCCTTGGCATACAGGATGCACGTTCTGTCCCTTTAAGGGTACGGGCACACTCGCGCGCGGGCGCGCAGAGACAGCCTGTGGAACCGGAGGAGGAAGTGAGGAGAGCAGCCTCACGTGGAGTAGAGCTGTGTGCCCCACGAGCGGGCCTCCGTCACTGTCACTGTTCCTGGTAACCCCTGAAGGGAGGGTCTGCATGAGAGTCGCGGCGCAGCAAGAATAACATCTCTGCTAAGATATCATCAGCACCAAGAGGACTCTATGTTGCATTGCGAGCTTATGCCTTGCTGCTTGTAAGTAGGGCTCTGATTTTTCCCACCTGGATGACCAGCGGTGTTCCTGATTGTCCTACCATTTTATGGCAATGTTCTTTTTACTTAATAAATAGTATTTTTATAGTCACTAGGAGTGTCTATGTTGTATGTGTAGTGTAGACCTGTTTTAACCCTGCAGAGTTGCACTATGATCTGTGTCTGTTTGTGTTTTTTCCCCTACATGGCCTGTCAAGCAAGTGTGCTGATCCCCTGAGGAGTACAGGATTATCCATAGAACTTTTGGTGCCAGGTTTTTTTCTTTGTTTCCAAGTATTTTCTGTTAGTACTGACAGTATTACTAAGCAGCCATTATATTTTGTATTTTTACTTGTCACATTGGTGTTTTAATCTTTAGCGCTTGTTCACATTTTTTCTTTTTTACTGTGTATTTTTGCCATATTGAATGTAGCATTGGGCTTCTCTGTTGCTTCTTGTACACTTCTGTTTACTAACCAGTTTGAACTACTTTGTAGTTCATACATAGCACATTTACTGCTTCTTACAATTTAACCCTTCAGGCATCGCATATGTCCCACACTCCCTGTGTTTTAGCTGCAACATTTTTGTTTCCTCGTCTCTATGCAGTTGCAGAAATACATAAGACAGCATGATATTGGTAGTGTAGTAGTGTAAGGAATCAGGGGACAGTCTGCACAACGTGTCCCCTCCTTACCCACTACTGGTACTGCAGCCGCCGCTGCCTCGGCCCCCCGTCCGGCTCCAGTGCCCGCGGTCACATCCGCCGCTACTCCTGCCTGGTCCCTGCACCCGCGGTTGCCTCCTCCACAGCCTCCGGGGTCGCGCACGCCAGGCCGTCGGCATTACAACGCGCGTGCGGATCCATGCATCTTATGGGCCTTCTTCCGCGGTTGGCTCCGCCCCCGGCTGTCGCGCCACGCTCCCAAGCAGCACACCTGGATCTCACTGCCCCTTGTCTCTTGGTCTCAGTCTCTGCTGGGGCCGCGCCTCCGATCCGCCCCCTCTCTGATTGGTGCCTGCGGGGTACTTAGTTCCTGCTTCCATGTTCAATCAGTGCTCAGCATAATCCTTTGTAGCTTCTTCCTGTCTTGTCTTGTGCTTGGCTCTCGCTCTTGTGTTTCAGTCTCCTTGTTCCCGACCCGGCCTGCCTGTGTACCGCCTCTGGATCTCGACCTCGGCAAACCCTCCATTACGCTTACTTCCAAACTCCTTGGACTCGACTAACGGACTCTCGCTACGCGGCTCTCTCCATCCCCAGACCATTGGCTTATGGACCGACTGCTCTAACTTCTATGACCCGGCAAGTACCCAGCTACGCTCAATACCTCACTCCGTGTGCGCTCCCGCTGCAGTGGGTATGGTCTTTCTCCTTCCCACCTCAGTACCGGGGTCTCATCAGGTTTGCGGGCGGCAAGAGCGTTACAAGGAGTTACATAAATGGGTCTACTGTGATGTGTTTGTAGGCTTTAAATATTTTTGCCAAAGTATTGAACTAAATGACCCACACATGAAGAATTAAAATAGATAAAATACATATTAAGGTACTAAATAATTTGTCCTTGAATGTTGCATTGAGGCCTTTTTGCCTCTTGTCTTCAAAATGGAGTCCTTGAGTGGCTATGGCAATGGTACAAGAACGCAATTCTCCATATCCCAAATCAAGAGGCTCATTGCAAAGGCAGACACTTCCAGTTGAAGGCTTTGTGGTTTGGTTTGGCGACAGCACCTCGGATGTTCACCACCATGATGGCTATAATAGATGCAAAACTTTGCCAAATCGAAATATTTTTCACGCCTTATCTAGATGATTAGCTTGTCAAGGCTCCCTCAGAACACCTGGCACAGCTTCATGTCCAATTGGTTTTCAACGAGTTAGAGGACAACGGATAGACCATAAACATGGAGCTAAGGTTCCTGCTCAAATAATTCAATTTCTCGGGATCCTGTTCAATACTCAACAGGGTATTGTATTGTTACCCTCCCCCACCCCTCATTGAACATGACCAACATTGTTTGGGATGTTGCATTGTAGATGAGGTTGAAAAAAAGACATAACCATCAAGCTCAACCTTAAATTTAGACTCGTTCCTACGGATCATACCTCCATCCCGCCTACAGCACTTCATTGGGCTCCTAAACTCCGCCATAGAATCTGGCCCATAGAACCATGTCTATCTCGAATGGCTACAGTTTTATTCAATGCGGGAGGACCAGGTTTCACACACTGAAGTCTGCTCTGGTGGACAAAGGAGGAGAACCTTCAAAAAGTCAGGTCCATGACTCCCTACACATGGAACCTTCATACCACCAATGCCTGTCTGGCAGGATGGGAGAGGCCTTCTGCAAAGACATGTCAGTCTAGTGGTAATCCATACAGAACAAGTTACCATCAACATCCTCGAGATCCCTGATGAAGCCATTGCTATTGGCGAAACACGTAGGAGGAGGAGCCTATTGAGGGTTACGATTTCATCTACAAGGAGAGCAAACTATCACTGTGAGCTCTGGGAAATCGTATCAGCCAACAAGCAGCCTGAAGCAACGTGACACTAGCCAGCCTTTGAACTGTATCTCACACATACGGGCTAAACGTCAAACTGGTTACTGACGCCAAACTCGCAGCCCCACACCATCTCGAGTCCGGAGAGGAGGAGTTAGCAACAGCCAGCCGCAACAGCAAGCGGCCAAGAAGCAAGGCAGTGGGTCAACAGAGGAGACCACCCAGGAGACGACCACTCCAGTTTGAAACGCATCAAAGGGGGTCTCTCCCCTTGCTGTTTTTATGTGCCGCAAAAAAAGGATTTTTTTGTACCTGTAATTAGCAGTCCAGCTACTACTTTTTTTCCCCCTACATTTATGCATCGTCTCATATACCCTGGCTTTATGGACATTTTCAAGACTGGAGCACGCTGACGGTTTAAGAAGACTTTTTCAATTGAGTGAGTACAAATTTATTTCATTTACTCACCAGCATTATTGTCTTTAACACCAAGCCCATACAGTGCAGGTTAACAAGTTTGGTGCCTTGTGGAATAGGCCAGTTAACCTGCGGGCTAAGTGTAATATCTGAGAACACAATAAGAAGCATGTTAACAGGACTCAGTTATTTTCAAGTAATTCTGTGAGTCATATTCCCTGTTCATCTGGGATTCATTACCTTAATAACAAAAATATTGGAATTTGCCTCAGGGAAGCATTGCTTGGGGGTGCTTCACTCCTATCTCTCTCTTAATCAGTCCTTAGAACAGTTCATCTGCTGCTTCATCTCCAACAACCAGGATGACTGGGCCGATCTGCTACCATAGGCAGAATTTGCTCACAATCTACAGAATGAGTCATCCCAGGAGTCACCATTCTTCGCCAATTTCGGCTTTCATCCATCTGCACTCCCTGCCTCTGGGCTTCTGTCAGAGTTCCCAGCTGTAGATAACCGGATCGGAAAGTTGCAGGAACTGTGGGCTAAGATCCGGGTGAAAGCTGTTGCTTTCCAAAAGAACCATGCTGACCTGCATAGGCGTTCTTCCCCGGAATATAAACTTGGAGACATGGTGTGGCTCTCAACGAGGAACATCAAGTTGAGGACGCCCTCCACGAAACTTGTCGCCTAGATTTATTGGTCCATTCCCGATCAGCAAAAGGATTGATCCAGTGGCTTTCCATCTGCACCTACCACCCACCATGAGAATACCTGCAACATTTCATGTCTCAGTTTTCAAACCTTACATACAGGACCCATCTTACTCTGTTCCCGTGGCCCCACCCCAGCCTCTCCTAGTAGATGGTCAGGAGGAATTTGAGGTGCAGTCCATCCTCGACTCCAGGATGTCCCGAAGAAGTCTACAGTATCTCATCAACTGGAAGGATTTCGGCCCTGAGGAGCGTTCCTGGATTCCTCTGAGTCAACTCCACATGCCTAGACTCGTCCGGGAGTTCCACCATAAATACCCGAAGAAACCATCCTTTGAGCGCCCGGAGGTTGTTCCGCGGGGATGGGGGTATTGTGAGGATCATATGCAGTCTCTGCCCTCGTCAAGATCCAGTCACCTGATTGGCTCTTGCTACTCTCCTGCCTGCAGGAGTAATCCTGCGTCTGATTTGCCGGTCCTGCTATTTAGGCTCAGCCTCTTCCACCAGGAAGTTAGCTTAGCATAAACCTTGTGACATTTGCTGGTCGCAAGCACCCTGCATTGTCTCACCATGCCTTGCCTCGTTTACCTTGGATTTCGCTGCTGTCTCCAATCCTTGACCTCGGCTTCCCTACGACTACCCTGCTCTCTCCAATGCTCCACCTCGGCTTCCCTACGACTACCCAGCTCTCTCCAATCCTCGACCATGGCTTGTCTTCAACAATTTTACATCCTCCTACCCTGACCCGGCTATCCATGGCTATGAACTTGCACACCAGACGCGACCTCGCGTCTCTAGGTCGGTGTTTCCTAAATCCCCCACCTTGGCCTTGTGGTCCTGTCCAGTTTGTGGCGAGCATCCGTTACAAGGACATAGGCTTCATCGTGCATATGCGCACACTGCTGTTGGGAGTCATCTTTCACAGGCGCTTGCTTAGTGGGGTACTTTCCCTAACTATAAAACAATAACCAAGGACAGGTATGACTCTCTTACCTAATACATATAAACGTATATACATATCAATAGTGAGGCTCCTCCACTGCTTACTCCCAGGAATCTTACTTCCAGAATCTTCTCACAAGTATATGTAACCCCTTCGTAACGCGCTATCACCAGGCTTAACGTGGACCTGGCTAGGTTTCTGCCATCACCCTGTATCATGTGATGGGAGTGAGAGCCAACACAGTTAAACCTTTAGTGCCATTAACCCCTTAATTGTAATAGTAGTTCCCAGAGGGGGGCTACATATCTTCAGGCCTCGGTGGAGGCGAGATTTGGGAAGAAAGAATTGTAATAATAATAGCATGTTCTTGTATAGCGCTGCTAGTTTTACGTAGCGCTTTACAGAGACATTTTGCAGGCACAGGTCCCTGCCCCGTGGAGCTTACAATCACAGGGAGATCAAGTGACTTGCCCAAGGTCACAAGGAGTAGACACTGGGAATTGAACCAGGCTCCCCTGCTTCAAACTCTCAATGCCAGTCAGTGTCTTTACTCACTGAGTCGCTCCTTCTCTCTATTATGGCTTTGTGAAAGCTTCAGCTACTAAGGATGTATCCACCCAATCTATTAAACTTCTTTGGAACATCCTAGCTGTTTCTGGCTGCTATAGAGGACACTGAAGCAGCCAGAAACAGCTGGGATATAACGCCTCCTCCTAGCTGTGGTATGACAAGAATTCTGACGCAAGGTTGGCCTGTTCCCTGGTCCGTTATTTGTTACCTAAGCTCCAAAAAAGGAAGCACAAATGAATGAGAAATGCAGGCAAAATGAAAAACAAAAGTGAGAGAAGTAGGCTGCCATAGAGGACTTGAGGAAACCATAATACCGGTACATTTCCTAGTTTTTGTACAAGTTCTTGGAAGCTTAGAGACTTGGAGGGCTGTATAGCAAAGTATGGAATCAGTTTGGTGGAGCATCGGAATTTACCTTCCCTTTTTTTTTTTTAAAGTATACACCAAAACTAATTGTTTTCTACTGCCTCCCGCCCAATTCCAAAATGTAGTTGCATTTGTTTTACAGAGACACAACACTGTTCTGACAATAAATGTTTCACTGTGATATTTTTATCTGGTATTGTTACTGTTGCTTGTAGTAGAGTGCAGGGAATTCGTTTAGGGAACGGGAAGTTTGGCCGTAACGAGCTCTGCCGCCAAGCATGTCGCTGCTTGGACAAATCTCTAGTGGGACACCTGACCACAGCGCAAAATGTCTGCCGTGTACGTTCCCGCAGCCGCCTCCCCCCACTCCAACAACAAGCCCGACAAGCCAGCTCCGATAAGCACATGTTTAAATGTCCCGCGCGGGACCGCTACACTGCCAGGAGCGCAAAAATGCAAAGTGATGAGCTGCTCTACGGTTAGGTGTTCCGCCGGTGACTTGCATGGTGGCGCAGTACTGGCGGCCAAACATGATAGACCGATTTATTTTAAAGCTAAACTGTGTTGTAGAGGTCACCTATTCTCCAAAACACCCCTGCACCTTTCTGTGGGCTAGAGCCACAAGCTCCTTAACCGATTTTAGCACAACGTAAGTTAACACTTACTAAGAGAAAGAGAGAGAGAGACTGCAAACCGCAATCCCTATAACTGTTTTAAAAAAAAATGTAGGCCAGTAATTGTTATTGGCTACCCCTTATGATTGGTTAGATCAAAACTGACTTTTAATTATATAATTTATTTGTTAAAAAAACAAACGTATTTTTATTTTTTTAACAATTTATTCTAGATCTGCGAGGAGCTACTCCAGTTTCTAAGGTATATTAAAAAAAATATATATATATATATATATATATGCACACGTACATCTTTCTAATGTGTGCTGTGATCAGGGTTTTGAGAAGGTGATGCTTGAACAACATTAGCAGATAATATAAATAGAAGCTGCAGTGAAAGATAAGGGCTTATTTCCCGCACGGTTGTGGTGATCTCACAAGTAATTTCATACGTGAAAGGAATGAATTCCCATTTAGAATTCTCTTTTTCCTGAGCTTGCATTTCTATTCACGCCTGTCTATAAATTGCATGCGTTCAGCTGGAGATGACTTAAACGATTTTCCAGCCACACACTGTCCATGATATTAAGTTAAATCACATCCGTCTAACAAAGTGTTTTATTTAGTTTCTTCCATGTACTATGTTTTGAGCCACGTTTACAGTGCTAAACTGTAAGGTACCTTTTTTATGGGCCCAAACAAGTGTTTGGGCCCTGTGGTGTCTTATTTCTTAAAGCTTGCTATACATCGCCCTTTGTATTATCAATAACAAGATAAATGTTAATTAAATAGGATATTGTTTCTATTTCACAATTCTTTCACTTAGGCCCCCTTTTGGTCGGCTGTGAAGCAGTCTTACCCTAAGCACGTGAAAATGTTCACTCCATTCATAAGTGAATGGATTCAACATGAAAATGAATTCATTTCAAGTGAGTGGAGATTGTATATACAGTATGTATATTCTGTGTGTTCTCTGGAGCGGAGCTGCATTTCTTTTCAGCTCTGATGACTCCCTGGTTTCAGAGAAGGTGTCCCGCCAGTTACTTCCTGGTTGTTTTTAAATGCCGGCGTCAGTCGGGCCAATAGGAAGCCGCAACGGATAACAATGCAGCTTCCTATTGGCCCACGTAATCCAGGAGATTTACACCATTTTGTTTCCCCTGGCAGGAATGTTACCATCTGCTCCTTCCTTGGTAAATATCTCAGGGACCAGGGGGTCATCGGAACTGACATTTACATGGTGAAGCTCCGGAGAAAACAACAGGGGCAAAAAGAAAACAATGATTAGGAGAAACTGCTCCTTTTAAAGCAACGATGCAGGTTTCATTTTTTTAAAATTATTATTATTATAGGATTGGAGCAGGGGGTCTCTGGAGCTGAACCCCATTCATTTCAGCTCTGGGGACGCCCTGCTTTCAGAGATACTTGCGTCCGAAGGGGGTGTCGGTATCTCAGTGGAGTTTTAAGGCCCTGGCCCATAGGATGCCGCACCGGATGATGTCACAGATTCCTATTGGTCCGCATGACGTGAGACATTTAAATGCCGCCATTTTGTTAGGCACACAAGTTCCCTGACTGCAGAGATACCGGCACCCCCTTCGGAGGTAAGTATCTCCGGAAGCAGATGGTCCCCAGAGCTGAAATTAATGGGGTTCAGCTCCGGAGACCCCCTGCTTCAATCCTGTAATTAAAAAAAACACCCCCAACAACAACAAATGAAAGGTGTATTGCTGCTTTAAAAACCAGACTATTCCTTTATGTACAAGAGCTCCTCGTCACAGGTTTGCTAACTGCTCCCTGTTTAGGAAGAGGCTTAAAATGACACCAGAACACATTTCTGCTAATGGAAGTCTTGGCATGAAAATAAAAATCTCCAAATCTGTTTTATTTGCTCGTGACCTCTCAGTATCTCCAATTACATTCACTCTTTTCTGTGGCAAGCAAAGAAAATGCCCTTTCCTTTGCCATTTGCAGGGCTAAGGATTTTGATGCCTACGGGAGAAGCCTGGAAGGGCTTTTACTTATATACAGAATTCCAGGAAACAGGTATTTTCATATTTATACTTTATTTTCATTTTTTTTTTGTGCACCTGCTCAACGAGGCATTTCACCTTCCGTCCATCTCTTGTTTTTCAGCGATATCAAAGCGAAGGTATATCTTGCCTTGCAGTCGCTAGAGGCAGATCTGTGTGGAATGGTCACTCTGTTCAGGTAATTTATGGCTTAAAGCATCAATACTACACCCCCTCCCCCCCCCTTTTTATTTTATTTATTTTCTTTGTATATGTGGCAATGTATATTTCTACATTTTTACCCAAGATGGCAATCGTTTGGTGCGCCTGTTATAAATCTGTCAAAATCCTGGTTGTGTGCCTAACATAATGGCTGCTTTAGTCAGTGTAACTCGGCAGCTGTAATGTATCCTTATATTACTAAGGTAACATTATCTTTTTGCAGCTCCAACTGCTGGGAATATTGGCAACAAATGATCACAAGCAGGAAAGTGTTGCAAATATCTCAAAGGGTGCTTTATAGGAGCAATCCAAGACAGCAAATGTTTTTTTTAATATAGAATTGAGGCAGGGGGTCTCAGAGATTAACCCCGTTAATTTCCGCCCCTGGCTCCCCTTACTTCCAGAGATACTTATCTTCATAGTCAGTGCTGGTAGCTGCTCTATCTTGGGGCTTTCATGTTTGAATCTCCCGCCTCACATGGGCCAATAGGAAGCTGCACCGATGATGTCATGGCTCCCTATTGGCCCGCATGCCTGGAAATATCTGAACAGCATATATATTGTGAACCCTGCATGCCGAGGCACAAAGAAAAACAGAGAGAGTGCACTGAGTATAGACAATATAAATGTATATTATTAAATGTTCCACAACAACAACAATTGCAATAATCAAAACAATAATCAAAAAGAATCAGCTGCAGCAGATTCAATCTCAACCACCCCAGTGTACATCTGCGTTGCCTCAAAGGCATACAGCCTTTGGCACAGCCGAAGGGTGTGAGCCGTTTGCTGCCGTTTCGCTGATGTTCGGTGATATTAAAGCTGCTCTATTTCAATCTGAAACTCATAAGCCCTTTATCCCTTGTACCCAATTTTCCAACTCTATCTGTACATGAAATGTCTGTGAATTCACTGTATAACCTCTGTTCTTTTAATGTAACCATGTATTTTTTATAACTCGATGCCCAGGACGTACTTGAAAACGAGAGGTAACTCTCAATGTATTACTTCCGGGTAAAACATTTTTATAAATAAATAACAATAATAAAATTAACTTACAATCTAGCTAAAACTGCTTGCTGAGGTATAACCGGGAGATCCGGAGATTTGAACCAAAAGGTAGATGTAAAACGGGTCCGGATCGAAGCTCCATTGGTCGCGCCCTCCTGTCTCCACCGGTACACCTCTCACCTCGTGGACGCTCCACAGCAGCCCCTCGTGACCGCAGGTATCTCCAGAAGCAGGGAATCCCAGGAGCTGAAGTTAACAGGGATATATATATAAGAAAAAGAGAGGAGAGAGCGCACGCCCCATAGCGTAAAATAGTACATTTAATGAGGGGAAGGGGGAGAGGGGGGGGGGGTAAAAATGCACTTACAAAAGTACAAATAAAATAGGCATTGCGTGATATAATCACCACCATCCGGTTGCTGCTTCCTGTCCTTGGGGTAGTACCCGATCTTAAAGCAGGATGGGCAAACGTCCCAGCAGATGTCCCAGCAGATTTCCAGGGCCAGTAGATATAGGATGTTGTTTAAGAGTCCAAGAAGGTGGCTCCGAATTACCAGGCCTCTGTAACACCAGCGCGTGGATCGGTCCGCTCCAGCGCTCTGTGATGACGTAGTGTCAATGCGTCCAACGTGATGACGCTCCCTGACGCGTTTCGTCACTCACGGGTAACTTTCTCTCTTCTCTTTTTACTATATTAATAGATCATTCAATAGATTTACATTTTTATTCATTTATTATTTTTGTTTTATTCATATTTTTTATAGATATATGATTATTCATTCACTTGTAACACATTATCTTGAGATTAATCCAATACCTAAAATTAGAGGCGCTGACTTTTTTCCCAGGGATATATATATATATATATATCCCTGTTAACTTCAGCTCCGTGGATTCCCTGCTTCTGGAGATACCTGCGGTCACGAGGGGCTGCTGCGGAGCGTCCACGAGCGTCCATCTCCAGAAGCAGGGAATCCGATCCCTGGAGCTGAAGTTACAGGGATATATATTTTATATAATAATATATATATCCCTGTTAACTTCAGCTCCAGGGATCCGGATTCCCTGCTTATGGAGATACCTGCGAATTAGGTGCCAGTAACAGCTCTCCTCGGCATGTACGTTGTAAGAAATGCGTAGAGGTCACGAGGGGCTGCTGCGGAGCGTCCACGAGCTGAGAGATGTACCGGTGGAGACAGGAGGACGCGACCAACGGAGCTTCGATCCGGACCCGTTTTACATCTACCCTTTGGTTCAAATCTCCGGATCTCCCGGTTATACCTCAACTCTCTGCTATATCATCTTGGATGGCCCTCCGCCGCCTTAAACTAAACATGGCTAAAACAGAGCTCCTCATACTTCCTCCCAAACCTGGCCCTACTACCTCCTTCCACATTACTGTTGGAACTACGATCATTCACCCAGTAGCCCAAGCAGCTGCCTAGGGGTCACACTCGACTCCTCTTTTACATTCGCCCCTCACATTAAAAACATTTCTAAAACTTGTCGCTTTTTCCTCCGCAATATAACAAAGATACGCCCTTTCCTCTGTTGCTCGACTGCTAAAACTCTGACTCAGGCCCTCATTCTCTCCCGTCTTGATTACTGTAACCTCCTGCTGTCCGGCCTTCCTGCCTCTCACCTGTCTCCCCTACAATCTATCCTAAATGCTGCTGCCAGAATCACTCTACTCTTTCCTAGATCTGTCTCAGCATCTCCCCTCATGAAATCCTTCTCCTGGCTTCCGATCAAATCCTGCATCTCACACTCCATTCTTTTCCTCACTTTTAAAGCTTTACATTCTTCTGCCCCTCCTAACATCTCAGCCCTAATTTCTCGCTATGCACCATCCCGACTCTTGCGTTCTGCTCAAGGATTTCTTCTTTCTACCCCCTTTGTATCTAAAGCCCTCTCCCGCCTTAAACCTTTTTCACTGACTGCCCCACACCTCTGGAATGCCCTTCCCCTCAGTACCCGACTAGCACCCTCTCTATCCACCTTTTAAGACCCACCTTAAGACACACTTGCTTAAAGAAGCATATGAATAGCGCTGTGGATATTCTGAACACATGATACATAAAGCTTGGCCCCCTGCAGACGCACTTACCAGAACTCCCTCCTACTGTCTCTGTACGTTCTCCCTACCTACCAATTAGACTGTAAGCTCCTCGGGGCAGGGACTCCTCTTCCTTAATGTTACGTTTATGTCTAAAGCACTTAATTCCCATGATCTGTTATTTATATTATCTGTTATTTATTTGATTCTCCCCCCCCCCTTCCCTCTCTTTGCCCAAAGTCGTTCCCAACTATCCACCCTTCCTTCGTCGCCCCCTCTCTTTTTCATCACTGAAAAAAGGAAAAGGGATTATTGTGTGTCACCTACCTCTTCCACGCTATGTACATGTACTGCGCCGTATATTCAAGATGGCCCGTTGGCCAATATCTGTAACATGTACCAATGCGCTGTATGACACCAATAAAGGAAAAATATTTATAAAAAAAAAAAAAAACGTTGGGACACTGCCTGGCCATCTCATAATACCATGACACCCACCACTATAGGCGTTACTTGTTCTGCCAGCGCAACTTGTTAGTTCAGTGCCCGTCCTGCCAACAGCAGAGAAGATGAAAACCAAAGTATATAGCGGTTAAGCGGGAGATACCATTCAGCTGTAAGAATTTGCAAGTCATTCATCACTCATTATGACATCACACTTTCATACTAGATTTCGGTGTCCCGTATTCTAAAAACTGAAATGTGGCGACCCTGGTCACTAGCAGAATTTTTAGCTGTATTATGTATTGTAGCTTGGATATTAATTGTTCTCCTCTTGGGGCTCTAGCACCTTTTTTAGCCCCTATAAAACCACCACTGGTCAAAAGCTAACCTAATTTATTTTTATTTTTTTGGTCAGGAACTCCTATGAGTATTGAGTATTACGCTTCTCCATATCAACTCTTGGAAGAAAAACTAAACTCAGGTAAAGTTAAAGATTTTTAGGTTAAACAATTTCGTTGTATAACTTAATGAATCGAGGCTGGTGAGTGGGCTGCAAGTAACCCTCAGGGTAGTATGGCAGTTTTTTGGGATACTCAACAAAAGAAGGGTGGGCAGGGGCATTTGTCCTTTCTTCCATTTAGGTTGCACAGTGGGTAGTGTTTATATTGAACCAACAGATAGTCGATATGTTACAAGCTTTCGAACCACACTGGGTTCTTCATGAGGTACTGTACTGTAGAATTACTGAAATATAAGGTGTATACATAGAATATTGTATAGAGACGATTACTAGTTACCATGGCTATGGAGAGGATGTGAGATATTATGACAGGGTAGATGCTGTCAAGCTAGTGTGAGGAGGCTTAAGAGGCTTTTGAATAGTTATGTAATTGACTTGAGACAATCAGGAGACACAGGAGTACTGTAAGATGTTAAATGGAACAAGACAAACACATACACCCTGTGTTTATGTTTACTATATATATAGAGAGAGAGATGTAGCAACAGACCACTGATGGGTAAATGCAATAAATGTTTTATAGGGTGCATACCGTTCAAAAGGTAAATGTAAAGGCAAAGAATGGACATGCACTCCAAATGCAAAAATGTGATATTTAATGACTCAGCGTTTTAGCTCATACAAGAGCCTATCTCTCGAGCTATTAAACTGTGACTTAACCAAATTAAATATACCATGCACCTCACCCAATAACACAGAAATTGGTGCAAAAAGTCAGTGGACCCCCTGTGAGGTCACCAAATACAAGCGCATTCACCCCTTTGCTTATTCGCCCACTTGCATTTGGTGACTCCGCAGCCTGCACATATGATTACACACACACAGCCAGCTCGATGTCGGGTCGTCTGTATCTGTGCACTGAGCCCGTTTGCTTCTCCACCTGCTTGCGTTTGACGTGACTCAGCAGCCTGTACGTACAACGTATGTATGTACGTACGTACACGCATGCATACATGCACACATACACACACACACGTACGTCTGTATCTGTGCACTGAGCCCCTTTGCTTCTCCACTCCAGCTGGTTGAGTGGCCACGGTATCATGATGGGTGGGAGCCAAGGTTTGCGTTAGCTGGTTGCTCACCGTCGGATGTCTTCGTCCGGGCAGAGAGGCCTCTCTCCGTCCGGCTCGGGTTGTTGTATCCCTGTATTCTTTGCTGGGATGGGATGTGGTTCTGGTCCGGAGTCCAGGCAGCTGGCGGCGTTTTAGACCAAGGCTCTTTTAACGGCGCATATCTCCTCTGGGTTTTGATGGAAGGTATTTGCCTTGTGGTTTGCGTGAGTGAAAGGAAACCCCCACGATTATCTGGAGGCATTTCCTGCGGAAGGGGTCGTTAGGGGCTCATTCCTTTCTTATCAGCACCGTTATTCTGACCGGTCAGAAAAAGATATGGAGGTGTTTCGTTCTTGGAAGGGAGTGGTTGAATCCCCTACTCGCCGCATTCTTTCTTGTGTGGGTAACTGTGCAAACGCACATACATCCCGTCTCTGCCTTTGATCTTCGAGCGGGGCACCGGGTCGGGGCCGCGTTATCTCTTAGTCAGAGTCCTGAAGGGAGTCACATATTGACCCAAAGGGTTCCGCTAGTAGGGCGGAGGGAGCAGGGAGAACCGTCTATGGATGTGCGGATTACGGAGGTGTTGCTCCTATCCCGGTTCTCTGGTCCTCTGCGCTTCTAGGAGCTGCCCAAGTTAGCTCCCGCAGCAGGAAAATTTCTTTTTCTGCCACTGCTGGCGCCTTTGGGACTTTCCATCTCACCCTCCAGGGCTTGTGTGTTCTGACAGGCAATTTATCTGCAGTGTCAGGCCGGTGGTTACGAGTTTTAGTTCCAAGTGTAAAGAGGCCTGCAGCTTTGTGTGTGGTCGTGCCATGCGTTTCTTACATTGAAGGCTATGGTGAGCGGTTCTTCCTGCGCAGGGGCGCCTTTGTCGGGCGTTTTGCCTTGTTGACCGTGGGCCACCGAGTGCGCCTCCACATTTGGGCCCAAAGGCTGCGGAGCAGGACTTCGAGGGTTGGCGAGAAAGCTTTGCCAACGCTGAGTGGAGGGTCTAGCTGATTGCGCCATCGTAGTGATGTTGCGCCCCGCGGGGGGGGGATAGATTTTGGGTGAGTTTAGGGGTAAGAGTGCCTATGTTTGTATTTATGGGGGAGTCTGGGGAGCTCCAAAAACTAACCGCCAGGTCAGCTGACGTCACGGAGCTCTCTTCTCCAACCATTGAATATTTGCCGCAGTTAATTCTCTGCCTCTCTTGATGTTTACCATGCTCAAGTGGGGGTGGTGGTAGTAGGGAAGAGAAGTTACAGTAAACAATCTTTCATTTGTTCGGTGTAAAACTAGATGCAAAGAAAGTATGTTATTAACCTAATTACCAAAAAAAACGATCTATTCTTTTTTTTTTTTTTTTTTTTATGAATATTTGTGTTAGATAAAGCATGGCCTACATACAACAAGAGCCAACAATTAATATGCCTTGATTTGGGGCTTGACCAAGTCAAAGTACTCATTTAATTTCGGTCAGAGTGCTTTGAACGTAATGCCTTAACTGAACAAATACATATCTCACGCTTGTTTTGTCTCATACCTGTTTATTGGCATGTTGCTTTAATATTCTGGATTTGTAGTGCAACATATCTGGATTTATTTGACTATTGTAATCTCCATGCTGGATCAAGATGGTTTTTATTTTTCCTAGACCCAACACTGATGTGGACAGAGTGGCCACAATGCTACATGGAAGAGTAGGAAACCTTTCTCCCAGAACTGCAGGTAAAAGTTGGTTTAAATACTGTATGAATGCTCTTCATTGTTTTATTGTTAATATTTTACTAAGCCTTAAGGAGAAGGTGTTTCATTCTGGTACAGTGGAGATCAAGGATAAATCAACATTTTTATTTTTTTTAATTTTATTTAGATAATTGTATGGTTCTGTTCTTGGCCTTGAGCTGAAAGATGGTTAGAGAACAGTAAAGGGGAACTCTGCATCTCCGATTCTTAAACACCGGTTCATTCACAGATCTATAAATACAGGCTGAGAAAGATCTTGAAATGGGATGACCATGTCTGACCAACACCATGGCAAACACCTGTATCCAAAAAGGGAAAGAAAGGCACTCACAGGACTTTGCCAAAAGCTCTGTGGCGCTGCAGTTCTTTCCTTGTGGATCCAGTTGTAACTCCTGGGGCGGGTAACGGGTTTGTACGTTTTGCACCCGAGGCAATAAACGATGAAGTGAGTGATCCTACTTCAACTGGTTGACCACAAATATACCTGGAGCAGGAAAAAAAAAAGCGAGCCAAGCCAGACTAAATTTGGCAGGGTTTGATTTGAAACATTTGTGTATACAGTACTTGGATTATTAATTATATAGCTCTATATGCAATTTTGGTGCCCACATTTTTTTTGTCCATTTTTCAAGAAGGTCGCCGTGACAACATGGCAGTACAACACCTGCATTCAGGTCCCGTAAGGTTTTCTCTTCCTCACAATCAGGTTATCTGAAACGAGTCTATTATGTTGAAATAGCTGGTACGCACACACTACCATGAAATATTATTAAATTGTAAGAACAAAATAAGTTTGGTCTCTGTACCCATCCAATTTTCTAATTTCTCTCCCCTTCCTGCTGGAACATTAACCCTTACAATTTTAAGATATTCGTCCCCAAGTAGTAGAGTTGCAGACGTCCGGTATAATATACGGGATTGTCCCATATTCATTGGACTTGTCCTGGAAAGGTTGTCGGGACACATAATTTGTCCTGATTTTAGGCCTGACGTAAAGGAATGTGTGGAAATGAGCCAAGAAAATATAGTGCTTCACAAAAAAAACGAAGATTTCCGTGTGACTTTGGAACGATTTTACATATGAGTCCATAAATATTTTGAATTAAAGGGGATCCCATGAATGTAGTCCTGTGATTGGAATAAGTTAAATTATCCAGTAAATAAGGCAGTATCTAAGGAGGAGGCTGGGGTATACGACTGGGGAAACCTGATGTGGAAAAAAACAGTCCTGATTCTTGTCTATCTGAGGTCCACAATGTAATAAGCCATCCATACAGACCCCACTGTGAATGGGACTGCCAAGGTACTCATGGAGATCCCGCTGGTGATGGACTCTTGGCGTTCTCCTGCCGCTCTAGGAAAGATAAGGAACGATTACAAAACATCTATGAAGTAAGAGAGGCGGGGACCCCACCGCACTATGAAAAATTAAGGGACTGAACCGCAATATTTGATAAAGTATTGGCCACATCTTACAACTGGGTAGGAGAATCTTGCCCGTTTTAAGGCACGAAAAGCATATAGAGTTTCCTTACCATATTAGAGAGGCCTGTGCCAATTAAATGAGGCAAAACTTGCAGGTTCGAAGTTCGGAAGTCTTCATTTTCAAATTTGCTGTTGCAACCGCCTCTCCTTTCTTGAACGAAATGCCAGAAATTAAAATACTGTCATTTAAAAATTAATAGATTCGACGAAGTGTCATTATTGCTTTTCCATAAACGTCGCATTACTTAATTTATAAAATAAAAATAGAAACGTGGGAGACTTCGGTGACGTCACAGCGATGGTTGCTAGTGGGAGAGAGCTTTCCGCGGCCTCCACCACAATAAAAACACCAGAATAAGCTTATTCCACACCTCAAATCCAGAAAATAGAACCCACACAAATCGAGAGGCAAAACGGAGAGCGAGAGTTGAGAGATGGCAGGGAATAGCCGCCGAGGCAGAGAAGCCAGAGGAGAAGAGCCAATGCCCCGTCACCAAGTTCTTCCTCAGGCGCAACGCTGGATGGATCAGCCCGAGGAGCAAGATGGCGCCGGAGAAGAAACGGAGCACGAGTTGGTGTGACGCAGCGGCCCGACAGAGCCCGACTGACTTGGATCCCCCGTTCTGAATTCTAAATATTAAAATTAAAGATTTTTTGATGCCCCCGAATCATTTTAATATGAGGAGGGGGTTCAGGAGGACACGAAAAAGGCAAAAGAAAAGGCCCCTTCAAACTATCGAGCAGAAAGAAGTGGAGGAAGCACTGACGGCGAACTGCGAACATGGCAGGATTCGGGAGGGGTGAAGATGGGGGAATCTCAAAGAGCAGGTGACGAAGACCAAGAAAGAAAGTACTGAGATTGCGGAGGAGGGAGAGGCGAGAGGCGATCCGACACATGCAGGGAACAAAATAGAGGATAGGACTATGGAGAAACAGGGAGCGGAGGCGACAGCAGCGGCCAGAAAACATTCGTCTAAAAAAATCCTGAAAATATCACACACGGAGAACTCAACCATATCTCGCAACTCTTTGTAGATCGTCTGATCCTATCGGATGCACGACTCTGACGCGGACAGAGCCCACCACAGGAGCCCTGGGCCCAAAATCATCAGACCCCAAACCGACACAGAGATGTGCGGTGCGGAGAGAGAAGGCAAGCTATACTCTGCTAAAGACCGCCATCCTGAAGCGCGGGCCAGGAACTTCGGACTGTGACCATGGATGGTTGTACAAATCCAAACTCTCAATGACATTTCCCAAACACCAAAATTAAAAGAATGCGCGACGCCCAATTACCTCCTATTCAGGGGACCAGGGGGTGTAAAGTATCGCGGGGGGTTCCCCTTGCCAAAATTAGTGGTGCTCCGTAATGGCCGCCACCACCACTTCGGTTAACAACCCTTGAAAGCGATAAGAATTCCTAAATCGCTACTAGGGATCCCTCTACCACCCGCCAGAAAGAACAGCCGCCCATGATGCACTGAGGAAGACGTCGGAGATGAACCCCCAAGAAGCCCACGAAAATCGGAGGAGAATCAAGAGAGCAAGGTGAGAAGGAGACGGCGAGTGTCTAAGCGGACCTCAGGTGACCTCCCCTGATGATCCAAGCCACATACGCGGTCTAGAAAACCAAGAAACCCAAAGAGGCCCTCACAGACATCCAACGCAGACCCCAGATGCCTATATAGACAGGAAGTAAACAACTAACGCAAGAACACATAGAGTACAAAAACCCCCTTGGCCCCCCCGCCTTTCACCGCAGCTTAGGAACAGAGGTAACAAGAAAAAAGCCCAAGAAAAGATATGCCACGTACGGATAAACCCAAACTATTATAAGTCCCCCCCCACCCATACACTCATCGCCCCCCCACAAACTTCCTATTCCCCTCACCTATACCCCTCCCCCTGTTCACTCCTCCCTCCCCGCCCACATATGTTAAATGTCAACTTACCTCCCGCCCCCCCCTGGACAGGGGAACCGAAGCTTCTCCGCAGTGGTACCAACTATCAACGGGGGGAAGAAGGAAAGTGGGTAGTGTGGAGCAAAAAACAATATAGGAAAATAAAAGAGGATAAGCGAGCGAGAAAAGAAAGGAATTAAACAAAGATGAGCGTGAACAAACCCAGATGGTGAGAGTTAGCAATTGGAAAACAAGCGAGCGGGACCCAGTTCTGGAAGCCCAAAAGACCCACAAAGAAAAACCAAAAGACGGCAGCTTTCCCGTGACGAACTACAGAGAGGTGCCCATGACCTCCCAAACTGACCTTGGGGGAAGGTGGAAGCTCGGGTTGGGAGAGCAAAAAGAAGAGAGAAAAAGAGAAGAAATGTATGCCGAGGCGAAAAGGGGAAAAAAGAAATAATAGGAGGAAAGGAGGAAAAAAGAAAAAAGATAACATGAAAAAAGAAATACGGAATACAACAAAAAACAACAGACCGAAATTCAAAGTGAAGCAGGCACCAACCGCGGCGAGGAAACTCACGAATAGAGCCGAGGGTTGCGGGGTCGTCAGTGCACAGGAAAGAGAGGAGGGAAAAAAAAACATGACGGGAAAAACTGACTTTAAGTACTGCATTATCGATAACAAAAGTGATATGATTTGTACCCCAAATAATTCCCCCAAAGGAAGGGAAAGCCCACAAACCTCCTCAAGGTCTTTACTCGAATAAAGACCACAAGAGCAAACAAAACAAAAACCAAAACCAAGACAAGAAATGACAAGATACAGTACTGGAATTATTAATAAAAGAACCTAATGTAACAAAAAATAGAAACTATATATTGAAACAAATTATAGGGGTTAGTCTTTGACTCAAGTGAGGATTGAGTTTCCCACCTGCAGGAGCTTCTCACAAAAAGGGGAAGCGAGGCATGAGTGTTCGAGGTAAAATACAGGAGTCAGAGATCAAATTATGAAGGATAAAAAACTCAAGTGTACGGTGGGCCCCCTATGCTAAGCAGTTAACGGAAATGCAGGAATAGAGCCTACAGGGGCTAGGGCGGGGATACCAACCAATGGCGGTTGGCGGGCGGACGGGCTGCGGGGGCGGCAATGGCGGGGGTGCGCGGGGCGGCTGGGGGTGGGGGGGGGGTGGCGGTGAAAGGAAAAAAAAAAAAAAAAAAGTGGAGAATCAGAATAGCTCGGCCCGACGGCTGGAATCAATAAGAACCTTTTTGGGTGGTTGCCTTTCTCCCTTACCTGAAGTTGTTTTGGAACAAAAAACAACTCTCCCTAACAAAAAAAAAGAAAAACAAAACAACACAAAAATAACAAAAAACACCCACCAACAACACTAAAACTCATTAAAAATAATTTATAAACAACACCAATCAAGGGAAACATAAAAAAAAAAAAAAGCAAAAAAATAACATACCCCACCACTAAATTCCCATTATAGTCTAATCATTCTCTAGGAATTTACTGCCCGATCATCCCGGTTCCCCACCCGGGCTTTGTTTAGCCATATGCCCGAATATTACCATTTCGAATTTTCTTACACGAGACAATGTACCTAGCACCAATAGCCCATAGCACAGGCCAACAGTATGCACCTCACTCCCCCCCTTTTTCCCCCCCTTCCCTACGTAGATCTTCTCCAATAGGCCGAAATCTAGACTCCTATACTCAGACACCCACCCAGCTCATCCCCATCACAGCAAGACGTTACAATATAAGTTAGCAAGAAAGATAAAATATACAGCTCTAGCACTGCCCAGGTTCAAACTAGCTTCAAAATAAGCACAGGGAGAATATCGCCTCTTTATCCCCCAAACTTACGTACCGGAAAAAATACAACGAGAAAAGGTGTATTAAAGAAGATGTCCCCCCCTCCTCCCTGACTCGATAACAATATCACATTTTCATCCCCCAACCACACTAAGAATCACGACTAAATACATCGTTAGGAAGGATAAATCC
Organism: Ascaphus truei; assembly: GCA_036426205.1. Taxonomy (NCBI): domain Eukaryota; kingdom Metazoa; phylum Chordata; class Amphibia; order Anura; family Ascaphidae; genus Ascaphus; species Ascaphus truei. The sequence goes on from CM071568.1 coordinate 189,899,867, forward strand.
CAAACAGAACCCTCCCCTCCCCCCCTTACCCGTTGGGGGACCACCCATCACAGCTGTCCCAACAACCACAACTCAATCTACCTCCCCCCCCCACCAGTGCGAGACTGTACTGCATATATGCTTAAACAACCTGCTATCTTAGTTACACCAAGGTATGAACATTATTGATTTTGAGTAGATGAAAACGGAATGTGTAAGGGATTCCTCGGTATGTACGGGAATGGGTATGCTCCACCGAGTGTCTTTTGAAGGGCGAGTGCCAATGTTTAAATAACCCCTGCTAATGATGCCGACTACTGTATCATGCTCCCCCCTCCCCGCTCCCAGGTTGCCCACCCCCTCATTTTTTTTGCTTAGAATATCTCCACCCCCCGCCCGGTCGTGGTAGATAACGAAAAATTTCAAAAAGAAAAATATTAAAAACCCACCACCAAAGGATGGACCTACCGGTGGATATGTAAATACTGAGCCGGAGACGAGCGATGACGCTGACATTCCGTCTCGTATATGCTTAAAACCGGTCTTATCGCATACTATGCCAATGTTTGAACAAAGAGAACAAGGTAGGAGGGAACAACATTAGAAAGGGTTTTTGGAAGGGTGAGACCGCGGACTCGGGAAGGGGAGTACGCCAAGAGTTGAAGAGAGCACATGGCGGCCGACTGTGAAACCAGCCCGGGCAAGGAGGGAAGTCCTGTAGGAGAACCCGTGCCACCAACCCACCTCCTTTCCGATCCGACACAACGACCAACGAATCGCCCAGAACACCATTCCCTTGTTTTTCTTAATCCTTTGCGTATTCAGAAAAGTATGGCTGGTCCCTTTGCGGCCCGAGGTGTTGGGTCGTCGGGAAACCCCTTCCATAGGGAACTATGCAGGAAAACACTGCGTGATGAAAGAATTCCAACCTACCAATACTCCATTCCACAATCCCTATCCAGCCTAAAATCCCCTCACCTTATGTGCGCCCCCATCCCCCAACCTCCCCCCTTCCCTCCGCACACCAACTAACTACTAAAACGCCCACCCCACACACCCCCACCCAACAAACCCCAAAAGCCCAATAAGTGTTAATAACCAACTTAAAGTGCCCACCACCCCACCTACCCAACGATGCACCACCATCTGCACCCCCCACCCCTCAAATACGAAAGGTTTCAACAAACCACTGTTTGCTTAATTGCACATAAAATGTACAACCCAGACAATGTAATGTGGGACGCAATAGGATGACCCCCACTCTAACGGAGTGATAGGTTTGGTTTTCCAAAGACTACCCCACGACGTCCACCCAATGGAGGCGACTTGGGGGGCGGTGAATAATGATCTGTCCCTGAGCCGGCGGTAAGATGGTTGTTGGTTCTTGGCGTGTCGGGAGCGGTTAAACAATAAAAGAGGAAGCACCCCGACAATGATAACCTTCACCAACCTCTACCCACCCTCCCCCTCCCACATCACACAACCTAAACACGCACCACAAAACCCCCTCCTCCTTAACGACAAAGAAGAATACCTCAGATACTAAGCCAAACTGCACCTCCCATCCCTCACAAGGAGAACTACGAGTTCGTAAATAAGAAAATAACTCTCCAGAAGAACTAAAAAAGCATATCCTCCATTTAAAATAGCCAAAAACCCTGACCCGATGGAGTCTCCAACGTTTATTATAAAAAAGTTAGTAGACCCTGTCCCCTCATCTCCTAAAAATGACAACTCCTCAGGCAGGGGAAAAAGAATTCAAGACATCTCTTAAGCAGCCAATCTGGCTATCAACATAAAGAGGGCAGAAGGACCCCACTTCCAATGCGGCAGGATACCGCCCAAATAACTGCTACCACACCGACCAAAGCTTCTTCAGCAAAATTTGCAACAGGATGAACCCATTCTCCAAAGGCTTAATTCCATATAGACCAGGTGGGATTTGTGTCAGGAGACGGACTCTGACAACACCCGCAAAATTATTATTGATATTATAGACCACGTGCACCTCCAACCAGTCCCTCCCAGGCCTGATACTAAGATACGATGGGGAAGGCCCTTGACCGCATCAGTGGTCCTACCTCGACCCAAACGCTGCGCCAATTCAGCTTTCCGGCCATCTCCTTGCTGGGTCCGGGCCCTCTATACTACCCCAACATGCCAGTCTACTAAAAATCCCAGGAGGTCCCCGATCCCAACCAATACAAAATACAAAACGGCACCAGACAAGGCTGCACCTCTCCCACCCTTACTCTTCGCCTCATAGAGCCCCTGGCGCCAGACCGAATACAGAACTGAACCCCTATTTAAAGGTATTCTAGGTGAGACAGGAATAACAAAATAGCCCGGTTCGCCCGAGGAATAATTCTCACTCGTCCGATCCTCACACCACCCAACCTAGAAAAAATCCTGTACCAGATTTGGCCAAATGTCAGACCTAGTCAATCTGACAAGTAGGAGGAACTTAGCCATCTACCTACCGAACCCCGTCCTATGTCAGACTACAAGAAATTAAATACAAGGGAAAATGTTCCCATATAAATACTGGGATTAAAATAGGGAGCCTCATTTAATCGCTTCTAACAAATTAAACTACCACCCTCTTACGCCAGATCTTAAGAGCTAGAGACCATGGCACAAACCCACCAGATTCTGGTTCGGCCAAGAATAGTATCCACCAAAATGAATTTAAATCTACCCGCTTGCTCTTATTCTTTCAGACCCTCCCTGTCCCGTCCCAATAGCAGAACGAGAAGGAATATCCAGGCCCATATTCCTAAGGTTCATTTGGCAAACAACGGAGAGCCAGGGGGTCACACGGTCAGTACTTTAGCCTCAAGGACGAGAGGGGGTCGGGGGCACCGGACATACTACCGATATACCAATCAGCCCAGTGGTGAGGCAAGGCGGTAGTGGTGGAACAGCCCCCCCGCTACAATTGCTGGCAGGAGATAGAACACACCATGCGTTCGTCCGCAACCCCCTCCCAGCCACTACTGGTGGTCACAAACCACAAAAAACAACAAGAAGCAATGAGACTATCCATCGGGGGCAAATGAGGATTGCACGTGGTCGACATGGTAAAAACCAAAGGGAAATATGGCCTAGCCTAGCTCAACCCCCTCTCAATGACCCCCTTATCGGGAACAACGGACTTCCCACCCGGTTTTTGCGCAACCCGACCCCAATTCATGCCAATTTTTCAAGGCTTAAACAATCAGGGGTGCGGATGCTGGAAAAGACGAGGTCACTGGCCCATCCCGGAACTGAGAGCTCAATTTCGTCCCCTGATTTGCCCATATTTCAAATACCTACAGATTCGACACTTTTTAAGAACCCAGTCCTAACCTAAGGGTCCGCGCCGGCGCTCCAAGATTCGAGACCCTCTGCCTCAAAGGCGATACACCAAATAACAAAAGGGCCTTCATACGGAGATCATATAAAACGCTCGAGGCATCCCCAACCCCCCTAATGCAACTGTATATGCAGAAATGGACTCGAAGACCTAAATACCAACGTGGACCCGTGCGACTGGAGGTTATTGGGAGCCACCACCCACAAACATTCAACTCCGTCACAAAAAGAAACATCTACAAAAATTATTCACTGGTACATGGACCCGAAGTAGACTGAGCCAAATCTACCCAGGCACTTCAGACGAATGCTGGAGAGGTTGTGGTCAAAGGGGGGACATGTCCCAAATTTGGTGGACATGCCGGAGATCCAAAGATATGGTCCGGATCCAGGGCCTCCTGACCGAGACCCGGGATAAGAAATAACCCTGGAACCGCGACCTACGTGTGTGGGAAAAACCTATTGACGACCTCCCTGCCCCGACGCAAGGCTCACAGCCGGCAATATTGACGGCTTGCGAGATGGCTGTGAGCAGCGGCGTGGAGAAATCAAAGCCCCCTCTAGAAGGACAGTGATCACTAGGGTAGACGGAATTATGAGTAGGAAAACTGACGGCAATGTTGAAACAAAAAATGCCACAGTTTTACTCGGTCTGGGAACCTGGCCAGGCTTGCCAACCCCCACATAAACCCCTTACCGCATTACCACCCCCCCCCCCCTGACCCCCCCCCACAAGCACGAACCTCAATTCCTCCCCCCATACCCTCCCTCCCCCCCCCTTCCCTCTCTTTGCCAAAAAGTCGTTCAACAACATCACCTTCCTTCGTCGCCCCCTCTATTTCATACTGAAAAAAGGAAAAAGGGATTATTGTGTGTCACCACCTTTCACGCTATGTACTTGTACTGCGCCGTAATTCAAGATGGCCCGTTGGCCAATATCTGTAACATGTACCAATGCGCTGTATGACCACCAATAAAGGAAAAATATTTATAAAAAAAAAAAACTCGTTTGGGACACTGCCTGGCCCAATAATAATACCATGACACCCACCACTATAGGCGTTACTTGTTCTGCCAGCGCAACTTGTTAGTTCAGTGGCCGTCCTGCCAACAGCAGAGAAGATGAAAACCACAAGTAGATGCGTTTATTATGTTTAAGCGGGCGATGGGGGATGATACCATTCAGCTGTAAGAAATTTGACAAGTCATTATCACTCATTATGACATCACACGTTCATACTAGATTCGGGGTCCCGATCTTTAAAAACTGAAATGTGGCGACCCTGGTCACTAGCAGAATTTTAGCTGTATATGAGTAGCTTGGATATTAATTGTTCTCCTCTCTGGGGCTCTAGCACCTTTTTAGCCCTATTAAACCACACTGGTCAAAAGCAAACCCTAATTATTTTTTATTTTTTTGGTCAGGAACTCTATGAGTATTGAGTATTGAGTTCTCCTCATCAACTCTTCGGAAGAAAAAACTAAAATCAAGTAAGTTAAAGATGTTTAGTTTTTAGGTTAAACAATTTCTGTCGTATAACTTAATGAATCGAGGTGGTGAGTGGGCTGCAGTAACCTCGGGTAGGTAGGCAGTTTTTGGGATACTCAACAAAAGAAGGGTGGCAGGGGCATTTGTCCTTTCTTCCATTTAGGTTGCACAGTGGGTAGTGTGTATATTGAACAACAGATTAGTCGAGTTGTTACAAGCTGTCGAACCACACTGGGTGTTCTATGAGGTACTGTAACTTGTAGAATTACTGAAATATAGGTGTATACACTAGAATATTGTTATAGAGACGATTAACTAGTTACCATGGCTATGGAGAGGATGTGAGATATTATGACCGGGGCTAGATGCTGTCAAGTTAGTGTGAGGAGGTTAAGAGGCTTTGAATAGTCATGTAATGACTTGAGACAATCAGGAGACACAGGAGTACTGTAAGATGTTAAATGGAACAAGACAAAAACATTACACCCTGTGTTTAGTTTTACTATATATATAGAGAGAGAGATGTTAGCAACAGACCACTGAGGGTTAATGCAATAAAGGTTTTATAGGTGCATACCGGGCACAAAGGTAAATGTAAAGGCAAAGAATGGACATGCACTCCAAATGCAAACAAAAATGTGATATTAATGACTCAGCGTTTTAGCTCGATTCAAGAGCCTATTCTCTCGAGCTATTAAACTGTGACTTAACCAAATAAATATACCATGCACCTAACCCAAAACACAGAAATTTGGCTGCAAAAAGTTCAGTGGAACCTCCGCTGGTGAGGTGTCACCAGGAATACAAGAGCGATTACCCCATTTGCTTATTCGCCCATCTCAGCACTTGCATTTTGTGATCCGTAGCTGACATATGATTAAACACAAGAACCAGCTCGATTTGTGGGTCGTCGGATATGTGCCACTGAGCCCGTTTGCTCTAGCAACTGCTTGGGTTTATCGTGATGCATTCGACCAATTGCCCGTGTACGTAAAACGTATGTATTGTTACGATAAGTACACGATTGCATACTATGCCCACATAACACACATCACACGTACGTCTGTATCTGTGCATGCGCCCCTTTGCATTTCCAGCTGCTTGCGTTTGGAGTGGCGCAGCAGCTGTAAGTAAACGTATCGTACGTACGTCGTACACACATGCAAACATGCACATAATACACACACACGTACGTCTGTATCTGTGCACTGAGCCCCTTTGCTTCTCCACCTGCTTGCGTTTGGCGTGACTCGGCAGCCTGTACGTACAACGTATGTATGTACGTACGTACGTACACGCATACATGCACACATACATACACACACACGTACGTCTGTCTGTGCACCGCGCCCCTTTGCTTCTCCACCCGCTTCCATTTGATGACTCCGCAGCCTGCACGTGTGATCGCGCACACACGGCCGGCTGGCTTGATGGTGTCTGTGCACAGAGCCCCGCTGTTATAGAAGCCCCACTCTCTTCCTCACAACGATTAAACTGATCACCGGGGGAGAGCGCAGGGGCTCTGTAACTCTTACCTTTTCCGGCAGTATCTCCTCATGCAGGGTTCTGTCGTCATTGCTCCATCATGTCAAATGGCATAGCATTGTTGCTATGACAACGGAAAGCCCTGTGGCACCACTTTGCTTTGACAATGTGACACCGCAACATCACGTTATCATGATGACAGGCCACTGAGGAGATTCTATGCCGGACACGGTAAGAGGCCCTGCACATGTCTCTGCAATGAGCCCCGCAAATATCCCAGCCGTCCCTACATACACATCTGTGTGCACCTATATACACCCGCACACACCTACATTCATACACGTGTGAATATATACACTCGCACCTACATTCATACACGTGTGTGTGTGTGTGTGTGTATATACACACATGCACTTGCATTCATACGTGCGCCTACTTTCATACACACACAAGACCCTACATTCAAACACACGTTTATATACACACGCACACCTACATTCATACAAATGTGTGTGTGTGTGTGTGTGTTGTTGTATTGGTATCATATATATGATATATATTATATATATATAAATAAAATATATATATATATATATATATATATATATATATATATAGTATATATATATAATATGGGTGTAAATATAATATGTGTTGTATGTTGTAATATAGGTGAGACAGGGAGGGGCTAAACAAGAGAATGAACCTGCATCGCCACAGCATCACACGCGGAACAAGAGACAGTCCTGTTGGCGAACAGTTTCTTGACTCTGGCCATAAGATGAACGATTTGAGGGTTGCCATACTCAAAGGTAATCTTAAAACACCGAAGAGAGGACGTTGCATGCATACAAATTTATGCAACTGTTCGGGACACTTAGCAGTGGCCTCAACAGAGATCAAAATTTAGAGTCCATTACTGACACAAGTGAACTCTCTTCCATGAGCGCTAAAGGCCATGTCTGTACATACGTGCATATGTATGCACATACAGCTGTCTCCACACATACTAATACTCCTTGTTTTTCCATCCCTATACACCAATAGGGACCACATAGTATCCACACACACTTTAGTTGTGCTACAAACTCTCACATTCCACACCCACCCACACCATTATATCCACTCCCACTCCACACCCACTCTCCTTGTAAAGCACTGTAATACTGTGGGCTCTCCATTCATTTATATCACACAGATACTACACACACTCTTACATCACTGCTTTCAGAACCTTTTGACACCTCAGCCATACAAACACATTCACACGGGGAAGGACAAGCACAGATAACAATCTAAGAGACACTGTTTATAGTATACCTTTGCTTGCTTCATCATTGTAACATCGCCGGAAGAAAAGAAAAGATCAGTGTATCTCGAAAGCTCGCACAAATAAAAGCATTTCGTTAGCCAACAGAAACGGTTATCATCTATTTATTTTGTATATAATAATAATATATACACACACACACAAAACTCACACACACACACACACACACACACACACACACACACACACACACACACAGCACACTGTATGAATGTAGGGTCTTGCGTGTATATACACACGTGTGTATGAAAGTGGGCGACAGTATGTAAAAGTGCAAGTGTTGTATATACAGTGCGTGTGTATCTATAAATATATATATATAATACACACACACACACACACACACACCCGTGTGTGGTAGTATATATGATTTATTACACACAACACACGTGTGTGTATATGTATTATATATTATAATAATATAGATATTATATTTGGTTTTTCACACATACATATATATAATAAGTATATACACAACATACCACATATATAATATGTATGTGTGTGTGTGTGTGTATATATATATATATATATTATTCTATACTATATAATTATATATAGTATATTATCCCACACATCGATATATATATATACACACTATTTATTTAAAGGGTGTGTTGTGGTGTGTATTATATATAGATATTTATTTACAACACACAAATATATATATATATATATATGTGTGTGTGTGTGTGTGTGTGTGTATATATATATATATATACATATACACATAGACATCTATACATACACACACACATTTATATGAATGTAGGTGTGCGCGTGTACACATGTGTATGAATGTAGGGACATGTGAATGTGCTCACAAGTGATCTTTTTATTTGCTATATGCAATACGGTGGAGGTTTCTTGTTGCTTTTTTTCACCCACCATAACTTAAAACGTGATTATATATATATATATATATATAACAGAAAAAAATAGCGCTAATCACAAATTCCTGAACAAAATGCAAAAATAATAACTAAGTAACAATAAAAAATGTATAAATAAAGAGGATAAATAAATAGTTGCAAGTCCAGTCCTGAGATCACACACAATTGTGATAAGTCCAATGGGTAGGGGTAAGAATGAATGCCAAATGCAAATGGGAGGCTGCTGTATCTGGGAGAATCACTCCCCAAGAGAAATCTGCATAAAAAACAAGAAAACAGCGCACAGCCCTAGTGCATTACAAATGGCAAAAGTTTAATAAAAAATAAAGGTAGATAATGCCCACTTACAGAAAGATAAAATAGAAATACACATAAAGGTATCTTTATCCACTTGTATAATAGCACTGGGAGAAACTGCCAGACTGCCGAGGGGGAGATGTTCATGTGTGACCGCTTTAAGGAGCCTTTTGTCAGGGTCAATGCAGCTGGAGTCTGAGAAAACCCTCCGACATCCACTCCAATAGCCACAGGCCTTGACAGGCAAGAGTGGTAACACAGGCAGCCCACAACCCGCTCGGAATAGCTGAAGAGCTGATAAATTCTCCAGCAGCGTGTGAAGGAAGATGCCCACGGTACACAGATTGCACCTCACTGCCGCGTGATGATGTCACCCGACGCGTTTTGTCATCGTCGGCTAACTTTTTCAAGGGATGTTCAAATGGATCTCATACACACATTTTATAGGTAAATCGAGGAAACTTGTTTGGCAAACAGTACAGGTGGCCTAAATAACCACAAACAAGACAACAATAAGTAATAATCATAGTCGTTAAAATAGCGACTTTAAAGATAAAAACATTAAAAATATAAATACTAAATATTTGCAGAGGGAACATGGTATGAATACACAGACCTATAGAATAGATGTATAAAATGTGTATAAAAGGCAATGATATTAATTAAAAATTTAATTAAACAATTAAAATAAAATTCATTTAAAAAACAAGAGAATTGTAATGCTGAGAGAAAATAGGGACATAAAATAAGGAAGTTATCTCCCTATAACAGATAAAATACTGTAACAGTGTGCAAATTGTTGCACACACATATACAGTATACAGAGACCATACCTTAGGAAACAGGATATAACTACACTATAGTGCTAATATCCAATTGTTCAATAAGGCCAAAAGGCACCAGGCAGTTTAACCTAAAAATCCATTAACTCTATTTTTGGAAAGGAGTTTGAAGCGTTCAAAGCCAAAACAGATGGGGGTACAACTTCCAAGCCCATGATTCTAAGACTGTCAGGTCTTTTACCATGTACCAAGGCGAAATGTTTGGATACATAATGGTTGGTGACACCATTGATGATATTCCTCCTATGTTCCATAAATCATGTACTCAATGGCCTAGTGGTCCGGCCCGCAACCACAGGTCAACAAGTACACTACACAGGAGGTAAGGCAATTTACAAACCCTCTTACCTTGTATAGGGGACTGCCTGGGGGAGAGGAAGGGAGCTCCTTCCTACACTCCAAATGAGAGCAAGTGGTGCATCTCCCTCGTCCACATTTGTAATTGCAATCAGGTCTGAGACTAAATTTAGACAAAGTTCTAATCTTAGTGGGAGCAATAATATTTTTTGTACTGTTAGCCTTCTTGTAAACTATAGTAGGCCTCTTCTCTAAACTGTCAACTAAAACAGGATCTCCAATTGAGGCGTAATTGCTCTACTGAGCTAGATTTTTGGCACAATCGGAATCACTGAAAGAGAAATTCCTCGCCAAGGGATATGATCGAACCCTGGTAGAGGAAGCGTGTACTAGAGTGGCGGGTTTGGAGAGGAACAGTCTTCTGTTGGCATAAAAAAATAGACGGACAGAGGGGCTTAAAGGTAAGAGGAACTTTGTTAGTGGACGGACAGTGTACTCTACTAAATATAGTAGTTCTTCACGGTCTCTTGAGGCCATTATTAGAAAACATTGGTCCATCCTTTTAGGAGATCCTGTGCAGTATATGCACACAAATAAATAGTCTGACTCTTATCACAATTTAAACCATTATTTTTGGAATCAAGAAGAGGTCTCAATTTCAGCTCAAATCAAGCTCAGCTGTTAATCACATGCAGGCAGAAGGCTTAGACCAGGGGAGATTATGTGAGTGGACCAGGCATCCTCTGGGAAGTGAGTTACAGTAATAAACTGGATACGGGAAAGCCTGATCGTGTCTGTAACACAGGTAAAGCTCTCAGCAAATCTATTGCAAGATTAACAACCCTCTTCTGGTGGAAGCCGGCAAACCCCCCCCCCAAAAAAAAACCTGATTGTACTGTGAGTAAAGCTGAATTCTATCATCTGCTTCCTGTTGAAGTAGTAGGTCGATCTCTCTCTCTCTTTTTTTTTTTCTCTCATCTATGCAGGCTCCCAGGGAATTGGACTAAAATTGTTTGTGACTGTTGGGGGTACAAACACCTTGCACCGGCTTCCAATCTCACGCCTGTTAAATGAGTCTCAACAAGAAGATGAGAGGTACCTCAAGTCACGATCAATAGTAACCACATTTAGGGGAATTCAGTTTACACTGCCCTAAACAGAATATATGTAAGAACTTGAATAGGAGAAGTTGTAGTGTGATGCGGTACTAATGAAGAGCATTCGGAAGCCAATTGTATTTTTGAAACAATTTAAAGTATACGCTCATCTCAGATTTATTCATCCTGCATGAAGGATGGGTGATACCCAGGGTTGCCACCACTCCGGGTTTGACACGGAGACTATGGGTTTCTTCCATGTATCTCCGGGCTATGGGTTTAACTGTAAAATCTCTGGGAGGCAACATTTCTCCCTGCAGGGTCCCATCAACATGGCTCCATGATGTCAAATGGCGTTGTGTTGCCATAACATTGGGACATCACGTGGCCCCATAAGGCATCCAGTGGTCATGGCAACTTGACAGTGCATGGCGCCCCGGCACCATTTGACATCCTGGAGCAATGTTGACGAGCCCTTGCAGGAGGATATGCCGGAGAAGGTGAGAGTAGCAAATCTATAAATAAAATACATTTAATTGCAAAAAGTCTCTGGGTTATCCTTCCGTAGAAGGTGATAACCCTGGTGAAACCCGATGAAGGACTCTGAGTGGTTCGAAAGCTTATAACATATCAACTACTTGTTGTTCCAATAAAAGGTTATTGCATCCCCTACTCCCTCTCCCTGCTTTGTTACTGCATGCGTAAAAGGTGGTGAGTCTTGATGCAAGAACTGGTTGGGTTCCTATTCTTAATCAAAAGACTGCAATGGAGAATGATGGTCTCCTTTCCTGAAGGTTAGGGGTAAGATGGACAAATTCAGGGACAATCAATAAAAACAGAATAGACACTAAAGAAGCAATGAAAGAATAGGCACTAGAACGATGCAGAGAGAAGGCGTTATACAGGTTCTAGGGACATGTGTGCGTCTGTTTAATATAGTGAAAAGTTAATGTGCTAACTTCCAGTCAAATGAATGTAGGTTGATCTATAACTAACCATGTGTTAACCCCTTCGCTTTAAGATATTGATTGGGGGGAGAGCGAGAAATGGTACTAGTTAGGCTGCGGCCAGGGTGAATGCGAGCGGGCTGACGCTGGAGCGCCATGACGTAAGGCGCTCATTTTGCTCGGGCGATTTGTGTCCTGCTAGTTGCGTGCGTAGGGAGGCATGTCAGGGGGTGCGGCCATGACATCACAGAGCTAGTTCGTGCTCATTGGGCGAACCACTCACGTGACGCGCAAGCGAGCGACAGAATTAAATTGGTTTGATTCTGCAAGCAGCTGAGCGGCGTGCACTCGTGGGCATGTGCACGCACGTGCTCACGCTGGACAAACGCATTGTAGCAATGTGTTCGCGCTCAGCGTTACCCTGGATGAGGCCTTAGACCCGAGAAGAGGCGCTACAATAAGAAGAAAGGGGTGAGCGGCAGGCAGAATGGGGAGTTGGAGACACAGAAACAAACATTATCGCATCGTCCCTTCCCCACCCAAAAAAATCGCACATTTTAAATGCATAAAGTGTTAAATTGTGTCCCATAACTGCATTTTCAAAACTTTTAGGGGCTTATTCTATAATCTATATCATCCGAAGCAGTGTTTTTTTGGCAGAAATTTTCTATTGACCTTTTAATGGGGGTTTTGGTTGAAAGCTGCCACTTCGGTTGATCTAGAATAAACCCCTTACTTTGTTTGGGGGGGAAAAAAAACCTTTAATATTCATTTGGCACGGTTTTCACTTTAAAAAAATATATATACACATATTTAGATCACACTTAATGGTATTATAACTATTATCATTTAGAAAGTGTCTGCATATTCAGCTGTGCAGTACAATGGGTGAACAGAATGACCTAAATGACGACATGCGCATGACATACAAAATAAGAACAAACGACCGCAAATGGATCCATCAGGTGATGAAGGCCCTGCTTGTATATAATGGCTTTCTCTATTTCAGCATCCCTGTGTTTACATCACTCACCGATGAGCTCAGCGTGGAATTACCAGCCTGTTTCTTTCTAACATTCCCGGAACCTGTACCTTTAATGCTGCCCTTCATTCAGAAGATCCAGAACATAACTGGTATGAAATAACAACACGCCAGCTTCTCTCTCTAACATCGTTTACATAGAACACCCTCTGTTTCTAAGGGTATGAACGTAATTCATTTTCCTGTGCTTCTATAGTCGTTCCAGCCCAGACTATTTATCACAGACTGCAAAATACTTACATGCAAAACTGTGTTAATGTTCTACTTTTTTTTTTCTTCTAATAAGTTGCCTTAACCTAAAGCGCGGCAATAAGAGATGCAGAGATCTCCCTCATATAGTTCTGCTTTTCTATGACCGGCGTTTTCTCTTGCTAATCATGGAGTACTTGTAATGTGAAACTAGATTTAAAAAGGAAAAAACAGCCCTGCACAGGACTTTGCAAGTATAAAAGATAGGTGTTTAATGGTGGACAGATCAACGATTCGGTCCTTACATGGACCTTTGTTCTCTTTGACAAAGGTCAACGTTTGGACTGAATCGTCGATCTGTCCACCATTAAACACCTATCTTTTAGACTTGCAAAGTCCTGTGGAGTGTTGTGTTTTTTTTTCTTTGTTTTGGTTCTAGTTTTGCAGTGATTACCCCTGCATGGTGGAACTGTGCACCCGAGGCAATACAACAGATGAAGTGAGTGCTTCAATGTTTAAAAGTACTTGTAATGTGTAGACCGTGCAGTGAGTACTGGCCCAATGCATTCTAGGTAGGCTTTGCTTCCCTAGTACTGGTTTTATGGCCACAGTTCATACTGCTGCAAAAGAAAAGAGCTGCTATTGTTAAGATCTAGGTAGGTAAGTGTTATACATCCCTGAAAACTGCTTACACCAAATGTAGCTGTCTCCCCGCTCGCTGCTGCAAAGCAGGAGACAGGCAAATTTGTTTTCAAGCAGCAACAGCCATGCCACATGATGCAGCCGTCCAATGAAAGTGATGTTCAGTGCACCAATCATGTCCCTCCAAAATCTAACCAATGAAAATCCTAGAAAAAATGTACCTCAGGATTTCATACAAAATAGAGAGTTCCTTTATTGAAAAGCCATATATACCTTGAACATACCATACACATTGAAGAACATAGATAATTATTGACTGACTTAATTAGTTATTTTAAAAATAATAAAGTAATTAATTAAATTAATTAATTATTAATAAAATAATTAATGTAATCACTATTATGGACAATTCTTCAATTGAAGAATTCATTGGATTGGTGTTCGAAAGGCAGGCGTTGTGGTAAAGGAAGTGACATCTGAGCATGTCTCCCCTGCAGTCGCTTGCTAAATCTCTTGTGCATGTGCACATGTAGCTCTGCAGCGTTGCTACTTATGAAGCCACAGGAGAGCTCTGCTGCACTGAAACTCTTGGTATAGTCACAGCCTTAGGCTACGGCCAGACAGGGAATGGGCGCGATGGCGCTCGTGCGCTGCTTGGTCGGGCAATTTGTGACCTGGACGCGAGGTCACGACGTCACGGAGCTGGTTCGCCCTCATTGATGCGCTTGCGAGCGGCAAATTCAAATTTGCTTGCTCAGCGCCGAGCAGGCGCAGGCGCTTGCTCACGCTGGCCCCACAAATTGCCACAATGTGTTTCATGGCGGCCAGCGTGAGCGCACCCGCCCACTCAGCGCCACCATGGACGAGACCTTAGTTAGATCATGGTTTATTTCAAGCTTGCAGAAAACAGTGTGTAGTACTAAAGCCATTTTTAAAAGTGTCTGCTAGGCAAAGAAACTGCTGCATACTTGTAGAATAAAGTTTTGGATTAGGATGAAAAAGGCAGAACATTATCAGAAATTGTAAAGACCCCCAAAATAATCTGAGGGCAATTTTGAAAGTGGAACTGAACGGTTTAATTTCTTGATGGCATTTTCAGAGGATAACTATCGGTAGTAACTTTTAATGTAAGGATGGGAATTTGCCTGTCAACAATCCTTTTCCAAAATGGTGCTGTCCTCACAAGATTCTGCTACTATCCATCCAGACGCATGGCACTTTGGGCTTTAGTTATGCAGACTTGTGACACCTCAACATGATATATAATCACATTGACATCATCTCTGCTTATTGTACTCATTCATGTATGTTCAACAACAAAGATAAAAATCCCAAATGTTGTGTGATGCAGCAGCGGGATATCCTTTAGGCTGTGATTATACCAGAAATCGCCTGTGGTGTCTCCTGTAGAGACACCACGCTGCTCAAAAACAAGTGTTATACATCCCTGAAAACTGCTTATACCAAATTCAACTGACTCCCCGCTCGCTGCTGCACAGCAGGAGTCAGTTCAGGAGATGGGCAAATTTGTTTTCAAGCAGCAACAGCCATGTCACATGACCCAGCCGTCCAATCACAGTGACGTTCAGTGCACCAATCGTGTTCCTCCAAAATCTAACCAATGAAAATCCTAGAAAATATTTACTTCAGGATTTCATACAAAATACAGTTTCTTTATTGAAAAGCCATATATACCTTGAAGAACATACCATACACATTGAAGAACATAGATAATTGACTGACTTAATTAATTATTTTAAAAAATAATAAAGTAATTAAATTATTTTTAATTATCATTTGTTGGTCTACCTCCTAAATTCATCATTTGTACAAACAGATTTTCCATGAACCACATCCAGATCATGTTCTCTTGATTCTCCATGTTTGTTTTGCTGAATCCTGTGAGGAATTGGGGAACAGGAAGTGTGGTAAAGGAAGTGACATCTGCGCATATCTTCCCTGCAGTCGCTTGCTAAATCTCTTGTGCATGTGCACATGTAGCTCTGCAGCGTCGCTACTTATAAGGCTGCGGGCATGGTGATCGCGATGGTGCGCAGGAGGGCGCGCGGCGCGATCACATAGATGTGCCTTTATGAGGCCGTCTCTAGAGCTCGCCAACGCGCATGGGAGCAGAGGTGCCGGCGCTCGCAATGTAGAAGGAAACAGAAAAATCTGTTTTCATGTGCGGCGGGCGGCAGCCGGGTCACGTGAGCGGTTCGCCCAATGAGGGCGAACCAGCTCCGTGACGTCACGTCACGCCCCCCCGACACGTCTCCGTCTCCTCTGCATGCAGGACACAGATCTCTCCTGCTGCAGGCCGCGGGGAGAAGCCGAGTGAACACTGGTGCCCTTTGCAGCGTTTACCATGGCTGCAGCCTAAGCCACAGATGAGCGCTGCTACACTGAAGCTCTTGGTATAATCACAGCCTAAGAAGCTGATAATAATGAGAATACTAAAGTCCATAAATAAAATGCGTAAACATGGAGAAGCCCATAGCAAAATAAGTGCTCTTTGTATAGAAAATGATCTTCCACTACCCCCTCCCCCCCAAAAAAAATGTACATGGAAAAATGTCTTTGTTACTTACAGTACCAGTTGGAATTGTGCAGCCTCCCTGTACAGTGTTTTTATTTTTAAACATTTATTAAACACACTCTGCAATGAGCAGTCTGTCACCTCTCTGGTTTTATTTTAACTAACAGATTAAAACTATGTATTTTATTCCTAAAAAAATGAGCCAAAACCAAGCTGGAAATGGCTTCTCATCTCCCTTACTCAAACAACCTTATCTGACAAGTTTAGGGAAAACAACACCCCACGGATGAATTTTTTTGAAATCTGCATGGAAAACTGCTCTGGGCTGCCGTGTGGGGAATGGAACAAGTTTGAATAAACAGTGGGAATTGCCATGTGAATACCCTACTGCAGGCTTTAGGCCTTTTAAGTAAAATAAAAAAGTTAGATTTTTTTTTTTGTTAATAAGGTTTGTAATCTGTTTTAAATGGCATCACATTTAACTCATGTTGATGTTGTTCCATTTTCTTCTAATCAAGTCCTGATTTTAAATATTGCGCACCATAACCTACTGGATGAAAATGCTATAAGGTATTTTGTACATTCCACTACATATTACATTTCACTCCCGGTTCTTTGCTTCTCCCAATGAGAGCTGCAGAGTAACACTAGAAAGGTTCTGTATTGCTGACCATAGCTTATCTCCGGCCACAGGAAATACAGTAAATGATCAAAACCAACATAATTTTGGTTTTAGGACTTCCCGTTGTTGGAACCAAGCAAGCTCCATTATGTGAACTGATTATCCAGATGACCAATAAAAGCAGCAGAACAGATGGAGCTATTAAAGAGACCCATTTCATAGTGGTATGTGTTGCTCATGGCTCCTTGGGGGAGGCGTTTTTGGGGAGTTTCGTTACTGTAGTTTGTATTAAACTCTAGACACAAAAAAAAGTTATGGCGACTTAAAAAAGTGACCCTCCACCGTACAGTATATCTCAAATAAAAATACCTCTTATGAGTATATTCTAGTCTCACAAAGGTCTGCAACCTGGTCTTTCTCCATTATCTCTTGGCAAACGATGCTTCCCATAATACCTGGCTGGATGAGATAATGGGGAAAAGAAGGTTACAGGCCTGTCTGAGACATGTGAATGTGCTCACAAGTGATATTTTTATTTGCTATTAAACTGTACGCGTTTCAGCATTTTTCCATTGATAAAAAAATAAATTACTTTGGAGGTTTATATCCCCCCCACCCCCCTCAAAGATGTTTTTATAATGAAAATCTTGTTTTTAAATTGATTTAATGATTTATGTTTTATATTTTGAAATGTACCTTCAAAAATATTGATATTTATGTGGTGTTAAATCATGCAAGGGCCTGCTTTTTGCTTCTTGGACATCATCCCAGAACAATGATTCACATGCATTTGAATTCAACTCTTTGAAGAATTTTTCAGAACTTGTCCAAAGTAACATTTTGGAGCATTATTTAAAACCAGAGACTAATTTTGACAGATTTATTATAAATCATTCTTCCTGGTAATGCACAGGTTATTAAGAATTTATATTAGTGTTAGGGACCCTTGAGATGTGGTCTGCCGTGCAGTGGCTCAGGGGCTTACAACACTTTGGCCAAAATGTTAAACTAAAAGAGCATTTTATTTAATAGATATCTATACATATATATTTAGGCACTCTACCGTGTATAAGTTTCACTGGATGTGCACTGAGCTCTCTGTGTTTCATGTTCTGTCTCTGGTTTTAAATATATATTGCCATGCTCAGTAGCACTCCTCTGTGACACTTATATGCTTATATATATGTTGTGGTTATTTTGGGGGTTCAATATGAGCTTGTAGGTGTCCTGTATGTTTTACAATTTTGGAGCATTAGACAGGTTTTGAGAACTCCCAGATAAAGCACGCTTTGTGCTCCAAGCTCAGTTGACAAGCAACTGTGAATGATGTATCTTATTTTCTTGCCCAAATCAAAATGGAGCTTGCCATATCAAGCTCTGTGTAATTCAAAATGGCTGCGCATAGCGATTGCCAAATGTCTACTGCACAGAAACAGTAGTGTAGATACATATACAGTATTATAAACCGTGAATAAGATAACTGTGACTGTCCAAATATTATATTTGTAATTCTCTTTTTATTGATATCGTTTTATATGAGCTTATTGTGTCTGACCGAACTGTAATATTTGAAATATCTTTGGTGAAATAATACTTCTACCAGTACCCAGTATCTAACATACATCAAACAGCCACCACTCGGGTTGAAACAAGACATTTACTCTGAACATGTCAAGTTATTTAATGTTTTATTTCCTGTATTAGTCTATTCCAGATTGTATGGATCACAGCTACTTTATCAGCAGCAGAACAGAGGGTGTTGTAATGGGTGTCCTGGTCAACAAAATACCTTTCACCCATCCAAGTCATGTAACTCCTACTCTGGAAGTAATCCGGCATCAGGCTGCCTACAACACTCTTATCAGCAGCTGCGTATCCATCAACAGGTGCACCAAAGGGAAGTGTTGTCCATTGTCCATTAAATTCTTTAACATCCCACTACTACTCATAGATACTTGAGACAACACTGTATAAATGCTATCTATTGCTTTTACTACTGAATACATTAATGACTTTGAACAGTGTAATCTCATGTGAGGTGCATATAGGGGCTGTCATTTAAATCTGGGATGATCCCATTGAAGTGCTGCTAAATGACCACCAACTTTTACATAGTTGATTGACCTCAAGCTGTGTTGCAGGCCCTTCTGCCTCGGAAGGGGATAATTATGGGTAAGATGTCTTATATTTAAGAATGATGTCTAGAAGGCATTTGATGTATGCAAGTGTCTGTTTGAAAATTAGAATGACATCCTCACAATGGGGTATGAAGACTTAATAAATTAGTTTTTACAACATCATCACTCCCCACTTGTAACTACATTAAAGTTGCAATACTGAATACTTACCATTACGTTGAAAATATTTTTTTAATAAGGGCGATCACTGACTCGCAGGGTGGTTGCGTTTCTCCAAAGCTGAAGCTTATTCTTTAAAACATTTAATGTTTTAGAATCAATTAATTCTGTCAAATGAAATATCGCTGCCCGATTTTGCCTTCAATGTTTTGGTTTTGACCACCTTGGACTACATTTAGCCAAGTTGGTAAGCTTGTTAGTCTGGAGATTATTATTTAGAAGAGTATATAGCTGATCTTCTGCACTTACTGTGCTTGTTTGCATTAAAGATCTCTTCCTTTATCCAGTCTAGCTAAAAGCTGCATCATTCACTTGTATTGTACAGTATGTCTTATGAGTTAAGCAGCCCAATGGATATTGAACTGCAGAGTGCAAGACATGTGCTGCCACAAAGCAGTGCTGCTGTGTTAAAGCAGCAATCTCCTGTTTTATTTTGACCGGGAGGTTACCCAAAGCTGTTTTGTGGTGGCCAATGTCCAGACTCCTTGGCTCCCGAGATGGTTGTAAAAAAAATCTACAAATATGGTTGTGGAGTCACCAACAGAAAGCCGCGACATCATCTCCTTAGGATGTTGAGGCTTTCTATTAATAATTGAAATGAGCCCTTCTCCTGCTTCCATTTTGTATCTTTCAATTTGACTGGTGGACAGACGATCCGCTGCTCCTGACCAGGGGTGTGCCCTGTTAAGTTACAACCAAAAAGCCAACAGGCGGGATTGTTCCTTTATATGAGCACAGGTGTAATATGATTATCACTCCTGAAGAAAGGATCTCAGGTGTCACACATGGCTTAGTATGGTTCTGAAAGTTAAGAGTTACAGTCCGCACGGGCCGCTACTAGTATTCAGGGCCACCGACAGGGGGAACCCCGGGTCTGGTGGTGGAGGGGGGCCCATGGACCGAGGCTCCAACCTCTTCACCTCACTCAATAACCTGGGACCCTTGTCAAGACTCGAGTCCTGAACCCCAGGGAGAGCTGTCATGGTCTTGCTGGTATTTACTTTATAAAATTTTAAAAAAGCATCTATGAAGGATCTAATAATATGGTTTTTTTAATTACATTTGATTTCATTGTTGTAGATTCTTCTGATTTGCTCCACTTTGAAGTCTCCCTACAAAGGGATACAAGATTCTGTATCTCCTTCCTGCATCCTAATGGTGGCAGCCTTTCCTGTGGTATGTATGTGCCTCATTAGACAGCTAGCATAACAAATTAGCAATAGAGTAAGGCGAGCAAGGCAGCCGCCTTGGCCTCCACACTCCATCCTCTCGTTCCTCCTGACGGCACCAGGATACAACTTCCACCCGACCGGAGGGGGAGCTGGAGGAGGGAGCGCGGGGCTCCCCCCTCTGGTCGGGCGGAAGTTGGATCTTGGCTCTGACAGGAGGAGGTGCAGAGCCCCCAGACCGGCAGAGAGAGGTGTGCCTCTCTGTGTGTCTGTGTCTCTGTGTCTGACTTCGTTTGTGAGAGGGGTCTTGCCCATTCCGGAGCGGGCCACCTCCTGTAGCATCACGTTGCCATGGTGATGACATCAAATGACACTGCAACGTCATAGGACGACGCATCGTCATGGTGACGTCATGATGCCGTGACGCTGCCAAAGGAGGGCCGCTCGTCAAGGTAAGTCCCCTTACATTTTTACATGGGGGGGCCCCGCTGCCAGCATGCTGCCTTGGTCCACACAAAGCCTAAGGCCGGCCCTTGGCATGGCATAAAGTAATATATTTCTGGATCTGTAGATTTATTGTAGAGTCGGATACATTTTAATGGAGCAAAATGAGAGATTTTTATAGATGAAGTTAGTGTGCAGATATATTTCAAAACCACACAAGTCTCTTTAAGAAGGGCTATTCATGGTTCTGAAGGCTGTGTGCACTATAATGTAATCTATAAAGAACTCCATTATTGGTTCGTTAAAAGTTATTACAAATGTACACTTCAAGTCCAACATGGCTACTGGAACTTGAAACTTCATTACCAGAGGTTAAAATGTTTAAAGTACCAAGACCATCTGCAAAAGTTTTTAACAAGCAGGAAATCTGCATTGTCTAAGTAGCATTTTTTGTGTAGCCCCCTGTAAACAGAGCGGGCTATATATCTTTCTCCTACTGTGGTAAGTCATGTTAAGGGCAGGCGCCAGTAGTAATCATGGGTTTTCCCCCTTCACGCCCTGCCCTGAGTGATAGATGAAGGCCCCTGACTCTGCTGCAGGCATGAGACAGAGGGGAGGTCCTGCTGACATCATGAGGGGTGGGGCTGACTCTATTTAGTAGCCAGTTCCTGTGAGGACGTGGGCTTTTGTTATGTGGAGTTGGAGGAGAGAGGTTCTGCCCTGGGACCTGAAGAGAGAGGCTACGGTCCTAGTAGTTTGGAGAGTGAGCAGAGTCAGAGTGGACCAATGCCTCTCACCCTACTGAGGGGGTGAGGGGGAGAAGAATCTACCCCCACCCAGAGGATACCCTCTGAGGTGGGCACTGGGGATATTGAGGCCCCCCCACAGACCATCCTGCAGGAGTACAATCTGGAGGAGAGGAGGAGGAAGTCTGGTGTACTTTGGAGTGCCTTGGGCATATAACCTGTCGTGTACTGCTGCTGCTGTGTGCCAGATAAAGACAATAAAGACACTGCTGATTTTACATAAGACTGTGTGATTCTGGAGCATTCACCCTGGGACCAGGGTTATTCTTCTATACGGGCCCTACCCCACATCCCTGGGAAGGTTTAGAGGATGGAGGCGCTGCATCACTAAGCAAATGGAGGCAACTACCCCAGAGCCTGGTCCTGTGTCCCCAACAATCACCACGGGAAGCTCAGGCCCTCCTGTTACCGGCAGGTATGCACCACCAAAGCACATGTAGCCAGCCCTCACTACACCCTAGATATGCTATCTGTGTCTGGGGGGGGAAAGGGGAATATGGGTTACATTTGTTTTCCTTTTTTAATGCTGATCCTGTCATTGTGAAATCCTCCAGTAGATTTCCATACAAGAGAAGCCAGTAGGGCTTTTTTTTGTGACGGTGCAGCGATTTTTCTTATCTTCTCCTCCTGCTCCTCATCTCCGGCAGTATCTTCTTGTAATAACGGCGTTGAACGATGCCGCAACGTCAGATGGTGCCACGTTGCCATGGCAACATGACGCCGTGCGTTGCCATAACAGTGTGACATCACATGACGGAGACAAGGAGAAGGTAAGAGGTCAGGGTACCAGCACCTTTTCGATTACAAAAAAAGCACTGGAAAAATGTAGATGACATATTTTCTTCAGTCTTTTACCTCAAGGGCTTGTGGAGCTGGACGCGTATTACAAAGACTCCAGTATTGCAGGGGGTGCATTCTAACTGAGCCCTAATTGCTGTAACTATAAGTTGCGGAGGCTTCCATAGTAGAAATGGCATGTTCCATGGTATTTGTTGTTTAAGCTTTAGGGCCTACATTTGGAAATGTATTAAAGTATAATTGAAATATGAAACAAGACTTGCGTCGTGAAACAATGTTTTAACGTCATGGCAAATTCAACATAATTTACTAATTTGGAGTGAGGATCTTAAACTTTTTTTCTCAAGTCATAAAATCGAAGTATAAAAGTACTTTACTTTAGATTACTCCAGCATAACAGAACTCAGCGTTACGGTTTTAGCACATAAAAAGAAACGTTGATTCTGAAGATAAATACTCCCATACAAAAATAGTACAAAATGGCGGTGACGTTCAAATAAATAATAATATCTTCAAAGATGGTTAACGTCATTTCATAGTATATCTATAACCCCATCAACAACACAAAAAGGCTTATACTTAAATTTTCCTCCAGCTCTACATCTCCGTAGTATGTAATAAATGCCTGCTTTTTAAAATGCTATTAAAATGTTTCTACGTTTAGACAACCTCTTCTTCTCTCTATTTGGCTCTTGTTACATACAGTATGCTGTGTAGCTC
Organism: Ascaphus truei; assembly: GCA_036426205.1. Lineage (NCBI taxonomy): Eukaryota > Metazoa > Chordata > Amphibia > Anura > Ascaphidae > Ascaphus > Ascaphus truei. The sequence goes on from CM071568.1 coordinate 189,923,202, forward strand.
TCCTCCTGTGTTCTCTTTTACTAGTGTTTAGACATATTAAATTCCCTTGGACACTGTTGCAGGTGGGGTTCCAAGTTTCAGTGGCTTGTGTTCTGAACAAACACATCGTCATACATGGAACCAGAGTTATGCAAAGGTCTCCAAAATCATTTTTTTGGGGGTGGTTTTCTTTGACATTGTCGTTTTATTTCAAAATGTTTCAAATTTTGTGTTGTCAGAATTTTATCGTAGAATTTAGTGACGGTGACTCAGCTATATGCATTAAGCCTTGTCACATATGTAACGTGGTCACATTTTACCGTATGTGATAGGTGGTCACATCCAGAATTTAGCGACATTTTGTGAAAATGGTAGTATATAAAAGGGCTACATAAGGCATACTCAAATCCGATTTGTCTATTAATTTGTCACTTTAGAATAATGTTCCATATATCATATACTAGATTTGTTTTATTTTTCCCATAAGCCTGGAAGTTCTAAAGCACACTGGTTTATTGAATGGCCTTGTGGTACACTTTAACATTACATGAACCTTTCTTATTTGTCCCTTTGCAGTTGCTATTGAGGTCCTGAGCTCCAGCAAATTAAGATGCAATCTATACACTGATGCAGCCGACCCTTCATTTGCTTGCAACAGCGAATTTGTCATGAAAGTTATGGAATGGTAAATGTGAATCTCTATCTTGCTGAAATATTATATCAGTAAGGTCTGTATTTATTAAGCAGTGCAATGCCATAAATCACCTTATAGCCCACTGAAATTAATGGTTCGTACAGTGACATAATACCACTTACTAAATGTGACCCTAAATGCATTTAACGAGCTGTGATAAAATGTACAGAAGATTCATGCACACCTCATTCTCTAAGATGTAGATAGAAGTGCAATGTGCTTTGATGTTATTTAGCAATACTGTACCTTTTATATTACTTAACAGAATGAGAACTGGAAAACCATTATTGCTTTCCACTACAGACTAGAGTATATTAAGGCATTAGATGTCTGATTAGCCACTAAAGATGTTAATTATATGGGGTAGTGTACATTTCTGCTTAGTGAAGGTTAGTGTAGCCAGGATTTCGGCAAATATCAGAATCCCTGACTGCAATGGAAACAGGGGCGTAGCTATAACCCGTGCTCTTGGGGGCCCGCTCTCCCCCACCCCCGGTGGCCCTGCTGACCATCTCTCTCTCTTTTCCCCCAGATAGAGGCAGGTGGGGGAGATGAGGTGGGGTACGCATCAGCGGCGGGCTGCCAGAGTGATGCGGAGTTGCACGGAGACAGCAGGATTGCCGGGGAGGAGCGTGCCCCAGCTGTCCAACCCAGAAGATTTTCTTACTTCCGGTGTCTATGCTGCTACAGCATGCTCCTCCCCGGCTGTCCTGCTCTGCCTCCGTGCAACTTCTAACTCCTCTGCCGGCTGCTCCTCTGCTTCACTTTGGAGGCCCGCCGCCGCGTACCATCATCTCCCCCACCTCTATCTGGGGGAAAGGAAAGAGAGATGGTCAGCAGGGCCACCGACAGGGGGGGGGGGGGGGGGGGAAGAGAGCGGGCCCCCAATAGCACGGGCTATAGCTACTCCCCTGCTTCCATTGCAGTCGGGGATTCTGATATATCACCACCCTGTCCCACAGGTATGCATGGAGCTGGAGGAGAGGGAGAGAGCTGAGGGGAGATGATGATGATGAGGAGGAGTTTAATTTAAATCGAGGCAAATTTTTTGCATTTCTATCTACGCTACTGAGTGGGAGCACTATATACTACGAGATAATGGTGATATTTTTATTTGTTGTACACTGTACGTTGGAGAGCATTTTTTTGTCCCTTTTTCACCCACCATAACTTATTTAATGTGTGGTTGAAACCTATCCCAGTTTCATATTGAAAAGCCAGTATAACCCGCCTCACACTGATGAGACCCAAAAGGTCGAAGCAGCTGTCTGTGAGTAGGGTTACTGGCTATGCATTTTTTTTTAACCCAGGCTGTGCTAAAAAGCTGTGTAATGCGCAGGCATAAGCTTTATAGGGCTCCATTTTAAGATTGATAAGAAGCAAAAGATGACACTGTGTGCTCATTTGCATGTCATTACCCAGAATCTCTTGATGCAGTGGAAGCACTGTATGCTGAGATATCATGGTCAAAAGCAGGGTTGCAGAACTGTCTAAGACAGGTGAATGTGCTCACAAGCGATATTTTTATTTGCAGTATACTGCCAAAGTATGGAAAGAGATTGATATAATTCCATTAAAAAGTTATATTCAATAATACAAGATGAGCAATACTCTCAAATACATGAAGTAAGAATGACAATGCCATAGTAGTAAATTTCAACAAATAATTGGGATCAGGTGTTGAACAAGAATAGTGTGGCTCTGTTGTCCTAACGCTGCCTTAGAACTTCGCCCAGATCTTTGCAACAGAGTACAGTATGGTATGAGTCACTAACAAATGCAATGTTAATAGTGTATTCAGTGATATTTGTTGTTCTACTTGTTGAAGTTATGGTTTAAGCTTTTCGCTACCAGAGGTGCCAGCAACACATTACTTTGCAAGGAAATGTTAGAAATAGTAGATGTTCCTTTCCTGAGCGCTTTTACTTTATTGTAACTACCTTATTTGTTGGTGAGTGGGGCTTCATTTCTTAGCAATACTCTCCTCCCAACATTTGAACGCTACCCTCAGCCAGTCACATGCATCCGGCTACTTACAAAAACAAGTGCTGAAAAACCCTTTATAAATAGCATCCATACTGCATAATGTATTACTTCCTGGTAAAACATTTTTTATAAATAAATACATTTATATAACACTAAACAAAGGCAGAATTAATCTTTTTAACTCCAAATTAGGGAAGGTTATCACTAGTTTTGGAAAAAGTGTATTTTAAAACTTCTATGTACAGTACTTAAGTGTACCACATGAATTCGATATCAACATACAGTTAATTAAAACAATGGCAAATATGACGCATAAACTCATTCTTGTGAAGTACAATCCTCTCTACCAATATGCATATCCTAGTAACTTTTATAAAACTAATAAATTATTTTGTGAAGACCCCTTTTAAAGCAGCAATACTACATTTCCTCTCCCACTTATTTTTAATCTGCACCCTATTCTTATTTCTGAGGTCTTCTTACCTTGGCTTCAGGAAAATTAATGTTAAGCTAGAATGAACTGAGAAAGCAAAAACAACAAATTTTTATCTTATTCTTTCAGCTGCATGTCAATACCCATCACTATGAGAGCCATTTTTAAGAGGGCACTGAGGGTGGTGGTTGACCATGAAATGGCGATTTGTAGTCCAAGCTGTGAGCAGTTGGCGATCCCTGAGACTGCAGTAGAAATCCTCCCAGATGTTTGCAGTGCAGCAGAGCATGGCGGGCCGCAAGAAATGGAATCTAGCCTTCAAGTGAATGCTCAACAAAATGCTAGAATCATTGAGCACTCAAACCCTGATAGTGAAGTTGATACACAGGCCGAGAGCTCACAAGAACCTTATTCTAATATCACGGAAGAATCCAGTTCCAGCATCGTAGAAGAACTTAGTTCTAGCATTGTACAAGAAAATAGTTGTGGCAGCATAGAAGAAGGGAGTTCTAGCATTGTGGAAGAAGGGAGTTCTAGCATTCTGGAAGAGGAGAGTTCTAGCATTGTGGAAGAAGGGAGTTCTAGCATTGTAGAAGAAGAGAGTTCTAGCATTGTAGAAGATCCCAATTCAAGTATTGCAGAGCTCGAGGTTCCGGAGTCCATTCCTGAAAATGATACAGATATTTCTTCTGAATACACGGCATAGCCTGTTTTCCTTTGATTGTCTCAGTATATATAAATAATACAAAGCATAATTAATTGTCCTCTTTTTGTTGTTAGACTGTGTGTGTTTGAGCAAATTTTAAACGTCACCCAGATATATTTTGACGATTAAATGCTGTAGTTAGAGCAAGTAATTTGCTTAGGAAGTGTCAGCATATATCAGAACAGTGAAGTGTCTCTGTACCATTATAATATTTAGCTTTTGTATTGTAACTATGTAAGCTCCTATATGTGTAAACCAAGTACAATCTGCAGTTATAGTGTAGCAGATATACCCTGCTCAAGCGAATGAACATTGATTAATACACCAAACAGTATAGGGGAAGGGTGGTGCTCACAGGGAGTAAATAATAGATTAAGTGAGAGGAAAGGCAGAATCCCTATATTGTGGCACTAAGAAAGTGCACCCAAATTAAAACTTAATATTTATTATGTAATCTTAAAATGAAACTGTTTGGAGTAACCATAAATGCAGGACAAATTAATTAAAATAATAAAATAATAAAAAACCGGAGAGGTGGGGTAGTACATAGGGTAATTATATATAAACCCTATTGTCAGTCTATTTAACCCTTTGGTGGTTTATAAGTGTAGGAGAAATGTCACACACGTAAGTATGGTGAAACGTACGTAGGGTACGTCTGACGTCACCATCACGTGACGTCGGCTCATCGGAGTGGTGAGGGCTTGTGTACCGTCTGGGTGCTTTGTAGACTGCATTCGTGGGCAGCAAGAGCACCCAGACTTTAGTGTCAGTCTGTTTTAATAAAGAGTTTGTGTCCAAATCTATTGAGTTAGAGGTTAGCTACTTAGATAGAGCTAGGGCTGTATATATGGCTGCTCTGGACATAGATATTTATCTATATAGCTAGAATCATTCTTTCCCCATCTCACTCTATGTAAGTTTATGGCTACCCCCTTTCAGCCTCCTTGTAGGATCTGATTACAAGGGACTAGTGATATAACAGTATCCTCACCATACTTACCTGTGTGACACTTCTCCTACACTTATAAACCACCAAAGGGTTAAATAGACTGACAACAGGGTTTATATATAATTACCCTATGTACTACCCCACCTCTCAGTTTTTTTTATTATTTTTTTATTTTAATTAATAATTTGTCCTGCATTTATGGTTACTCCAAACAGTTTCATTTTAAGATTACATAATAAATATTAAGTTTTAATTTGGGTGCACTTTCTTAGTGCCACAATATAGGGATTCTGCCTTTCCTCTCACTTAATCTATAGAAGCTCCTACCTAATCTAAAATGTTGGACGATAAAACACAAGCTATGTTGGGAGAGAAGTTCTGGTTGAGCTTCTAAGGCTGTGCCGTCGAATGTAATTTTCTTAACATTAGGTGGCTGGTCTTGTGCAGGAGAAAGAAGAGTAAGGTAAAGAAATGTGCATTTTAAATCATTCAAATCCCCAAAGGCTGGGGTCCATGTTTACAAAAGCTGTAAAGCATCTTCTGGCCCACTCGTGAATGGCCCATAACTTTGTCCTATAGATTTTGAGCCTGTAGTAAATATGGCCCGAGTGTTAAATGCAGACCAAATATGTCTCAGACACTAATTGTGTATGGACAAGAGTCGGCTGCGGATTTCAAAATCCACCGCCCCATGGCACGTGCCTGTATGGCTGCCTCCTTTCTGCCGCCCTCGTGCTCCTTTGGCACCCAGCGTCTAATGACGCCGCAGACATCATGAACGTGACGTTGCACAGCGGCGCATTGCCATGGAAACGTGACGTTGCACGTCACGTTGCCATGGCAATGAGATGCCGAGTGACGCTACGTTCGTGACGTCCTGCAGCGTCATTTGACGCTGGGATGCCAAAGCAGCAGGAAGGCGGCAGAAAAGAGACGGCAACCCCGGCAAGTGCATTCCCATTAGGTCCGATAGGCCAGAGAGTGCAGCGAAAGCATATGGGGCGGTTATTTTTGCTGCCCTGAAATTTTGCCACCCGGGTATAATGGTAAATCTAACACTGACGAGAGTACAATACAGATAATATTGTGAAAATGATTATAGTACTTATTGAAAAACATGGGAAAAGGATGTCAACAGTGCAACAGTAAAAACTGCAATTGTTTTTATATTATGGTTGTGTGCATTTTTAAGAGTAAAATGCCTATTATCTGCTAAATTTTCCATGCAGATAGTAACTAAAAGTGGGCACTTTAATCTATGTTTGGGGGGGGTGGCGGGGGAGGGAAGGGATGCGTTTTTGGTTAAATACCAAATTAGGCAAAAAGCAGAGAAATGCTAAAATTACATTGTAACTCCATAAATGTTTTTAAAACGGTATAAAATCATAACAATTAGGAAACTAAAATAATGTAACTGAACTACATAAAATATGTTTTCATAGATATTTCAAGAAATGCCAGAGATTGTGACCTGATCTAGTACAGCAAGACACGTAGAGGAAAAACAGAGCACTATCCAGGGTAAAAAACAGATCCAGAGGGCGCTCACTCATAAAAGAAATGATCAGGCTTTATTGGATCATGCAAAAATAACCTCCAGAGAGGCAGCATAACACAACGCGTTTCGCACGTATAACATAGTTAGTTAGATCCGCATGGATCCAAGATAACTAAAAGTTTTGTCTCAACTCACACAGGAACTAACTATAGGATTGAGCACGTCATTAGTTGTGATTCCAGTGATATTATCTATTTAATTCAATGCCGTGTAAAAAACAGTAAATAGGACGTACTACATGGAAATTGAAATTACGATTTGCGGAGCATATTACCAATATCCAAAAAGGATTCCTACAACACAATTTGTCCAAACATTTTTCTGAACACCATGATAAGAATAGTTTGTATTGGGATTGATAAACTGATAAAGGGGAAGAGCAGTGAAAACAGCGCTAATGCTATAAATATAAAAATAGTGACAACTGTGACAAACGTGACTGTAATACACTTTAAACTAAAGTGGGGGCTGCCTAGGCAAACAGGTAGACACAAACCAATACAGACAATAAAAACAAAATACCGGCGCCTCCAGAAAAATAGTAAAACCTGACCAAATATAAAGTCCGATATACGTGGAAGAAATTCCTGGGGGGGATCTTCATTGAAGTCTCATGGAAGAACAAACAGATAAGACAAATACAAAAAAGACAAAAGAAAAAGATCATAGTGCAACTAAATAACAAAACCATAAACAAAAAAATACTGAAAAGATTGGCAAGGAAATAATTACAAATTTAATGCAAATGAATAAAAATATATAAATAAAACAACAAACACGTGTATGTTGGGATTAGAGACGCTAATAAAGCTATATAATCCGGTAGGAGTAAAATTGGAATCCTACTTGCAGCAAGGCTGAAAGATATAAGCCCGTAGCACAACTGTCCTTGAATTCAGACCGGAGCCCAGGCAGTAGATGGTAATAACACAGCCTCCGAAGATCCACGTCGCCGAGGCGGCCACTGCTGCCACACACGCAGATATGCAGGTATGTGAGGGGTGCCACAGGGGAGAGCCGGGACCACACGCTGCCAGAGGAATCACCGGAGCAACTCACACAGACTCAAGAGTCGCGCGATAGACCAGTGATGTCACACCACAGCGCGAGGGCAGGGGGAGTGCCTGGGACAGGAATGGAGCTCTGAAAGGACAGAGGGCTATCGGGGGAGGATGTACAATGTCTCTGCCAAAAAGGAACCACACTACGCGTTTCGTGACATCAGTCACTTCGTCAGCCCACTTGTGGCAGCTAAAGATAGGATTTTATCCTGAAATGCCTGATTATACGGCTACATTGTAAGTAACTTCTTTACTTGCGTATATATTTGAATACAAGCATACTTCACTATATTGGCATCCCCATTTATAGGTCTTACCTCGTTCAGGAACCAACTTTCACCATCTCTATATTCATACAGGTGTAATTGAACGAATCAATTGTGTCATTGATTTTGTGCCTTTTGTGAGTGTATGTAATATATAACACACATACACACAAAAACACACACACACACACCTTTCCCCTACTTCCCCAGACCCCTGAGTTGTCGGCCTCAAAGATACCCCTTGTGCATCACATAGAGGGGTGACAGTTCACGCCTTAGTTGGGGGACTTTATCTATTCATACTAAGAGGTACATATCCGGCATTGGGGCAAAAAGACAAATCAAATCATACCACACACTGCATGGGCAAGAGGTGCCAAGGACAGATAACTGTTTCTCCTCTGAAAATAGATGTTAGGCTGTCATATTTTAGGTGCAAGGGTGTGTGTGGAGAGCACGGATGTAGCCGTGAAGATGGCATCTATGAGAAAGAAAGTTATGTGTACATTTTATATATTGAGGCATGAATTTAAACGTCTTTAGAAGGTTTTTTTTTTCTTTTTCTAAAGTCGTAAAACTGTCAACCTAGCACCTGATTTATGACAGGGGTGGTTTTATATTGGTCTCAATGGGAAAACTGTTATAGAGTGCTTGCCCTGGAGTTATGAAATCAGAATTGAACCGAGCTGTGTTTGAGATCAAATACGTGAATTTTCCTATTTCTACGCCAGTGACCTCTCTGGGGGAAAACCTATAACTTATGGTAACGTACTATACAGGGATTTCTGTTTTATGTTGTATCCTGTTATTTTAAGAAACTGTTCTTCATTTGTTATAACTATATGTTCTGGTAATCTTTTGTAATATTTGCATTAATCCAGTTTTCTCACACATCTGCTTCTCATGGATAAATTGCAACCTACAATAAAAACCAAGAGTCAAAGGTTAAAAAAAGAAGTAGAAAACACATACAAACCATTTCTCCTGGTATGGAATTACAGCCTGCCTTGCCGCTCCCTAACAACTTAAGTGGCACCAGCCTATCAGTAGAAACTGCAAAAGCAGTTCTACGTTTGATCCCCATCCTTGAATAGAAAATAGCAGAGATCAAACATACTATTGAATCAGCCTTGACTCAATTAAACTCGCACAAAAGAGTGACTAGATGAGGCAGAAAATAGAAGCTCAACCTGCAAAAGATGAATTTGAGTCCTACAAGACAAAATAGATTAAATATGAAAAAAAAAAAACAACAGAAACACAGGTTCTTGCAGATAAACTTAGAAAATAGATCTATAATGACTGACCGTAAGATTCGACAATTTCAAGGTTGCTCAGCTCAAGTTTCTTCAAAGTGAAAGGAATTTGCATCAGTGTGCAAAGATAGCTTCCAAAAAGGGCACACATTCGCTTTGCTATACCCAGCAAGACTTAAAATCACCCATGGGAACAAGCCCATCTGGCTGAACCCACCCAGTCTAGTCTCTGAATTCCTCGAGGAACCCAGCTCCTCAAAACCCCATGGATGGTCAAACGGCAGATACCTGAAACACAGAATATTACATTGATTTTTCTCCTGCACTAACCTTCGAAAGTGGTTAACATTAATTTCTCTCCCATATAGTAAATAAACCCATTTCCAATAAAAAAAAACCAGGTGACGTCAAACATTAAAAAATGGCAAATCCCCTGGCCCAGATGGGATATTAGCGGAATACTGTAAAATTCTACAGGAAGATCTCTCCAACATTAACAAATGTTTAGAACCATATTCTGGATTTAGGTACCGTAATATTCCCTGTGGTTTCAGCCTCCCATGTTTCATAATTTCCCCTAAATCAGGTAGAAATCAAGAATTAGTTATTCTAGACCAATATTGCTTTTAAATGTTGACTTTAGTCTGCCAGCCATAATTTGTTTGCTTAGATTTTAATGTCCCTGATGCCAGACTTAATATCCAAGGAAAAAACTGGGTTTACAAAAAACACACAGTAACAAACATTTCAGCTGCTTTGGCGGCTATCTTGGTTTACCAAAATAACCCATATAATGCTAATATAGTAATCAATTTAGATGCAGAAAAGGCAATTGCTAAAAAATGTTGGCCACATCTCTTGAGAACTTTATACATTTTCTCCGAAAATTTTGAATGTTTAAACTTTATTTACACCATCTACAAATCTCCCAAGACTTGTATTACCACAAACATCTTACATTCCCAATCCGCTGAGCTAGGAAAAGGAACAAGACAGGCCTACCCTCTATTGTCCCGCTTATCTAACCTTGCTTTAGATCCGACATTTAAAAAGTTTGTTCATGTTCCAGGATATTAGTGTTGGTACTTTCGAGATAAAGATTTCTTGCTGATAACTTGCTGATACATCTGTAACCTGCTCTGCCAAAAATTATAAATAAGATTAAAGAATTCAGGGAAGTGTCAGGATTTCGGATACATTTTGCTAAATCTGAAAACTTGTCATTAGCTTACTAAAGCACCCCTTCTTGGAGCAAAACGTTTCCCATTCCACTGGAACGCAGACTTCCCAAAGTATCTAGGAGTCAGTTTAAACAAAAATATGGATCATTTGTATGATACCAATTTCTCCCCTGCCAGCAAAAAAAAAATCCTACTAGCGCGGTGTCCTGAAATGGATTGCCATTATCTTTTATAGGCAAATGCAATTTGATTAAAATGGTTGATTTCCAAAGACTACTACCTATATATAAAATCTTAACACTGTATTAGGGGCAATCCAGGCCGTTCCCCTTCTCACCTCTCCCCCCCAATTATTTTCATTTTTTTAAAATCGATTGAAGCAGGGGGTCTACAGAGCAGAACACCATTAATTCCAGCTCCAGGGACCCCCTTGTTCCCGAGCTGCTTACCTCACATTATGGCTGCTTTTTAAAGCTCCCGGGCCCCGTGAGCCAATGGGAAGCTATGATGTCACCCGGTGCGACTTCCTATTGGCCCATGTGATGCAGGAGCTTTAAACTGCAGAGATACCGGAACCCCTTTTGGAGGTCTGTATCTCTGGAAGCAGGGAGTTCAGCTCCAGAAACCCCTTGCTTCAATCCTGTATTCAAAAAATGGAAGAAAAAATAAATAAACTCCATGATTGTTCCTTTAAAACTCAAGATCTTAAATGGTTAAATAAGGCATTTAGGAAATTAATATTGAATAGGGAAAAAAACAATTCATCTAAAAAAAAAACTCCCAACCCAAAGAATGCAGAGATCTATGTTTTCCTATATTGGACTGTATAACTGCATACCTTTTAAGATTTGCTAGAGATTGGATTCTAGATTCCTTTACTAATTTAAATCACAACCAGCAATTGGCAGGAGAAAAACCTAATTCCTAAAATACACAAATATTGGAAAAATAATCCTCTTACTCTTACTAGATTCAAGACGCACTATACAAGAACACAGTTATAAATGTATTCATCTACCCATTCGGGGGAACTTGGACTTTTAACATGGTAAGACTGATAAATCATTTCAACTAAGGGACCAAACAGGTGTCAAAAATATGATAAATTTAATATCCCTAATAAAGAAGTTTTTATGTACATACAGGCTAGACATTATACCCTGGAGTCTCTCAAGTATCTTTTTGAACCTACTTCATACAGAGTTACACATTTGATAGCATCAAATCTTTAGGCATCTTTACATGCACCTTTTATAAAATATGCTCTCAAACTCACTCAGATATAGAAGGCGGGATAAGAACTTGTCTTGAGACAGTTTTCAGATATACATCAAGACTTGTTCTTATCAGGCTTCTAGAGAAGATTAAAAGCCTCTCCCTCAAATGCCTTTCACGAGATGTTATACAAACGTATACACTACACTTAAATGCAATCAATTTCAAAGGCCGATAGTCTGCATAATTTATGGCTTTGTCCAAAAATACAAACCTTCTGGAATAAAAGTACCGATATTGTCTGGAGAATGAGTGGCATGGACTTGGACAAATCCTACGGCAGCTATTCTCGAAATCTACACAAATATGGAGGATGAAAACATAAACCCACCAAAAATAGTGGAAATAGCCTTTTTAACTGCGCTGAAAACCATTTCAGATTACTGGATACCGGACTCAAACCCCTAATTTTGAACGCTGGCAGGAGAAGATTTTATTTATAAAATGTTTTACCAGGACGTAATACATTGAGAGTTATCTATCGTTTCCAAGTATCTCCTGGGAACAGAGTTATGATGACAGATACATGGTTACATAGGAGAACAGGGTTATACATTATATATAAAGACATTGCATTACATTAGGTGAACAGGGTTATACATTAAATATGAAGACATTGCATGAACAGTTACTTTATCTTTAAGTTATAGGCGTATGTAGCAGATGTATTTTTATAGTAAGAATGGACTCGTTGAACTCTGTCCAATATAGAGAATGCATGAGGCTAAAGTCTTCAAAAACTGGAATTATTGCCTTTAGAATCTTTAGAGACCTAATATTGTTGACTGAGGATTTATTTGGACGGGGAGGAACTGAAGGGCCAGGGAGGAGCCGCTGCTAGTTTACTCAAGCATGGTTTTACCTAGTATATTGACTGATTTACGTCTAACTTCTTTTCCCATATTGTAATAGTTTTATTGTTTTGTGTTATTACGCAGGTTACCAGGTTCTTATAGAGTTCGAGCTACACACAGGAAGGTTGAAGGTGTAACATGTACAGTGCAAACGTTCTACTATTTACGGACTTAGACCGAAGCACTTATTGATAGATAACAAAAATGATCTACTATGCGAACGATGATATACTGTGATGTTGTGATTTATCCTATATCCCTCCAAGCAACTGTGAAACATGAAACTACTGTAAAACAAAACAAATTTTATGGGGGGGAGGGGCTAAGGGCTATGTTGCAGAACAATTCAGCACAGTGGGGGGGGGACATATGTGCCAAGCTAGAGCAAAACACACCTGATATATGAAAGCAGACAATCCCATTGTGTTCAGATTTATCAACGGAAAAATAAATTAACAGTAGGTGTAGCGTTTTTGGTCTAGTTTTGCAGTCGGCAGACGGATACCTCACTCCCCAACATGTTATTTTAACAGCTCCACTAAGATTAAGTATTAGAAATCAACAACTGCAACCACTGTCCATAATGTCATGGACACAATGTTTTGCTTAGATATCTCCATGCACTCAATATGCTTCAGTCTTACTGATTACATGTTCAGTTGCCAAGTCATTTTAATTGTACCCAGCTATCCCAGAAGTGTTTGAGGTGGTTGTGAGCAGCTCGTGTGTAGAACAGGCAGGTTTACACTTCAGTTATATGGACACGTCTAGGTCTAGATACAGTGAAACACAATAGGCAACTTGCTGGGTTTTTTTTTTTTACCATCACAGTGACAGGAAATTGAATGTAGAGTATTCTACTGGTCTGCTGTGTGCCCGGCGGAGCCATTATATTGATAACATTATATTTATCTTGGGTAGGAAACCCCATCAAAATGTAGGAACAATAAACTAAAGTGTAACAACTATATTTTCAGCTGGCGTTCATTTAAATAAACTATTTTTTTGACCACTCCAGTACCCTTGTAGTGTTAAAAAAAAAATACATCTCTTCTAGGTTATAAAACATTGAGTCTAACATAGTAATACAATGGTGCTCTTATAAATTAGCTCTGCTAATGGTATCTCCCTCAGCTTGATGAAAAGAGAAGCTGCATGAAAGGACCTTTTTTGTGGTTGTGAAAGCTTACCCCATCTTTACCTACTGCTATAGCTTACCTTCAATAGCCATCACTTCTACCTTACTTTTTGTGTGTGTATTCTGCAGGCTAAAACGGTACCATCCTCTATTGGAATCATGGTACAGTGATTCACAGATGGTCTCCTTAAATCTGTGTCTTGTAGCATTCACCGTTTACTTACACCCTTCTGCAACCACAATATTGATCAGAAGCATTAAATACTCAGCCTTCATTTTAACCATAATCTTCTAGAAATACATTTATAAAATATTTAAAACTCATTTACTGCCAAGTGGCCTGAAACAGCGCTATAAAATGTTTTTCTGGCCTCTAGGGCAGCAAATAAATTGAGCACCATCATTTGTTCAAAACTGCTACAGAAAAGCCGTCCACATTTAATAAAACTAATATATTATAAGTACAGGTACCACTGGTATGAAGATGGAATATTCATATACCAACACCGAATTTTGTAATACCAAACATGGTAGTGCCTCTTAAACCTTCGGCACATTTTCAGCATGAGGCCAGGATACATCCAGCTGCGACATGGGATATTGACGCCCGACCCGGAAGCTAACCGCACGATCGGTGTGCGATATCCCGCATATCGGCTTGATGTATCCCAGCCTTTGAAAGATACAGCTTCCGGAAACTATACCATTATTGTGAGCCCGGTGTTCAAATAAAGAGGTGTTCCCGACGTTAGATGAGCAAATGCAAGATGCATTCTCTGTGAAGAACATCCAATAACACAAATCGGATAATCCTATTGTATTTAGAGGTTGCATTAGTTGTTTATTAATAATAATTAAAAAAAAAAAAAAAAACCTTACAAGTCTTTTGCAGTGTGATATCAGCTTGGTTACCTTAGATAAAAAAAAATATTGCAAAAGATTTAAAAAAAAAGAAAAGAGAAACTTATTTGACGAATTCAGCTTGTAACATCAGACCCACACAAGGAAAATACAGCACATGGACTCAGATCATGTAGTCTTTATGTTTTGTGTTGCTTTTAACTCCCATAACATCAGGTGTTGCTGGGACACCCTGACATTTAAAGAGTCAAGTAGTGCAAAGGCCCCCAAACTATGCCACGGCCAGCATGGAAAACACTATATGGATCACAACTGTGAGTGTGGTTGAATTTAGGATGCCCAACCCCTTTCATTTGAGAGCACACTTGCCAGATCATTTTTACACAACCAAGCAAACCATCGGTATACAAGCTGTGAAGCGAATGCAAAAGCAGGAAAGCTAAGAGTTTATTCATTTTCTACATGTGAGGGGCTTCACAATATTTGAGCACATAACCAGTAAACATTGTGGGTTACGGTTTAGGTACAGAATCTCATACATAATGGAAGGCGATATGCTTAGTCTCATGCATGTTTTAGTGCTTTACTTACACTTTTCTAAAAAAAAACACTTCAAGAAAGGAGTCCACCTTTAACCTTTTTTTTGTTGTAATTCTGGCCACAAATCTACTCATCATGTACTTATTGTGTAACTACTGAAAAGTGAGCTAAGCCTCCAAAATAAATAAAACCTTCTCTGGCTATAAGGGCGTTTACATAGATGTCTGTGTTATTGGTCACTCATAGTGCATTACCTTTGTCAGGGGTGCTGATCCGCGCAGACTGGGTGTATATGCAAATGGCAATGATAGGTTCCAGGAACTTTGTAGTCATCAAACAAATCTGTCTTTATTCATACTATAGACAGGTACAACTCTTTCTCAGATGAATCATTGCATTCCTGAGAAGGAACATCGATTTAAAGTTGCAGACCAAGCAATATCCTACGTTTTTTTTTTAAATAAATAAATCTGTTCTGTACTTGAGAAAATACTTGTAGCAATTTTTTTAAACAACTCTAAATCACGTTTTTAATGTATTATATTGTAACAAGCATTTTTTGTCTCTATAGCAAACATTTACCAAGTTACATCCCCTTCCCAGGCTCTGGCACACCCCTTTTTGAGCCCTGCCTTATCTCTAGCAGTGCACCAATTGTATCTAGTGACTGCCTGGTCACATGATCTTCCCCACAGAACTTTGCATCTTTGGTCCTCTTCTGTTGCACTGACAGCCATTTAGTGAATTCCCAAGCCGAATCTTTACCGATCGATCACAGGAGAACGGATCAATCAGCAACTTAGCTAATTACACATCATTGTGTGGATTGTATTGATGCACATATTAAAATAAAAAAAGGCATCTTGGACTGCTGCTTTAACATGAAATGGGTTTCTTTTCATGTCATGATTAACCACGCTTCTTGTGATATTCTCACACCCTAGCTTTCCAGGTCCCAGCATCGGGATCCAGGAAACCTCACTGTGGTAGGATAGGAGGTAATTATCTATGTATCCTACCCTGCTCACCTCACATACAGTACCCTGGTACTGAGGTAGCAGGGGTGATTCTTCATACGTGCACAGCCCTTTATTCTTTCAGGATTCTACTTATGACACAGTACCTTAACGCCTTATGATCCCGACTTCAGATTAATCCCAGCTAGGGCAACACCCACTTTACTATTTACAATCCCTCCCTTGTCTCTCCTTCCAGGATCTAAGGGTTGGAATCCTTCTGTCACCTCTCCTCCACTCCCAATCTCTAGGCAGATAAGGGTCAGAGTTAGTGTGTTTGCAAAAGGACTAGGCAGAGGCCTATCTAAAAAGGGGGAGGTTTCATTATTTGACTCCTTTAACCCATTACACCCATATAGTAACCCCAAAGAGAGAGGGGGGAGGGTTGCAGAAATAAAAGGGAGTACATTTGTTTCCCAGTGCAGCTGTTTGAATATGCAGATTTTGCTCAAAAAGGGAATTATTTCACACATTTCCATGAACATGGAGTGTTCCAAAATAATTTTCCACACATCTTTCTCAATGAATGCCTTCAGCACTTTGTCTAGTTTCCTTCTTAACCATTTCAAGATAGGCACTTCTGATTGTGTATGGAGTAATATCTTGCAGTATCATGTAGATGAGAAGGGTTTCATTAGGACTCTGAAACCAATTGACCACCCATCTTAAAATATTGTAAAAAAAGGCAGCACTTGGAATCCCCAAATAAGGTATAATTTGCTTTGATGCTTTAATTTTTCAACTTTTGGAGATGACAAAGTATGTCCGCTGACAAACCCAGCTGTTCAGCTACAGAAAAGGTCTCCCCCAAGAACCTTTTAAGTTCATGCTTCACCAACTCTCCCAGCTGCTGTGTAGTCTTACAGCTCAATATTGAAGAGGGTGAAGAGTTTTGGCTGGTGCAACAATTGCTGTCTGATGCACATAAGCCAGCCTCCTTGCATTCGCCCCCATGCTCATGGCTGCCGAGACCCATGTCCTCCACCGAAGTGGACAATTCTGAAGGGTGAGGCTCTTCGGAAATAGAGGACAGACACTTCATCAGACGTTCTTCGCACCGACACACTGCACTCAGGAGCTCCTTGAGCTGTGTAGTCACTGAAGATTCTGGTTTGTGGAGATGACACCAAGTCAGGAGTGCACTAAACAAACAAAACAAAACCCACTATAAAAAACCTTACAAAATGAGATCAATTTCCGATCATAGAGGCAGTAAATAATCATATTCCGTGACAATCCTATTTACAGCTGAGCACTGGACAACTGTGTGGTGAGAATTGTTAACCATCTGAAAGACCCTGAATTCAGTTGGTTGAAGTCAAAAGGGATACAGAGATAGATATTTTGTTTCTATCATGGTTAATACTATACATATATGATTGTGTTTTATTCCCCTTGCTTCTTTTTCAGCAGTTCCCTCATTTTACTAAAGATGTGAAATTAAACACAGTTCACATCTTCTGAAAGCACATGCAACAGAATGGCAGCAATAGGCAGATGAGGATTACATCAACACTGTTTATCATAACACTTCACCGCATAATAAATTCAAAAGGTAGCCATTTTTAACGTTTACCTGGTTGTACGGCAGTTTTCTGAAGCAAATATTTCCATGTGTTTGTCAGCATGATAAAGTTAAAGTGCATCATAAAAACATACTTTCCAACTTACAGAAAGTTGCAGATTTTACAATGAATAATAGCAATAAATTGTCATAATCTGCATTCCTGTTCAAAAGAATCGAGATAGGGGTACTTTTAACAACTAAAGGCGATTTTGGAAGCAGTACAGCTGTTGCCCTCAGACTTGCCAATCTTTATATCAGCCCAAAAAGTGGTTTTGAGAGCAGATAAAAATTCATTCTGCAGTTTGGAGCAGGTAGTAGTTATGGGCAAATGTGTTAAAAGTCAGTTTATTGGAAGGAACTTTCATGGTCTAAATTTGCTGAACAAGATATGTTTGCTTAAGGTTTTATGCGGCGAAAACGATGCCCTTTGTTTTTTTTCCCCCAAAGATTATTTGATTTTTTTTTGTCAATATGAATAATCTCTGAAATGTAAAAAAAAAAAAAAAAATTAAATCTGCTTTTTCTCTCTTCAGTTTTCAAGAAAAAAAAAATCCCAGTGGCCGTTATCTTTAAACTCCGCTGATTTAGCGAATAATCAAAAAGGCAAAAAATGTGGCTTTTTCTTGTCAAACTCAATTTTGCTGAAAAAAACCTCACCCATCTCCAGCAGCAGGCAACACTTTCTGCCTCCTTATCTACATCAGTGATTCCCAACCAGGGTTCTGTGGAACCCTGGGGCTCCTTGAAGCAGTCTCAGGGGTTCCTCCTATGGACCACAGACCCCCCCCCCCACCCACCTCCCTGGGGGTAGGTTTTTTGGTATGTATTTTGTAGGGTGGATTGAGAGAGTGGGGTAATTGACGGAAGGTAGGGGCGAGTGAGAGAAGAGAGGGGGGCAGGAGGGAGTGAGGAAAAGAGGGAGTAAGAGTGAGACGCAAGGGATAAATACATGCGAGTGAGGAGAGTTAGTGAGATGGATGGGAGATAAATACATGGGTAAAGGGGGGAAAATAGAGGTGGCTTGTGAGGTGTGAAATGTTGTGACTGACCCCTGTCGAACCCAATATGTGTCAGCCAGATAGGGGTTCCCCGAGATCTTTCGAAATACTTCAAGGGTTCCTCCAAACAAAAAAGGTTGGAAATCACTTATCTACATGATAGAGGTTGCTCTTGAATAAAGGGCTTTTACTAGCCTTTTTATCAAAAGTATTTAATCCAACGTACAAGTAAAAATACTGAATTGCAGTTGCTGAAAATGGTCCAGGTAGCACCAGGCTGTCTTTTGCTCATTGTCAGACTTGGGAGGGTAAATAGTAAATGCAGTGCAGGCTATTAAAGCATCCTGCAAAGGAGAACAAGACAACGTAAGCGATATGTACATACCTTAATGTTCCTCTAACTTCTCCAAAGGGCATTAACATGTTCACACCCTGCTTATAGCCCAGGCCGAAACCCCTTTGCAGAGTATTTTCCTTCCCAGCATCTATCCCATCACGATATCCCTCCTACAGTGAGATAGACAAAACATTGACAGTGTTAAGCAATGAAACGCGATTAATTAAGCTTAGGAGAATGTTGCCCCCAAAAAGATACGGGAGATTCACTAGCTTTCAGTACTGGTTAACGCACTGTGAACCTGTGTTACCCGCCATTGACTTCAAATGGCAGAAAATGTGGGATTGCAGAGGGCATCAGAGGTAATTGAATCATTGCTCATGTAAATCCATATCAAGGATACCCTTGTAGATATTCCAAGATAGTTAAATTAAGTATTTTTTTCTTTAAATCAACTTTCAAGACCGTTGCTGATTCAATGCATCCCCTATCTTGTCAGTAAAGAAGTGCTTAATCACATCTTTCCTTATCAATAGCCCGCCAGGCCGGACCCGTATTACTATCCTCTTTAAATGATGCTTCCATTCTGTACTATGTTAATAACCTTGTTGTATTTGAAAGTTTCTTCTCCATCTCTCCTCACTTTCAGGCTGAAAAAGCTGACGACATCCAGCCTTTCCCAATAAGATTATGACCAAGAGTACTAATGAAGGTAACTAGTCAGTAGTGACATTCCTGACAATCAGCTGAACATAAATGTTCTCTTATCCCAATATATATCAAGAGATAATATTGTATTTATAGATCTGATCATTACATAACAAAAGGGTGCGCTTAATTTTTTTTTTTGGGGGGGGGGGTACTCACAGAGGCCCCACAACATTTAAATTAAATGCCGGGGGAACGCCAGAGGCATCTTGTTTCCGGCGGCTTCTGACAATGCGTCACCATGGAAACAGAGCTCCTCATGATGTTGTGACGTCAGAAACACCGGAAGTAAGGAGGGGGGGGGGGGGGGGGGACAAGCGAGCAGGGGGGTGCAGACAAAAAAGTTTGCGCACCCCTGACATAGCAGTTTCTCCCACCCACTTTTTCTGACCAGGATGGAACGCTGGTCTCCGCATTAACTTCAGCTCCGGAGACATTTACCGGTAAAAAAGTATCGCTGGATGGACTATTAGGAAGCCACAACAGATAAAACTAGTGTTTCCTATTGGCCCGCTACATAAATTGAATAATTGGAAGTGCAGTAGAGAACATATTTTAGAGGGCAAGGAGGTGCGCCAGGAGTGCGACAAGACGACTCCGGCTGAAAACCAAGTTCTTCACAAGAAAATAATATTGGGAAAATGGAGCCCATACTACTAGTTGTTTGCAGGGTTGGATCCTCACACCTTTGGTGCATAAAAATAGGTGGTACACTTTGTGCTACAGTTTGTCAATAAGGGATAGTTGAGCTTCTAGGCAAGTGACCTCACCGGAGGTTTGATAACACATACAATTTACTATATGCAAAGATCCCATCAATAAAATATATACAAACAATAAAAGTGGTATTAAAGCAACCATCACCAGGTGATTATTAGGAGATACATCAATCTTTCAATCTTACAGTTGATTTTAAATTGGTTGAAGCTTTAGCCACTGGCAGAAATTTGGGTACAACAGGAACCCCTCATTTTAACCCCCTCAGTAACCCAATGACATACAGTGTACATCTGTAAAATTGCAACCCCCGGAGCCCTTAAGGCACCATCCAGGGTGATGCTGAGCGCACGCGTGCTCAAACACATTGCTACAATGTGTTTGTCCAGATAAGCGCACGGCGGTCAGCTGCTTGCAGAGACAAGAAAATTTGATTCTGCCACCCGCTGATTCGTCACGTGAGCGGTTCGCCCAATGAGGGCAAACCAGCTCCGTGACATCATGGCCACCCCCACCTCACGCGCGCAACTAGCAGGACGCAAATTGCCCGAGCTAAATGAGCGCCTTATGTCATGCCAAAGCACTCGCATTCAACCTGGCTGCAGCCGAAGGCCTCGTCCAGGGAGGAAACAGGCGCGCTGGTGCTCCTGCGTTGCACCCTGCTCAGCCGGGCGATTCCTGGCCGGCTAGGTGCGCGCGCGTCTGGGGGCGCGGCCACGTCACGGAGCTGGTTCGCCCTCATTGAGAGAACTGCTCACGTGACGCGCTAGCGAGCAGCAAAATCAATTTTGCTTGCTCGGCAAGCGGCTGAGCGCCGAGCAGGCGCGCCCGTCCCCTCACGCAGGCCACGTGCATTGTCGCAACGAGTCCATCGTGAGCGCGCGCCCGCTCAGCACCACCCTGGACGAGGCCTTAGGTCTGTATTATAGCTAGCGCTTGCACGCATGATGTTGCACAAGCGTCGTGTGTATATTCCAAACGATGACACGCGTGGCCATGACATCACAAGGGTAGGCCTCACTGTGATTGGCTGAGTGTTATGGCAGCCGCTCAAAAATACAAATTTCTACACAGCTGCCGTGCCAACGCTCTCTGCTGTGCGCGTCCTCACTAGATACACTGTCACAGGGAGACTGGTATTTCTCATTGACGCGCACGCACGCGCTTACTGTAATACAGGCCTAAGGCAGCGCTTATAGTGCCGTCGCTGGCAACGTCACGCTGCGGTCGCTGGAAAAATCAAATTGACTTGACTTTCAGTGATCGCGATTGACCAAGCAGTCGCACCGCTTCTACTATAAGCGCACGCGGCGGCAATACATTTGTTTTGCTGCGACGTCGCGTCACCGTCACTACAAGCGCGGACCAAGACATACACACCGTACGTCATCACCCCTTGCTCGTTTTTTGGGGGTGTTGTACGCGATTGGCCCTTGACCACGCTGAAGGGGAGCCTGCCTGCCCCATTTGGAACAGAAACATCACATGTTCACTCAAGAGAGGTCACTTGCTGCAGAAGTGCCGGAGGGCGTATGGCTATGGAGGTGGCACAGGTACAGTACCCACGTAGAGTTGGAGGGTATGCACTGTAAAGTGACAAGCGTGGTCCCAATATCTCTCTTGCAAGTAAATAAACGAGTTGAGAGACAGTTTGTGTAGGTCCCCTGAGGGGTGCATGGTCCCCTGAGGGGTGCATGGTCCCCTGAGGGGTGCATGGTCCCCTGAGGGGTGCATGGTCCCCTGAGGAGCCCCCTGCTGGCTACCTTCAGTCTCTTCTCCATAGAGCTCCTCCACTCCCTCTGCATGATGCCCATCTCATCTCCGTCCTCATCGAACACATCCCTGTCACCCTCCTCCTGCTGCCTCTTCTCCATGGCAGCGCGCACCCAGGACATCTTCACACCTGCAGCCGCGAGGCAGGACCGGGGAAGTGTGCGTGCGCGTGCACCGCAGGACGTGCCTGCCTGATACTGTGACGTCACAGACGCACCTTTAGCAGAGCCGTTGGACAGCGTAAAAATGCGCCGTTCCGTACATGGTAGACGGTAAGGATGTAGGAGCAGTAAGATGGCCGCCGTTGAATGAGTGGTGTACCAAGAAGTCCGCGCGGGGACTTCATAGCAGGAAAGATAGCGCAAGACTGCCACCTGATGCTGGACTGTGTGCCCTGCTGCATTGACAGAGAAGAGCAGAAACATAACACGGCGCATGCGTCACGGGGTGTTTTGGCTCCAAACTGATATCGCGATAATTTGTCCTTGCGCAATATTTATATATGCTTGAGTTAAAGGGGTTCACATCATCTCAGGCATGACAGACTACATTTTTGTGACCCAGAACTCCTTTATATGGGCAAACTTTGAACAGTGCTGTAATGGATGGTATATGGTTGTATATTATTTTCTAACCTATCACATGGTGCGATGAAGAATAAGAGACACTGTCCCTGATCTGCCTGGCAACACATGACATGATATGGGATTGGGTAAGAAGAAAAACTGCTAGAATGGTGAAAGAAACTGTCAGTTTGAGAGACACAGAGGGAGACCAACTGTCATTCTGAGACAGAGGCACAGCGATAGGAAGTCTGAGAGGCACAGCGATAGGAAGTCTGAGAGGCACACAGATAGGAAGTCTGAGAGGCACAGCGATAGGAAGTCTGAGAGGCACAGCGATAGGAAGTCTGAGAGGCACACAGAGAGGCAGCCCTGGTGACAGTGAGAGGGGCTACAGAGAGACAGCCTGACACTCACAGAGGTGAAAGGGGAGGCTTGTATGAGACTGCTAGCCAAAGACAGAGAAAGCGAAAGACAGCAGCAGAAAACACCTTCTCTACACACAGAGAAAGAGAGAGGAGAAGAGACCAGAGTAAGAGAGATCCAGATACTTGCCAGGCTGTCAGCAACAGGACAACAGACAAGTGGGGTTTTCCAGCAACTTGAGTATCCTTTACAAATTACCCACTCACCTCACAAATGTTTAACCCTTAACAGGCCTGCAACGCGATTACACGCCAATATGTGAGATAAGAGCTCGAACGCAGTGCCTGCAATAATATTGATGGCTTCTACAGCGAACACTGGGGCTAATAAAATGGACAATAGTACAGCGTCATTGTTGATTGTGAGTTGCGTATGTATATGGCTTGGTTTGTATAAGAGGTAAGGGCCGCCGAATTAAGCTTGCCCAGGGGTCACAAATCACCAGTAAATATATACACAAGTCTCATCTGGTTTAATTCAAGGGGTCCAATTAGGGTGTTCTAAGGGAGAAAGAACTCAGCCCCACCACAGCCCATATAGACTGTGGAAATAGAGGGGTTACATTGGAGGCACCACTGGGTTTTCCTTTTTTTCTTCATGTAGCGGGGTACCTCCTGGCTACTATTCTACCCAATGGGCTGGCAGTAAACCCTGGTACTTACAGGTTGCCAGTAGTTGGTATGGTTTTCCACTTCACCTTTGATACTGCACTTGAGTGACAACAGGAGGTGGTGACATCCTATGCTTGTCCAATCATGGGACAGACAGGGTGCACTCTACCTGGCTGTACTTAAGGTCAGGACCGCCCTAACGTTAGCAGGTTGTTCCTTCCCTCTGAGGAAGGAAGGTCACACACATTGGGAGCCTGAGATTGGGGCCTTCCCATGTGCTCGGCCCTACGGGGAGGAGAGAGTGTGGATCTATACCTCTGCCTCCGCTCGGGAGATGGGGAAGAGCTAGGATGACTGCGGGTGCCCTTGGCCTGTAGTGGCGGTCCAGGGACAATCTTCAGTGAGAGCTGACTGACTGTATCCGGCAGAAGACTGCTGAGTACCTGTTACTGCAGAAGTGTAGTAATAAACCGTTCCTGTTTGCAATATACCTGCGGCCTGGTGTGTTATCTAACTGGGGGGAGAGGTACAAGTTATACCGTGGGAGATCACCTCCATTTCCCTGGAGCCGACGGCAGGTGGAGGCGCTGCACTGCTAAGTATTATGTGGGTTATGGACCCCAGAAGCCTGTTACTGTGTCCCAAAGTCATCGCGGATGACTCAGCCCTCTTGTTACCAGCAGGTATGCACCACATACACCCTGTAATGGCCCCTATTGGCTATTGGGTGGGGGAAACACCATTACATTCATAATAATGCTAATCCTCCCTTAGCTTCTAAGTAAATCACCAGACCACGAGACATAGTTTTGGCATTGTCCTGTGCCACCATTTTGTATAAGAGAAGGGTGTAGATCAGCCACATAGAGACAAATATTCAACAGCCCCCTGTCGGGTGCGGATAGAATTGTAATCAAGATGAGTGCAGCCATTTTGCATGATTGGTGTACCCGGGGAGAGATTCCAGCAACGCTTACATTTTTTTAATAAGGAAAACTCAAGAAAAAGTGTACGCGTATGTTGTAGTGACTATTTTTTTTTTCCTGGTGCAGCATGAGTCTTGCAGTCGGACTTAAGAATTGGCCCCTAAGCTATTCTGCGTTCCACGGACCTGCAGTAGACAATACAGCGATCAAGGGGGTGTTGGCTACAGTGGAAATGTAAGGAAGAGTACAGATTAAAGGAAAAGTGATGCAATATGATTTAAAATATGTATCGGTATTTTGTGTGTGTTCTGTTATTGATCCTGCATGGGTATCCAAAGATATATCTGCCCCTGGGAGAAATTAAAGATATTGTGTCATCACTCGACATAGCCCTCCTACTGGCTGTAGAGCTCCCAATCGCCATGAGACTGTTAGTAGAAAAGTCTATGCAGTCCTGCAGAGTGAATTGCTATTATAGGCGATTAGAGCAGTGTTTCCCAATTAAATTTAGTCGTGGAACCCTTTTATATTTTGTACAACAGAATGGAACCCCTTAAATATTTTTAGCGTAGCACATAAAAAAATAAAGGAAATGCACCGCAGGCGAAACATTTTCATTTTTTTCACAGAGCACTTAATTTTACCACACAAAACACCAGGGTTTTTTAAAAGACCCCTACGGCCCCAATACATTTTAGAAAGACCCCCACTGCCCCAATACATTTTTGAAAGACACCCACTGCCCCAATACATAAAGTTAGGTCCGGAAATAATTGGACACTGATACAAGTTTTGTTATTTCGGCTGTGTACCAAAATAAATTCAAGTTACAGTTAAATAATGAATATGGGCTTAAAGTGCAGTCTATCAGCTTTAATTTGAGGGTATTCACACACCAAATTGGAGGAAGGGTTAAGGAATTACATCTCTTTAATATGTAGCCCCCTCTTTTTCAAGGGACCAAAAGTAATTGGGCAATTGACTCAAAAGCTGGTTCATGGACAGGTGTGGGCTATTCCTTTGTTATTTCATCATCAATTAAGCAGATAAAAGGTCTGGAGTTGATTCCATGTGTGGCATTCGCATTTGGAAGCTGTTGCTGTGAACACACAACATGCAGTCAAAGAAGCTCTCAATGCAAGTGAAACAGGGCATCCTTAGGCTGCAAAAAAAAAGAAAATTCGTCAGAGAGATAGCAGGAACATTAGGAGTGGCCAAACCAACAGTTTGGTACATTCTGAGAAAAAAAGAACGCACTGGTGAGCTCTGCAACACAAAAAGGCCTGGACGTCCACGGAAGACAACAGTGGTGGATGATCGTAGGATCCTTTCCATGGTAAAGAAAAACCCCTTCACAGCATTCAGCCAAGTGAAGAACAATCTCCAGGAGGTAGGCATATCATTATCCGTCTACCATAAAGAGAAGACTTCACGAGAGCAAATACAGAGGGTTCACCACAAGGTGCATACCATTCATAAGCCTCAAGAATAGAAAGGCCAGATTAGACTTTGCCAAACAATATCTAAAAAAGCCAGCCCAGTTCTGGAACAGCATTCTTTGGACAGATGAAACTAAGATCAACCTGTACCTGAATGATGGGAAGAAAAAAGTATGGAGAAGGCTTGGAACGGCTCATGATCCAAAGCATACCACATCATCTGTAAAACACGGTGGAGGCAGTGTGATGACATGGGCGTGCATGGCTTACAATGGCACTGAGTCACTAGTGTTTATTGATGATGTGACAGAAGACAGAAGTAGACGGATGAATTCTGAAGTATATAGGGATATATTGTCTGCTCAGATTCAGCCAAATTCAGCGAAGTTGATTGGACGGCGCTTCACTTTACAGATGGACAATGACCCAAAACATACTGCGAAAGCAACCCAGGAGTTTTTTAAGGCAAAGAAGTTGAATATTCTGCAATGGCTGAGTCAATCACCTGATCTCAATCCGATCGAGCATGCATTTCACTTGCTGAAGACAAAACTTAAGGCAGAAAGACCCACGAACAAACAACAATTGAAGACAGCTGCAGTAAAAGCCTGGCAAAGCATCACAAAGGAGGAACCCAGCGTTTGGTGATGTCCATAAGCTCCAGACTTCAAGCAGACATTGCCTGCAAAGGATTCTCGACAAAGTATTAATAATTAACATTTTATTTATGACTGTGTTAATTTGTCCAATTACATTTGAGCCCCTGAAATAAGGGGACTGTGTATGAAATTGGTTGCAATTCCTAAATGTTTCATATGATATTTTTGTTCAACCCCTTGAATTAAAGCTGAAAGTCTGCACTTCTATTGCATCTCAGTTGTTTCATTTCAAATCCATTGTGGTGGCGTACAAAGCCAAAATTATGAAAATTGTGTCAGTGTCCAATTATTTCCGGACCTAACTGTATATCTCCCCCAGGACCCCTCAGCCTTCCTCAGACGGGAGGAGAGGCTGGTATCCAGCCCTGCTGTTGCCGACGGAGGAATGGGCGGTGGCGGCAGCGGGGCAAAGGAGGTGGCGGCAGGGGGTGAAGGAGGAGGCGGCGGCTGGGGGTGAATGACGTGGTAGTGGCAGGGGGTGAAGGAGGAAGCGGCGGCAGGGGATGAAGGAGGCACGCACACGCGCTCTAGCAGGCACCGGAAGTGTCGCACTGCTAGAGCGCACTCCTGCAGTCCTGACCTGAGAGCGGGCTCGGGGGCGGGGGTGTTGAAGGGGAGAGCCATGACAGCGGGCTCGGGAAAGGTTGAGGGGGAAATCCGGCACAGTGAGTGCGGGCGGCCCATCTATAGACGGAACCCCTGTGACGGCTCTACGGAACCCCAGGGTTCCACGGAACCCCATTTGGGATACGCTGACTTAGAGAGTTGGCTGTACTAGGTCACCTAAATAGTGCAAAAATGGGGGGGATTTGATCAAGACAAAAAGGTCTGGGTCAGCAAGAGCCTTAAGGGACCAGCACCTGGCTATTATAAGAGCAGTTCGAGAGGAGGGGGAGGATTGTCCCCCTTGACGATTATCTGAGGGCCCTTTAGTGCACGTTTGGGGCTGCAAAGAATGGGGAAGATCTTTACTTCCGGTTTAGAGGGATGTGCCAGCAGGATGGAGAGAGATTAGCATCATTTCTAAGGTGGCTTGAAGTAACCCTACAGAGGGTTGTGCAGAAAGGTGGAGTTTTAGCGAAACGGCAGACAATGCACTAATAGAACAGCTAATCCAACAGGTTCCGTCCGATGACACGATGATGCTGTATCTACGGCTGCGAGAGCGGAAAGAAGTGCCCCCAAAATTCTTGTAACTTCTCAAGGACACAGAAATGAGGCGGAACAAGTTGCACTACGACCTCAATGTATGAAGCCTGCAAAGATTACACCAATGTCGAGGTAAATGGGGACCAACAGTTAACAGTGCTAATGTATGGCCTGTTGAAGACGAGTTCCGTTAACCGGAAACACTAGAACGGAAAGGTGGGACCCAAGGCGGGCCCGACTTCAGAGAGATGCCACTGGAAGGAGTGGAAAAGTATACTGCTTTGATGCGAGTAGATAAAATACCAAGTGGAGATGCCCGGTTTGAGTAACAGGGGAGACCCAGATGGGATGCCAGATGGGAGCCTTTTCCCAGAGGATGACTTCTAGGTGGGCCCCAGGAAGGAGGAGCAATAGCCCAGAATTCTGCTGTAGATGTGGGGAAGAATTAAATTTTTCCCGGGATTGTGGCCGGAAAGAAAATTTGCGACAAGCAGTTAGGAAATTACTTCGCAATAAGCCTAACCATGGAAACGCCATAGGGACTCACTAAGTGAAGGAGCCTGCTAGTTCCACAAAAGAACCAAAGAAGTCTCCTCCAACACCATCCCTGCCAGACAGCCGAACCAGTCCCAATTGCCAGATGGTCTCCTGGGTCCCTCTGCAAGAGTAAAGGCCCGTATTGAAGGGAAGATATGCAATATTCTTTTGAATAGCGGGTCACAGGTGTCTATCATCTTCAAGCCATGGTATGAAAAACACCTGAAATATCTGTAGCACTGCGATTTTTGGATGGGCTTGTGGTGTGGGGACTAAGTGATGCCAGCTACCCTTACCTAGGGTATGTGGTAGTGGAACTAGAATTCCCGAAGGAGGTCACAGGAGTGTCAGTGGCATTGACAGTAGTAGTACTAATATGCCCTGACGTTCGGAGTAAGGATGAGACAGGAGACATAATTGGCACAAACGCCAATATCTCCAACCGTCTAGCCAAATGGTGCCACATGAAGGGGATGATTATGTTATGAGTACTGACCATCCACCCCTTGTGTTTTAAAGCCTACCGATGAGTGGAGAAAGAACCCGGTGATTTGGCTCTCTTCTCTAATTTTGCTATGCACATGTGAAAGATCTACTAAGAAAGCTCTCCCTCCATTAGTGAGGTTATGAGAGCTTTTTGCCGATATAATAGTGTTAGGACCTACAGATGGGCCATACCGTGACGTGGTTATAGGGTTAAAATACTTTGGCCAAAGAATTTAACTAAATGACCCTTGCTTTTGAGAAAATAAACAGATATGTATTTAACTATTTAATGTGTCAAATTGGATGTAGCAGTAGGCCTTTTTGTCTTTTGTTCTGTACGTGAGGTCACAATCCTAATAGCACTCCTCTTTACACAAATATATATGATAGTGGTGGATTTGGGTTATGAGTTTACAGGTGCTGTGTGTGTGTGTGTTGTAACCTGCCATATTGTTTTATCCCAGACCGCAAGAGTTTAAAAGAGATTTTCCTTCACTTAGAAAGCTTCCCATCACTTTTGTTAGAGTACAGAGGTCTGCACTTTTAAGACTAAGTTAGTGTTGTTACCATGGAAGAAAAGGTCTGACCTTAGTTATCTTATTTAGTCTAATTTACAAATAACGATACGTTTTAGTGCATTAACATGATCAGTCTTTGTAGATGTAGTTTGTATTCAAGATTTCAGGAGTCTTTTTTTCAATAGTTTAAAGGAGCAGTTTTCTTCACTAATGTTTTTGAAAAAGACAATCGCCCTTCTGAGTAGATTGACATGATAACATCTGTAATAAAGAAGAGTCCTGTGAGTTTTTGACAGCTTAGTACAACAATGTATTTGATCTAAACTAATACTGATCAAGTGCATTTTTCAATGAAACATTTAAGTAGTGAAGATAAGTTAAAGTCCAGTTATATGTGAGGTTTTTAATACAAGTATTATAAGGCCTAGGCCAGGCTTCCTGCTTGCTCGCTGAGGCTCAGGGAAAGCGGGTGCTTTCCCTGGCCTTGCGGTTGCTTACCGCACGCGCTGTCAGGGGGCGGGCCGGGGGCGGGCACGTCACTGGCCGGGGGCGGGCCAGTGACGTCACAGAGCTGGTTCGCCCTCATTGGGCGAACCGCTCACGTGACCGGCCTGTCGCGCCCGTAAGCGGGGGAATTTAAAATTCCCCTAAGACCTACGCTTCCACGTGCTTGCGGAAGCATAGGTGAGCCCCTACTAAAGCCGCTCTAATTGCGGCTGTAGGGGCTCAGTGCTGAGCGGGAGCGTGCGTCAGCGTGCTTCCGCCAGCAAGCAAGGAACATGGCCGAGGCCTTAGAGGGGTAGCTCATTCTGTAGGGGATGACAAAAGTCAGACGGAATTGAACATTTGATCGCAGCTATCTCGCCATGACTCGGATGCCGGCGTTTGCCCGCCAAAGGACCCTTTGCCGCAGCCGCTCCGTCGCTGGAAACTCAGTCGCCGGCCATTTTGCCAATAAAGTAAGTTAATTTAAAGGGTTTTAGCGGTTAGGGTAGGGGGATAAGAATAGGGGTTATAGGGTAAGGGGTTAAGGTTAATTAATTACAGTAAAGGGTTAGATTTTTGACTTGGGGATCAGGTTAACGAGGTTAGGCTTTTAGGGTAAGGGTTTATGGCAAGGGGTTAAGGTTTTTAGGGTAGGGGGTAGTGTTAGTATTAGCGGTTAAGATTAGACATTTTTAGGGTAAGGTTAGGGGCTTACGTTGGCGGAAATATCCCTGTGGTGAGGTGAGTGGCGGCAGATAAGCGGCGGCACCCTGGTCACGGCAAAATGGTGGTGACCAAATGTCCTTGGCCGGAGTCAGATGTCAATGAATTCTGGTATGGCAAGAATATGTGTCTGTTCCTTATTTAGAGAGTATTTTGGGGGTAAGAAGTATATAACAATGCTATAAGTATACACTGCAGCCTATTGGTGAAGATTTCATCAGTACAGACACTAGAAACTTTTCTTCTCTTATCTTCATATTTAGTTGGAAGTCAGTGAAGGTCAATGGGTTCATCATAAAGAAGCACGTCCATAGTTTTTTTTTTTTTTACTTGAACTGAGGGTCCTTTGGAAATAATCTGTGATCTCCTGACCTCCGGAGACCCATGGCCCCTGAGACAACCGAGGTTTTTTTTGTGTCCATGTGGACACAAAAAAAGGGCGTGTGTCGAGCATGCACATTTTAAGTGAAACTTTGTCGTCTTTTGTCACTGTTTTGTCACAGAAATTGTATTTGTGACGGTGATGTTTTCAATGAAAAATGAAAACACAATTTCAGTGACAAAACGCAAAGAAGTGTGAACGCACATGCTCGGCACCCCCCCCCCCCCCCGTTATAGCTATTGGCACTTCTATATTTATACTAACTGTGAATTCCTTGTGTGTGTGTCTCTCTTTGTGTGTGTCTCTCATTGTGTGTGTTTCTCTGTGTGTGTGTGTTTCTCTGTGTGTGTCTCTGTGTGTCTGTCTCTGTGTGTCGCCCTATGCTGCTGTTGTGGAGTCCTCTGCGCATGCGCGCCGTGTGTGGAGAGCACTGGAGGCCTCTGCGCATGTGCATCATGTACAGGAGGCCTCTGCGGATGCGCGCCATGCGCGGGAGGCCTCTGCGGATGCGCGCCGAGTGTGGGATGTCTCTGCGCATGCACGCCGAGCTATCAGCACTGACGTCGCCGATGGCCTCTTATGCCAGCAGTGACATCACTTCTGGGAGTGCACTTCCGTCACCAACAAGGTCATTTACTTCAAGGGAAATTTTCATATGGTAGATGCCAGCATAGACATTTCACTTAAAAAAAACAACAAATACGGTTGTGAAGTCGCCTATAGAACGTCACAATGTCATCTCCCGATAATGAGCCTGAACCCACGGCCAGATCGTGCAAGTGTTCCTTCCCAGTGGACAAAACGAGTCGTTTTTCGGTACTAGTGCTGGTAGTTGGGGAACTGAGGATCGCCCCAATTCATGTATTTGTTTAAAAAAATTCCCCCTTTTCCCCCAACAAAAAAAAGAGCAGAGCGGGGACTGCTGCTTCAAACAGATAACACAAAAAGGTTATATTAAAACACACAAAGAATAGTTTATTGATTAATCACACATAAGCAATAATATACAATGTTTTCATGTAATATATAGAATTTTTAGCAATTTCTGAATAACATTCAACTTTTAAACGCTTCAAATATGACATCATGTCGATATAACATTTCTAGCAGAAATAAATATATTGCACTTAAAAAGAAACTTCCATTAGGTGTCAACTTCATAGAGTTTAGACATTTACAAAAAAAAAGAAAAACAATTCCGTCATAAAATGTCTTCCTACGTATTACACTTAGTGCCACAGTGAATGTGCTCAATGCAAGGATAACACAATGACACAGCAAGCCAGCAAACTTTCTGGCATAATCTAATAAGGAGGTGAAGTCCAGTTTTGAAGTTGCAAATTAGGTTTCTTCCTGGTTTCAGATTTTGCCAACAAGTCCGGCAGAGATTTAAAAGTTTGAAGTTGGATAACTCTGTGCTTAACAATGTGGGCTTATTCAATGTAGCAGTTCCATCACTGACTGAGAGGTTTATGAAGGATGTCTGTACAGGTGTCGAATAGAATGCAGTTAACTAGTTCAGGTTTCCAGACTAGTTCAATTCCAGTTGGTACATAAACTTTTGCTTTTAATAGTCACTAGAAATAGAGGTAATAATGCAGTGGGTTTTTTTCAACTGGCTCTAATGAGGTCTTGTTAGTGTTTCTGGCTTTTCAACTGGGTATTAAAATTCTTTAAAGCCATCCTCCATATCAAAATTAAGCACAGACGGTTAACATTCTCCCAATGTGAAATGAAGGTGTAGTATCTGCAATTTTTTTGGGGGGGATGAGGGGAACGGAGAACATACCTCACAACTAACCCTTGTGTGATAATGATCCAGTTCTGGTTTTGTATTCCCAAATGCAGATCTGCTTGGGAATAATAGGGTAAGGCCTTAAGACAGTCCTGCCTGTATCATTACCATACTGTTTGTCTGTAGTTAGACAACCTCATTGCTGTATTTTTAATTTTTTTCTAAAGCTCTCTATAAATAAATAAAAACTTTCTTCATCCCTATTACTTTTATGAGATAAAATAAGAGCCATATTTAGATGTGAAAAGCATACAAATTTGCAAGCATTATTCTATATACGCCAACGTGGCCATGTACACCAAGTTCCGCCGAAAATCCTTATTGAAGTCTTTGGGGTTTTCAGACGATTAAAGGCCCAATGGTTGATTTGGCATAATTAGAACTACCCCCTTTATCTCTGCATATGCAACTATAAAAGAAAGGAAAGACCGCAGAAAATAGCATAAAAATGTTTGTTCAAAACCTACAACTAAATATGTCTATTTCAAGTTGAGTGTTAGTGACCGTAGACTTAGAGCCCAATTCTATATGGTCCAAAGTGGCCATTCTGGCTGATTTTGGCAAAAAAAAAATCCATTAAAGACATCAGGGATTTTTGGCCAAAAATAGCCTGAATTGCTACTTTGAACCATATAGAATTACCTCCTTAAAAAAAAACCTTTTGCAGCATGAGGAGGGCAATGGGTTGAAGGCCTCGCTGGCAGTGAAGGATTTAAAAATAAAGTATCGTTTTTTCATATTCAGTGACCTCGAGTCTAATGGTAAAGCAGGAATATTTCATACTATGCAAACATTTTCCACAGTAAGGTTAGAAAAAACAGGTGCCAACCCTTGATTACAGAAAGGATAATAAATTGTCTTTAAATGAGATACAACTGAAAAATAACAGTAGTTGCAGTTCAAAATAAGGGACAGTAATATCAAAAAGGCATCTGGACCTGTATTTTATTCTCTCTCCTTAGTGTGAAAAAAAAAACTTTGCCAGGTCTAAATTAGCGTAACTAATTACTGTTCTGTTTCAGATTTCAAACTTGGTTTAAAAGTTTCTTTAAAAAAGGACCAAGCAGAAAAATATGTAGTGAACTACAGTAAACACAAGTTGGATCAATGCCCATGTGCCAAAATGGAAGGCTTGCCTCAACTGAGCTGCTGCGCCTGTATGTCATTTCTTAAAGCTTCAACTATTTCTTCAGCATACTGTGCAGTGTTTCATTTCTCACTAGTTTTTTCTTTGCTTACTGATTTTCTAAACTGTATTTTATTCCTGAAAAATAAGTCTGTGGCATTATCATGGCTGATCAGCGCCTCCTACGTTGGGACATCACCGGTCTTCAAAGAGTCTTATCAGAGAGGCTCAGGATAAGACCGTGTGTCAGACAAGTTTCTTTGAAGTCTGCACTGAAAACAGGTAGGTGTCATCAAGTGGTGTGGAGCCAGTTAGAATCAACAGCCGACATTGCTAGGTGAACACTCTACTGCAGGATTTGGGCCTTTTTAAATAAATATTAAAATAATATCAAAAACAGCTAGAAGAAAATAAAAATAAGGTTGGCAATCTGCTTTAAAGGATATTACACTGAGACCATTCTCAAGATAGATCATTTTGGGGGGTAACTGCTCCTTTATCTTGGAATTGGACAGTAATCTTAAAGCAGCCATCTGTGTTCATTATAATGTGTGTGGAATACTTGTCTGAGAGAAACAATATAGACACTAGGGTCAGTCTCATTCGGTGGCCAATAGAAATCTGTGATGTCTTCATAAGAATACTTTGCAGCTTCCCATTGGGTGGCACTGCAGCCAGCTTGGTTTGTTCAGACTGTGTTTGAGCACCACTGCCCTAGTTCCTATAAGGTCGAAGAAAATGGTATTATGTGGGAGGGGATTGCTGCTATTGCAGCTTCTTCAGACTTATCATCCTCCTAGGTACAAAAATCAGTAAATGGTGGGAATTCTAAACCACAAAAGGGTATTTTAATTGATTTTTATCAGTGAAACCCTATTGAAGACTTTGCGACTGAAGCCCAATTAGTGTGACTCACAGAAAGTCCGTGAGGCAAAGTGATTCTTGTGCCAATATATTCCCCTTTATACAGAAAATTAAAAATATCATTCCCCAATTAAAAAATAAATAAAAGTACATGAACATAAGCCCTTCAGCGCAGAGCTTCTACTGAGTTACATCAAGCGACTGCTTTTACAGTAATCAAATGACTCAGTAGCCCTCCTTTTTCTGTTGAAATGAAAGCAGACGTTGTCTTATTTCATTGCCCCCTCATCTCTGCAAGTGTCACATAAATGCATAAATGCCACAGGGAGGAGAAAATTGGTTGACGTTATGTGGTACGTCACAAGGACACACAGGATACTGGTCTCTGTGGTGTCCAATGTATGTCCACAGGGAAGTGAAAGGGTTACCGTAAGATAATTCCTCTGTAGGGCAGCCTCAAGACTCTCACAATAAATCATTTGCATTTCGCTTGTTGCAAAGGGGAAAAGAAGGTAGCAGTAGTGTCGGCCTCTTTGAAGATTATTGCAGTTTGTGAAAAAATGCTAATTACAATATATCTGTACAGTAATCCATTTATAACCTATTCCATTTAGTTGAATGATGCACTTCTGTCTATTCACTATATTCTTAAAGCAGCATTGCATGTTTTACCAGAGACTTACATATAAGCAGAAAAAGCTTATAATGCATTATATCCTTAACAATCCTACCTCTTTTTTTTGGGGGGGGGGGGGGGGTGTCCAGATGTTTCAAAATTCCACTTAAATCCTCTTTCGATATTTACTTATTCATTACCACATCTCTCTCCATAATGTAGAGCAGGGATGGCCATCTCCAGTCCTCAAGGGCCACTTACAGTTCAGGTTGTAAGTATATCCCTGCTTCAGCACAGGTGGCTCAATCAGTGACTGAGCCACTGATTGGGACACCTGTGCTGAAGCAAGGATGTCCTTAAAACTTGATCTGTTGGTGGCCCTTGAGGACTGGAGATGGCCTGTCCTGCTGATGTAGAGGGAACGCTAGTTCATAGCAGCGCTACTCGGTTACTTTTAACCAGGGTTCGCTATCTGTCAGTGTAAATTATAATAATAAATGTATATGATTCAGACAGTCATGCATTGGCCACCATTGCCATTATGAGCTGTGGATCAGAAAGCAAGCTTCCCCAAGAGCCTTCTTTGACCCAAGGTTGGTATTCACACTCAAGGTCGGTATCCAAGCTTGTGACTAGGAGATGTAAGAAAAGCCCCTCCACACATAGTTTTGTTGATGTAGATTCTTAGCAAGCCTTCCCTTTCCACACTGTATTACTCAGGAGATATCCCTCTGTAAATTGGTACGCTTTCAACCAGATTTAAAATAACCCTTTTCCCACATAAGGCATTAGACCCGGGTGTTAAAATTCCTATTTGTTAATTGCAATGATAGTTGGACTTAATTGTTGGATGATTACTCTTTGAACCCCTTCAGTGTTTTGCTGCATTGCAGACCGATCTGGCAAAGGTTAAACTTCAAGGTGAGATGCATGCAATGCTGCTTTATGCCTCATGTGGTATCCATTTAAATCGAGCAGCTCAAAACTGTTCCATTTCTTCTTCTTCCCATTCCTGACAACAGTGCATTTTATGAGTGATAGTTGAGCTCTTTCTCCAGTGGCCCCGTCCTTTGAAGGAGACTCCAGTCACAGGTATTTATTTTGCTTTCTCCTGTGCCTCACGCCAGTCATACAAACGGTGTCATCACCGCGGAGGAGTGTCGCAGTCCTTGAATGGCGGCATAAGGCCCCTGCTGAAAGTAGTGGTGGTACCTGGGCATGTGGAAGGAGGGGAATGTCGGCCCGCTGCCTTGCATTGAGCTGGCAAGAGCCGAGGGCGTGAGGGGCATCCCCAGCCGGCTGTAGGGAGGCAGGGATCCCTGGATGGGGTGAGGGATTGGGGTGGTGGTGCCCAGTGCTGTCAATGACTGAGGGTGCTGAAACCCAGAAAATCCTGAAGTGGAGGATACCCAGGAGCTCAGGGACAAGTTATCCGATGTCGTAAATGCCGAGCCTGCAGAGCAAACACACACAAACAAAAGTTACTCTCGGCACACTACGAGAAGTGTGTATAGAAGGTTATACATTATTAGGGCTGATTGTCCATGCAAAGCCTTCTTTATTACTTTGCCTTTGCCATCCCATTAATAAAGAAATAATATATTTATTTAGTACTATTTCTAATGTTGGGGTCTGCCTGAGTTATTGCACTGTAAGCCCACATTAAATGATATTGACTTGAATAGCATATAACATAGGATCGCAGTGCGGTAACCAGTATCAGATGATAGTGCATCGCCGCCTCTGAGTACAGAAGCCACCTGCATTTCAGTGGAGTTTATCCCTTCAATCCAACATAGTGAAGGAGGAACAACTACATCTAACCTATTAAACATACCACTGCCATTATTTCACTTCAGTCCTAGGAGAGACTGCCTCCTTAAGCTATACAAATTGCACTGTATTAACATCTGTGGCACTAGATACATGACCCCTAGACTGCTAGTAATTAAGGTCGGAATCAATCTCATGATGTAGTGTTGGGAACTTCATTATTTTAACCACCAGTTTACACCTACTCCTTTTCTTATCATTAATTAAAGATCACAGAGGCTAAAGCAGCACAATGAAGAAAGACCGGATAATGTCTAATTACTACAGTGTGTTCGTCCTGTAGTAAATGTAACGAGACCCAGATCACTTTCTATTGATTACTGCTTGACATTTTCAGAGTCATTTAGAGCAGGTTATCTCAGTAAATCAATAATGCTATTGATATTCAGTTTAGTGCCTGCATAATGAATAGAAATAAACCCTCTCCCTGATGGAATTCCTGCAGTGCAGTCTAAGTGATGCTATAACGGCCCTTCTACAAGTGAAAAAGATCAACATCCATTCCATAGGATGCTCAGCTTGACCCCTTGATGCTATAGGGACCTGGCCACTGTGTTTGTGGAAAGTGAAGGTGTTAAAGTTTTAAAGCTGTGCTTCGTCCTAAAACAGAGAACAAGCAAAATAATTTGTATGGTGGCTATTTCAAGATGATCAGAACATATTCATGTGAGATTATCTCATGGTTATCTTCAGTGTTGTATTTATAAAAACTAATGAATCACAAATCGATAAAACAGAAACGCAAATCCATCGGGTGGCTAGGCAACAAACGTCTATTTTGTAAAGTGTTGTCTCTTAGCAGCATCTTATGATGACGGTTTCTGTTGACTTAGCAAGAGTATTACACCAGTTTTGCTGACATATTAAGCATTCAGATCGAGATAAACTTGAATTTTTTAAATATGTACTTTGAGTGTTAAGGTGGCTCAGGTGGGAATTGAATCCAACCTTACAACAGTCATGCACAAGTCCAGTCCTCGAGGGCTGCAAACTGGCCATGTTTTCTGTTGTCACCTAAACAGGGGGTATCTATAGGTAAGCTAATTAATAGTTATTGAGGGCAATCTGGGAAGCCTGGCCAGGTTGCAGCCCTTAAGGAATGTACTTGTGCCTCACTGCCTTGCAACTATGCTACACCTCCTCCCAAAATGTGTGCCAAACATCCGGTTTCCTCAGATCTATTATGTTGGGGGTACCCAACAAACTACACATTTTGCAGTCCCTAAAAGAAGGTTGTACTAATATTATTTTGTAGCTTTAGTTAATTAATAACTTTATTTTATATAGCCCTTTTCTCCCAATGGGACTCAAAGCTTTTCACAATTACAGTACAGTGCGCGATCCGCAGCACATAGGATTGTTACAGACACAATCCCTGCCCAGATTAGTTTGTAATCTATGTTTTTGGTGCCAGAGGCACAGGGATATAAAGTGACTTGTACAAGGTCACAATGAGCTGACTGCGGGATCTTTAAGAGGCAAGTGAACTCGCTTTTCTTTATCTCACCTCTGCTCTGTGCCAGCTGTCCATCCTCACCCAAGACATCCTCCTCTGCTCCATATGTCCGAATGGGAGAGCGAGCGTACGAATGCTTCTGGATGAGGCTCTCCACACTTTCCCTGTTGAAGTAAAACAAGACCTTGTTTAGCCTGTGATCGTACTAGAATAGCAACAGTTTACCAGGAGAGTCCGTCATCACCTGACTATTCCACCTTTCTTGTCCCCTCCCTGTCTTGCACTTGCTCTTAGCCCTAGAACTCCTTTGCCCTCCAATCCTATAATGTTCATCATTGTAAGTCGCATACAGTGATCTCGGCTCCTACAATGACAGAAGGGCTATATTTACTTAGTGGGGCTAAGCCCTCGGGCACCTATAACGACAATTAAAATGAGCAAAGCTATGTATTACATCAAAGCTTGACATGGCTTAGTAAATATGGCCCTAAATATAAGTGATTAGTGTTTTTCTTCCGTCAAAACAATTCGTCATCTATGACAATATTTAAAAAAAAAAAATGTTATGTGAGTTTATTGAATCAGTTTCAGGTAATCTACGGCTATCCAAACGGTTTATCATTAAAGAATTCATTGTACATGAATAAACCCCTTGATTTTGTAAGGCTTCAGTCAGAAATGTATGAAGGACCCCACTGGTTAAGAGATAACAAGATATATAAAAGAGTTTAGTATTCAAGGGGAACAGGTTTATACATCTGCATTAGAACCTGAGTGGCCAGCACCACTGTGGGGTGGTTATGTTTGCACAGAAAATAACCATAAACCATAACAATAGCTACCACTACAAAGCACTATAAAGGGCAGAGTAATAAGGACCAAATCCCTGGTTCGCTGAGCTTACAATTTAGTTTTGTTATACACTGACATTTGGCTATTGACAGTATTTGCATACTGGCCAACAAGTGTTCCAGGGGGAGCCGAGCTGAGAATGCTGGAGATTTCTAAAACTTCCATTGACTTGTATTGGGACAAGGGAATTATTTTCCGGGAGAACGGAGAACGATGCTACATTTTTGTCAGTGTAACAATCAGGGAGTCTCCCTGTATAAATAGGGCTAGTATGAGTGTTAGGCATTAAAATACACGCACACCAAATCCCGGTGTCAGCTCCTTGGACAAGTTACCTTATTTCTCTGTGCCTCAGATACCAAAAATAGATTGCAAGCTCTGTGTGGCAGGGTTCATGCTGTCTGCAAAATTATATGTACAGTGCAGCATACACTGTCAACACTATATAAGAAAAAAATATTGTGTGTATATATATACATATATATACTAGAACTATATATATATATATATATAGTATATAATATATTAGAAAAAATGTGTAAATGACTCTATATATATATAGAGTCATTTTATCACATTTTTTCTATAACCCCAATTTGCTTTGTTTTGGTGAATTATTGGTATAAAATAATGTTATGTGTCTTTTAAAAAGCAGTCAGTGGTTTTTCAGAGAACTTTTCTTTATCACAGATAATCAGGTATTTGATCAGTTGGATTTCCTTGTTCATCTCATGAGTTCCAAATTTTGCCCCTAATAGACACATTACATATGTTATGCGCTCTGATAATTTTGTTGTCTTTGAACTTTAGCTTTCGGTCGCCAAAACATTTTAAATAACAGAATCAATCATTAAAAATGGGCCGATCAGTTCATTATAATAGGCAGTATACCAACAAGTGTCACCGGCATTTCCCGCCACTAGAGGGAGCTCATTGCAAACATCTAACAAACCAATGGATACCTGCAAGCGAGTTCAATCATTACCAAGTAATGTGTTGCTGACCCCTGGGACAGCCAAGGAGGTAAAATATGATCGAGTTTCATTTTTTTTTACCAAATTGCTTGGTGCATGGCAGATATCGCCAGTAAAAATTTCTAATAAATTTGGACAAATCATGTTGTTAGTGACTTTCCTATCATACCTGTGTGCAGTGGCGGTTTTCCCCTTTAGGCCTGATAGGCCCGGGCCTAGGGCAGTAAAATCTCCCCATCCCCCCCCCTCACATACAGAGAATGTTTGGCCACGACCAAAACGCCACGGGCAGTCTACCGCTAGGACACGTCGCCGCAGGGCAGCTGTACAAGCCAGGTCTGCTGCGCCTGACCGCTCCGACAAGCCAGATCTGATAAGAGCATGTTTAAATGTCCAGCGCGGGACATTTAAAGATGGTGCATTAGAGCGGCAGGTCTAGGCAGTGTAGCGGTCCCGCGCAGGACATTGAAACCTGCGCTTATCAGACTTGCTTGTGGGAGTGGGCGGTTGGGCGCGAGGCGGACATAGCAGCAAAATGTCACGGCTGTGTTTTGGATGTGGCTAAACGTCCCAGACCGTATACAGAGGCCCAGCTCTCTGTCCCACTAATTGCCGGGGGAGAGCGTGGGCCTCTACAAAATTCTTACCTCCGTGCCGCCCTCCTCCTTCAGCGTTGCGGCATCAAATAACGCTGCAACGTCACATGGCAATGTCACATGGCATCGCGTTGTCATGCAAACGTGATGTCACAACGTCATTTGATGCTGCAACGCTGAAGGAGGCCGGCCCCAAAGTAAGTGCCTATGGGCGGCGGATTTTAAATCTGCCACTGCCAGTGTGCGTTAGTGACAGAGATGTCAATCTTAAAGGATCAAAGGACTGAAATCAGCGAGATTTGGGGTGTTTAAGCCAAAATAAAAAGTCATTTCAAAGGTAAAATACTGACTTGTATCAGCGATACTCCATTGTAGTCAATTTGCCATATTCAATAAAGTGCAACAGCGCCAATTCAGCACAACTGCACAGAAAGCCCCGTTAATGTCAATCGGGTGTTCTGCGTCAGAGCGGCGAGCCTGAGCTATTGCACTTTATTGATCAGCCCTATGGGAGGCTGATGGTAATAATCAGTGGGACCCACAGAAAATCAGTGAGAGTGGACATGTCTGTTAGACATGTGTCATACTAATATAGCAGTTCCTGTATGTTTTACTGTTATTGTATTTCACACCCCACTGTGCGGCACAGTGCAATATGTTAGCACTTTACCAGCATACTATAATAATTAAAGAGCTAATATTTTTATTTGCGTTTAAAGCGGCGATTGGGATATAATATCCAATCATTTCACAATTATTTTCCAAACTGCCATAATTTCAAAAAAATAAAATCATAAGATGTTTTTATATAACTGAGATCT
This sequence comes from Ascaphus truei, assembly GCA_036426205.1. NCBI lineage: Eukaryota > Metazoa > Chordata > Amphibia > Anura > Ascaphidae > Ascaphus > Ascaphus truei. Next base: position 189,964,896 of record CM071568.1, read on the forward strand.
AATCCTTCATCGCAGATGTCATATCAACCATGCTGCATGTTATAGGAGCAACTATAAAATACAACACTTTCAATAGAATCATTTTGTGTAGAAGGCAACGCCAGATCAGGCTGGAAACAGGTTCAGGAGTCTGCAAGGGAGATTCACACAAGCACAATCGCTGACATCACATATTAACTACTGTACTACTGACTTGGCTGTAATACCGGATCACAGCTACTTGTATCATACTTTTGTGAATCTCCCCCTATGTATCAAGGCAAAGAAAAATCTACCGTGATGATTGTGCCAAATGTAAAAAGCTTCTACACAGTTCCTCACGTTTGATGTATACCAGCTGAGTTTCTTTTTTGACACTAACAAAAGGGATGGGCAGAGACACAAAATTAGATACATCCCACTAAGATATGTGGGCTCCATAAACGCTAGTAAATCCCCACATTGCATGCCGAAGCACTTAAGGCAAAATAGGTGCAAAGTTTCTTGATGCGTTGATGTGAAGAGACACAAGATGAAAATGTCTCTCAGTCTCCGGGGAACAGAGTGTCAGGCATCTTTTTAGGGATCGACAAGAAGCTCTATAGTAGTGGTTACAAAATGATAAGCATTGGTGCTGGAATATCAGCTGGGAGTGGATAATGGGTTCTTTTTCTTCCATGTTTCTTTACTTTAAGATAAATGAATGATTTTAGTTTAGATATACATCTTTCCCTCCTAAACTACCTCTGCACAGCACTCATGAAGAGGAGACCTGTGAGGTTTTGAAAGCTGTGCACATTATTATTTCTATAGATAACTAAGGTTTTATTGTCTTTTTGTGGACTAACATATGTCCCATTTATAGTCAATTTAAAGATGGATTGCCCCTTCAAAAAAAAAACGTTGTAAGAAAACCAACACATTGAAGGGTTTAAAAAAAAAAAATACTAACTTGCAACAATCTAATAATATAAACAGCAGATGCCAGCACAGACTCTCCATGGACCTCTCCACGTCAGGAACCGCTCTACCGTGCTCTACATGTTTCACGGTGCTTTCTCGCTTCGTCAGGAGCTCAACCAGCGTACGCTGATGAAGTGAGAAAGCATTGCGAAATGCTGAGAGCCCGACGGAGCAGCTCATGCACTGGAGAGGTTCGCTGAGAGTCCACGATGGACAGTGACGTCCTCTGGCTGCAACATCAAGGAAGGGAGAAGCATATATCATTGGTTGGCCTATAGCAGGACAAAGGAGCCTCCTCCAGATATGCCCTGAGGATATAGCATCTCCCTTGTGAGTGCATAGAGTTTATTTTTACTTGTTATTTCCAATACAAGGGTAACACACCAGATCTGGTGCTTTGCTGTGTTTGTCCACGTTTTGTTTTCTAGGGCTCTGATTTACACGAGGAGTTTGGGAATACCTCCTTGAAGAAGCAGCACCATCACCTACTCCTGGATACTACAGATCTCTTTATTGAACTCATTATCATTATAGTTTTATGATATAATTTATATATGACATCCACCTAAAGCGCAGTTGGCTTTTTGATCAATATTTGTTTAGTAGGTGAAAAGCCTGACAAGGTAGAACTAGTATCACATAAAAAAAATTAATGGATCGATATAGAGCACATAAAAACGTCACATAAAAAGAAAATGTCAATTGTAAAACAGGGAGGGACTGTACCTTTTTAGGCAGAAATGCATTTTTTTCTTGTTTTGATACATAGACTCCTCTATTAGCTTTTCTGGGACATACCCTGAATTTTTGGAAAGGCCTGTCCAGTTCTACAGAATTTGTATGGACGACAAATGTACAGTATATAAAACAGGTTTTATCTATGGCGATTTTAGTTCCCTTAACTCTCAACTCACTACATTCCCTACTTAAAAAAATGTTTGTCATGCATGTCATATAAGTCTCCAGATAACACACTGGATTGTCTTGGGTTAGGTGAAGATTCGCTCTAAACCTACATGATTGGAATGTGTCTGTATTCCAAAGCACTGATGTCACTTCTGTCCAAGGGGAGCCCAAATAACAGGAGATATCATGCGCAGGTTGAGGCAAAGACAGATGGAAAACATGGTTAGGATACATGACAGCACAATCTTAGAAGTTTCACAAGTAGAGAGAATACAAGGGATTCAAATACGCCCACATCTCACTGATTTTCTGGTAATGTCATTGATTTGGTGCCAGTCTCATTGATTATTAGCATCCATGTTCTCAGAGGCCCAGATCCACAAGAGGGTGCTAAGCGTTAGCACGCCTTTACTCCTGGTCATATGAATGGGAGCTGGGCCGTGCTAAAATGTGGCACCCTATTCTGGATCTGAGCCATAGACGTGAACGGAGTAGCGCAAGTGAAAATCAGTACTTTTACAGGAAAATGCATTTTTTGGGGGCTTAGAATCCCCAAATTCAACTGAGTTCAGTCCTTGGAGGTTGACATCTCTTATTATAACCTGTGTGCATGACAAGGCATTTGGGGTTATGTATCCAAGTATCGCGCCTTCAAAACTGCGGCAATACCAGAGCAAAAACATTGCACTGCATTTATCAAAGAAGAAGGTCCCATAGGCTACAATGTTATTTTTTCCCGCTTTGATAAATATGGTGCAATTGCCTTGCAGCTGGGAGATTTTGATACATAACCTCCATAGACTATACCAAAGTCTGGCTCAGATCCATAAAGGGTGTTGGGCTTTAGCACAATTGCTCCCATTCATATGAATGGGAGTTGAGGCATGCGGCTAAACCTTTGCAACCTTTTGTTGATCTGAGCCTTTGTTTGTTATAATCTATGTTTGAAAGATTTTTTTTTTTAAATTTAGGCCTGTCTAGCAAATACACCGTGCAGTATACAACATGGGATATAAGTGGCTAGGAGCCAACCAAAGGAACAAGGCAGCAGGGACTGCAAAACAGAACTCGAAAGCACTTCTTAGAAACTTTTACAATGGTGGCTGTCAAGAGACCCTCCAAAAATGTGTTAACATTAATATTTCTCAAAAAGGGAAAACTACTAGAACATTTCATAGTGAAAAATTAAAAAGGTAGAACAAAACGAATGAACATAAAAGGATTGTTTTGAAACATTTATCTACGCCTGGTACTGTATGTATGTTCAATGGTGTTTCCATTAAAGTCCAATTTCAAGTGTATGTAGCTCATTTTAATTGCAGTTCAATTAAAAACCATTATGACATATATTCTACATTTGTTTTACTTCTGTTCAATACGTGATTCATAACCGTGCATTTTGTTTTCAGTTTGCGTTTTCCGCAAGCGCCCATCAATTTCCATCATGAAACTTTAGATAAAGCCTATATATTCATAAAGTATTATTCAATTAGACCAGAATGCTGCAATTTCTGTCATCATGTCATAAAAAGATGTGTTTTTGCCTCAGATCGTCTATAGACAAGAGCTCTCTATGCCGGTTTCAGATAGGAGCTGCTTCCAATCAGTCACAAGAAGCAATCCAATTACTCAGTGGTTTAGTGCACTAACTGACTCCAGACTAATTGAATTTGTTTGGTTTTCTAAAGATCAATTTATCTGATTTGTTTTTCTCCCTAAAGGCTGTTTAGGGGAAAGGCTGCATTAAACATCTGAAAATTAAACCCACAAGCCTTTGTCTCCATACAACGGGATGTGGAAAAACTGACTTAAATACGTACAAATGTATTGCTACTTATTTCTTTTAGCGTCAAGGGAATGATCAATACAATATGGGTGTAAGCACTTACACCAAATAAATACAATATATAGATAAATAAAAGATACTTATTTACAAAGGTCTTTAATGATCACATGGAGGTTACAATCAACTTGTTACGGTTGCAGTCCTGCTGAGAGTTGGAAGGAGCAGCTCGATAATACACTGTGTGTAACTTCCCCAGCAGGTGCTCCTTGCCTATCCAGTCCGATAGTGTTATAAGGGGCACTCACAGACACTCACAGTTTAGCTGCCACGGTTGCACCATTTTTCCACTGGTAGATGGAGTAGTATTGCAAAACACGTAATACAAAGCAAAGATCGGCACTCCGGAGGACTTGTGCAAAAATAAAAAAAGAGGACTACTGACAAGATCAACATTTCGGTCCTATCCTGGACTATTATGGGAGAAGGAGCGGCTCAGTGAGTGAAGACACTGACTGGCACTGAGTTTGAAGCAGCAATGCGTGGTTCAATTCCTAGTGTTGGCTCCTTGTTACCTTGAGCAAGTCACTATATCTCCCTGTTCCTCAGGCACCAAAAACATAGATTGTAAACTCCACAGGGCAGGGACTGTGTCTGCAAAATGTCTCTGTAAAGCGCTATGTAAAGCTAGCAGCGCTATACAAGAACAAACAATTGTTATTATTATCAAGAGTCTTGATAAAAGTCCAAGATAGGGGTCGAACCAATAATCTAATTAATCCAAATTATGTATTTTTGCACAAGTCCTCCGGAGTGCCGATCTTCGCCTTTTATTAGCTGGCTTCCCTATCCAGGACACAGGAAACCACCTCCACCCCCTCCTTCTTCTACAGCACCAATGCCAAAGATGGGCCCTCCAATTAATCTGGGCCATATTCAAATCCCAGGCATAGGCAAAGTATTTCAGGCTATTAAATGTTGGCTTGGATAATTGGGATTTATGCCACCTGAAGATAGGCAGATCTTTTCCTACAAAGAAAAGGGGATGACTGAGGCGCCTGTGCTGAAGCAGGGATATCCTTAAAACTTGACCTATTCGGGTGGTCTTGAGGACTGGAGTTGGCCTAGAGTAGCTAGGCTAATAAACCTGTTAACTCTCCAGTGATAGGGCATATATAATATATTATTTATTTCTACAACTCAGCCTTGTCTGCTTTATCCTTTTATCACAAACAATATCTCCAACACCAAGACTACAAGTTTGATGGTTAATTTTCTGATATAATCTTATGACACTTACAACAAAAACTGGTACTAGATTATTTAATTTGGGAATGCAGCCTTGCCAACTCCAAAGTGCGTATGGTTCGATGGTTTTACCGCTGTACTAAGTGAGCATTCTTTTCTTTTTTCTGTGGCCTACAATAATATTGAACCAAATCTGCTCACACTCTGGGATCAAACATCTGGATTCACAGCAAACCTACTTGCCACATTTCATTTAGATCAGACTTCTGCAGCCAAAATAATGACCAAGTGAAAAGTAGCATGAGAGAGGCAGTCTGGAACGCTCAACCAGAACAGGTCTGAATAAGTTAATAACATAGTGGAGACAGAGCAAAGTGGTTCACTAAAAAAGTGAAATCATCAATAAAGATTGGGTGATTGTAAGAAGACAATTATTTCTGACCTATTTGTTCTTCTGTAAAGACCTGTGCAAAGTAGGACGGTCCTGGATAAATCAGGGCAGCTTAGTATATTTAACAATATACAATGATTTTTTAACTAATATTCAAAATAAGAATAAAATAAGCACCCCACATCTTGTTTTGTGAGAAGACATAAAGCCTTAATAAATTGGACCAAAGTCCAAGTAACAAGCAGATATTTCCAGCGTTGCAGTATAAAAAAAATAATTAAGCAGCGCTAAAGTGCTTGATAAAAGCTACGTCCGAAAGTAAATGGGTATTTCAATGTAGATTAAGGGGGACTGAAGGTGGACAGTGGGCAATAATTATATCAGTAAATCATATAAGCCAGGACTCTCCTTACTTGTTCCAAGAGAAGGCTCAGTGACTGGCACTGAGTTTAAAGCAGGGGAACATGGTTCAATTCCTGGTTTCGGCTCCCTGTTATCCTTGGGCAAGTCACTATCTCCCTGTGCCTCAGGCACCAAAAACATAGATCGTAAGCTCTATGGACAAGGGACCTGTTTCTGTAAAGCACAACGTAAAACTTGCAGTGCTATACAAGAACATGCTATTATTATTATTATTATTATAGTGTATGTCAGACACTCCATTTTCTCTCCCCGTACAGTCTGTACCTAATACTGCGTCCTGCATGCGGCTGCTTTCAGATACTCAAGAAGCAAGAATTCAAAGTAGCAGCACAACAGGAGTGGAGTCCAAATGAGGTTTCCTAAATCATAGGCAGCGTAGACAAACAAGCACATCGTTTCGTGAGGGATATAACCTCCCTTCGTCAGGTAAACTGACAGAGACACTTTGAACAAGATTATATCCCCCCGAAACGCAGTGCTTGTTTTTCTACGATGCCTACGATCTATGAAACCGCACAGTTTGTGCATATTTGGACAGCACTCTTGTTGTGCTGCTGCTTTAAATTCGTGCTTTTTCAATATATATATATATTAGGGCTCATGGGCAAACGTCATATTAATACCAGCACTGTACATGCAAGTGAACTGCAAATGATATGAATTTGTAAGGCCTGTAGTTGGTGGAATGGGAGAAAAGGAGACTAAGGGGGTAATTCTATATTGTCTGAAGTGGCCGATCACAGAGAACATCCACTGACTCGACTTTGTACAGTGTCGAATTACCCCATACAGTGGTGATTAAAGTGGGTTTGCTAAGATTTTGGGGCGAAAATGAATGAACCTGCTAATTTCCTGTACACTACTTATATCATAAACATGACTGGCTAGCAAGAAGGTTGGAAGAGATAGACACTTGTGATATATATAGATATGTTTTCCTTCTAAAACATTGTAGTGTACACAGCATGTTTCAGGCACTGCCCTCACCCACATAGCTTACAATCTAATTTTGGATGCCTGTTGCGCAAGGAGATAGAAAATACCATTGGCTTTTTTATTCCCAGACTTAAGCTTTCATTAGTTTCATACAGGAACACTCGCTCCTGTTTTGTTGTTAAGTCACAGATTGATAATGGGTTCCAAACAGCTTTTATAACTACTTATTTTTTACTATCATTGTTACCAGTACTAAATATACAATTACGCAACATAAGATAATATGCCTGACTTTGTACAGTCCATCAATGAGAGCTTTGAGCAATGCAATGAGGGAATACATGACTTCCCAAGGTGGCACGCCTCAAGTTTTATTGACACTTCCCTGCCTTAGTCAAATGCTCCAGCATCTTTTACCTCCCTCTTTATTCACTTGATGGTGCTCAGCTATTTCATCGCAGTCTTTTTTTGCTCCTTTCAACAAGCCAACCTTAGAATTGCAGTGCCACACAGTGAACTAACTGAAGTACTAACAAACCCATGGCAGTGCCACACAGTGATCTAACTGAAGTACTAACAAACCTATGGCAGTGCCACACAGTGATCTAACTAAAGTACTAACAAACCTATGGCAGTACCAGCACTCTCTGTGCTTAGGGAAGGCTTAGGGAAGTACCCCTGGGACCCTTTGGGACCGGGGGGAATGGGCCAGATGAAGAGGTTATCCTTCGAAACGTCGCCCCCCTAGTTTGCTTTTCTTTTTCCATATTGTGTTTTTCCTTTATGTTTCAAGTGTTTTTTTCCCCCCCTTCTCCTTCTTTCCCCTCCACCCCTCACGTTATGACTTCTCCCATGATGACATGTATTGTCTCATTGATACATTGGCTATTGTTGCGATAATTTCAGTTTATTGCTAGTGTCATTAAAATTGTTCATCTTCATTACACTTGTATTCTTCAGTGTCTTTAGCTGTGAGACAGAGAGTGCTGGTACTGCCATAGGTTTGTTAGTACTTGTGAGGGGAGTAAGGGTCCCCTCCTGTTCTGTGCACCCTGCAACCTGTCGTATTTATCCTAGTCAGAGTGCTGTCTATCGCCCCCCTTTCTGCAAACTGAAGTTATAGGTTCAATAATAATAACTTTATTTCATATAGAGATTTTCTCTCAGTGGAACGTCACAATTACAGTATAGTGCACAGTACGCACCACATAGGATTTTTTTTTACATATGAGCTTACCATCTATGTTTTTGGTGCTTGTGGCACAGGGAGATAAAGTGACTTGTCCAAGGTCACAAGGAGCTATCAGGAATTGAACCAGGTTCCCTTAATTCAAACTCAGTATCTATGTCTTTTACGCACTGAGCCACACCTTCTCCCAATAGATGAAACAAAGGTGGTCCAAAATCAGTCTTTAAGAGTCGCCAACATGTCAAGATATATATATATACATATATATATATATATATATATATATAATACTTTATTTTATGACCTTAGCACCAGACCCTATTGTGATTTTACATGAGTGCTAGTATCTGCTTTTACACACACACACACACAACATAACAAGCATCACCACACACACTACATCAACAGACCACAACAAATCACACACACACACACACACACAACTACACACACACAGCACACACACCACCACAAACACACACAACACACACAACACCACCACACACCTTTAATTTTATAACCATATCCCTGCCATTAGTCTATATTTTAGGCCTATGATGGACTGCACCTGTCAGTTTCATGCCTACAACATATATGAAAAACTGTTGATTCATTGTAGGATTTATCATGTCCAAATCAAAATCCATGTAGAAGTGGTTTACAACCCAACATAGTGTAGCTACATATGTGTGACGCAATTTACTGCTAATGCTAAATAGATGCAATTAATAATAAATAATGCTAAATAGATCCAAGAACAGCACTCAGTTGGTTTCGCCAGTATTACACTAGTTTTTCATCAATAGTGTTTTATTTATATGTACAAATGAACCCCTTTACAAGGCAAATGTTATGAAATAATCAATATGACGGATTTGTGGTCAAATGTACTGTGGAAACCATTTTCCAACAACACACTTTTGAATCTATGTAATTTCTATGGAAATCCTCCATACTGTGGGCTTGGATATAAGGTACGTCGATGTGGTTGGTAAATTAATATCTTAATTTACTTAGAGACAGGAAACTGGAAAAAGGCTAATATGAGGTGGTTGTGTGGGGGAGAGAGTTAACGAGCAGTGTTTTCAGACTGAATTGAGCAAGGCATCCTAAGGGTTTCCCTGCAATTTTTTAGGTATTTGAAATTGGTATTCCGCCATAATACAGACCTTTGATTATTGTCTCAGACGCGCTAGTAGAGAGGGTTGGGGTCCTTACAATGCATCTGATCTCAGACGCGCTATTAGAGAGGGTTGGGGGTCTTTACAATGCACATCTTGATCTCAGATGCGTTATGAGAGAGGGTTGAGGTTCCTTACAATGCATCGACTCAGATACATATAGAGAGGTTGGGGTTCTTACAATGCATCTGTCTCTAGACGCACTATTAGATAGGGTGGGGTTACCTTATGATCTGATCTCAGAGTGCTATTAGAGAGGGTTGGGGTTCTACAATGCATCTGATCTCAGATGCGTTATAGAGAGGGTTGGGGTTCTTTACATGCATCTGATCTCAGATGCGTTATTAGAGAGGGTTGAGGTTCTCTTACAATGCATTGTTATCTCAGAGGGGTTATTAGAGAGGGTTGGGTTCCTTACAATGCATCTGTCTCAGACACACTATTAGAGAGTGGTTGGGTGGTCTACAATGTTTGATCTCAGAGGGTTATAGAGAGGGTGGGGTTCCTACAATGCATTGATCTCAGATGCGCGATTAGAGAGGTTGGGGGTTCCTTCACAATGCATCTGACTCGAGACGTTATTAGAGAGGGTTGAGGTTCCTACACTGCATGTGATCTCAGAGTGTGTTATTAGAGAGGGTTGGGGTTCCTTAAAATGCATCTGATCTCAGATGCGTTATGAGAGAGGGTTGAGGTTCCTTACAATGCATCTGACCTCAGATACACTATTAGAGAGAGTTGGGGTTCCTTACAATGCATCTGATCTCAGACGCACTATTAGATAGGGTTGGGGTTCCTTATAATGCATCTGATCTCAGACGTGCTATTAGAGAGGGTTGGGGTTCCTTACAATGCATCTGATCTCAGATGCGTTATTAGAGAGGGTTGGGGTTCTTTACAATGCATCTGATCTCAGATGCGTTATTAGAGAGGGTTGAGGTTCCTTACAATGCATTTGATCTCAGAGGTGTTATTAGAGAGGGTTGGGGTTCCTTACAATGCATCTGATCTCAGACACACTATTAGAGAGGGTTGGGGTTCCTTACAATGCATTTGATCTCAGAGGTGTTATTAGAGAGAGTTGGGGTTCCTTACAATGCATCTGATCTCAGACACACTATTAGATAGGGTTTCCTTATATTGCATCTGATCTCAGACGCACTATTAGAGAGGGTTGGGGTTCCTTACAATGCATCTGATCTCAGATGCGCTATTAGAGAGGGTTGGGGTTCCTTACAATGCATCTGATCACAGATGCGTTATTAGAGAGGGTTGAGGTTCCTTACAATGCATTTGATCTCAGAGGTGTTATTAGAGAGGGTTGGGGTTCTTACAATGCATCTGATCTCAGACGCACTATTAGATAGGGTTGAGGTTCCTTATAATGCATCTGATCTCAGACGCACGATTAGAGAGGGTTGAGGTTCCTTACAATGCATCTGATCTCAGATGCGTTATTAGAGAGGGTTGAGGTTCCTTACAATGCATTTGATCTCAGAGGTGTTATTAGAGAGGGTTGGGGTTCCTTACAATGCATCTGATCTCAGACGCACTATTAGATAGGGTTGGGGTTCCTTATAATGCATCTGATCTCAGACGCACTATTAGAGAGGGTTGGGGTTCCTTACAATGCATCTGATCGCAGACACACTATTAGATAGGGTTGGGGTTCCTTATAATGCATCTGATCTCAGACGTACTATTAGAGAGTTTTGGGGTTCCTTACAATGCATCTGATCTCAGATGCGTTATTAGAGAGGGTTGAGGTTCCTTACAATGCATTTGATCTCAGAGGTGTTATTAGAGAGGGTTGGGGTTCCTTACAATGCATCTGATCTCAGATGCATTATTAGAGAGGGTTGAGGTTCCTTACAATGCATTTGATCGCAGAGGTGTTATTAGAGAGGGTTGGGGTTCCTTACAATGCATCTGATCTCAGACACACTATTAGAGAGGGTTGGGGTTCCTTACTATGCATCTGATCTCAGACGTGCTATTAGAGAGGGTTGGGGTTCCTTACAATGCATCTGATATCAAACTCGGTATTGGAGAGGGTTGGGGTTCCTCAGAATTTCACAATATAATGATGGCGTTCCTTAACCAAAAAAACAGTTGAAAACCGCTGATCTATAGTTTCAATGTCACAGAATTAACAGACAATATTTTACGCCTAATCAATGCAGTATTCTCACAAGTTTGTATGTCTTTGTTCCCCCTGGTTTAATAAAAAAACATAGATGTCACCCTCCTGCTTTAATATAAAATAGTTATGACCTATGTCCAGTCTCACTTATCAGATTTTTAGGGCCTGACCTTTAAAAAAAAAAGATTTTTTTTTAATATAACTAAATAGCTATTGACATTAAGAACTAACTAGACAAATTGTAAATTAGTATTTTGCCTTGAACACACATATTGTTTGCAGGTTATTATAAAAAAAAACTGTCAAATCAATTCTATCAAGAATTTGTATTATGATTAACCCCTATTGATCCCTTCCTTCTTTACAATCAATCTTTTATTGTTTTTTTGCTTTAAATGGCAAAGCTTTACGTTAAATATTTATATGTTAAGAAATATGGAAAAGTAGGGCCCCAAAACTGGCGAATGCCTAAGATTTAGCTTCAGCGTCCACCTAATGCTCTCCCCTCTTGGCACAACCCATTAGCGCATATAGCGATCTGACAGCAATATTTGGGAGTTAATAATGGAGAAAAATATCATGGAGCCATTACACACAGGACTGGCAAGAGATTCATATCATGGTTCTCTGAACAGCTTTTTTATTTTTAAAACACAATTTTACTTAATTTTACTTAATATTACTTATTAACTTAAAATTGAAGCAGTTCACTACAATGAGCAAAAGTATTTTTAGGCCCAAACAGTGCCGAGTATTCAGCCACTTTTCTTTTTGTTATTTAAAGGAGCAATCCAAGAAATGTCCTGCATGTGTGTGTTTTTAAATAAATCAGTTCTGTTGTATTAGATAATACTTACAACTGTACTTTTGGGGGGGATTCAAATCTTAATGCCATTGTAATGAGTTTTAATATACTGAGCAGCCTTTGATTTCTATAGCAGGATTTATCCCACCTCCCCAGCAGTGCAACATCTTTGCAACACTTTCCTGTGTGTGATATTTTGTTGCCAATATTCCCAGCAGTGTGAGCTGCAAACTGTAACAATAGATGTTACCTTAGTAATGTAAGGATACATTGTAGCTGCTGAGTTACACTAACAGAAGGATTGAGTGAAACTAAAAGGCGGCCATTTAGTAAACCCTGGGAAGCAGGATCTTTGCTGATCGATCACGGGAGAACCAATCGATCGGCATCATAGGTAATTCGTTTTCAATTAAGATGATCAAAGGCTGCATATATTAAAACAAAAATATATATTTTTTAAGTGCCGCTTGGACTGCCTCTTTATGCCAACCATTGAAAGCAAAAGCACTGCTTAGCAAAATATATTGGGTCGTTAGATGGTAGCAGTTTTCACATTGTTTCATCATTTCACATATGGTTAAAGAAGCTTTTTTTTTTTTTTAAATTGAGACCGAAAGCATAACTCCAAAGAGGACATTACACGCCACATAATGTGCACTACATATGGCTGCTGATAGCAGAAGTGAACAAGGAAAGCCTTCATCTCACATTATGGTGTGTTTCCCTGGTGTATATATATATAAAAAAGAAAGGACTTGAGGATGTCCCAACAAAGCAAACACAGAACTAGACAATTAATACATTTGTATTGTGAGAAAACAAAAAAGATACAAGATACAAACCGGTACATGAGCCCAGTGCACGGGCTTAGACTTAAGGAAGAAAGAGAGAGGAAAAGAAGCAGATGGTTACATACATACAGCAAGATAACATTAATGCCCACAAGTTCTCTTAAGTTGTGAGCACAGTTTTTTTTCTTTCTTACAAACTTTCTCTTTTTCTTTATCTTATCTTCCACCAAAGTAAACACAACGTTCCCATTACCTCTCAATATCAGTGAGTCTGGATGAGTCCCGGAATCCTTTAGCAAAGGGGTTGCTGTCAATTTTCAACTTGGTTATCTGGAAAGACAAGGGCAGCACAATGGTACCATTTTTGGTACAAAGGCATCGTGTCCTACAAACTGATAAGCAATGAATCCTCGTAGCTTTACAGCTAGGATGATCCGTCTGTTCTCTGTTTATGTTGTCACCCATCTGCAGAACATGTTTCCCTTTTGCTACAATGAACGATCCGTCAGATTTTGAATTGCTTTTATTGTGAGGTGAGAATTTTTGTAATGTCTGGACGTTCAAAATAGAAAATGTTTACAGTCTACTTCAAAGTACAGAGATCTATTCAATATAGAGTTCCAGGTGTAAAACGAGTGTAAAATCCAGCGTTATATTTATGTAAGAAAAAAAAATTCCATTCTGAGCTGGTTTCCTTGAAAAAAATGTGTTGTTATTTTTGCTCCAATTTTACACCCGTTTTGCACGTGAGAGTTCTATCATTTCCTAAAATTGTTTCGTGTTGTTCCATGTTATTTAAAAAAAAAAAAAAAAAACACTATGCAAGAGATTATGCTATCAAGTATTGTGTAATGCTATATCAAGGCCACATCAATGTAAAAAGCGTGAAGCAATAAAAGTAGGAACTAATTAATGTTTTCCTGTCCCACCACATTAGGTGTTTGTAAAGTTCAAGGGTCTATAGGCCATGCAGTACCTTTTTGCAGGGACCTTACTTTTCTGATAGCAGAAAAACAGTGAAGTTCTGAAGTGTTAGGCTTTGGTCCCGCTGCGTCCGGTGGCGCGCGCGGCCGCATGCGCGTTCCTCACCAGCAGGGGTATCCTTTCCTAGCCAGGCCCAGTCCCCCTTCGCTGCACGGCTCACAACGTGCTGTGACGCGTCAGCCACCAGGGGATGCAAGAAAATTGTGATCCCGAGCGGTGACTGGTGCGCTGATGAGCCGATCAGCGGCCGGGGCGGGAGCGGGAGCTGTCAGACAGCTTCCTCCACAAGGTAGGGTGTGTGTGTGTGTGTGTGTATGTGTGTGTGTGTATCAGCGTGTGTGAGGAGGGCATTTGTGGGGGAAGGGGGAGGGAGCGGGAGCTGCTTACCTTCCAGCAGCCCACAGCAGCTCCCTCCTGCAGCCCGGGAGACCGAGACCGAGCCCGTGGAAGGAGAGGGGGGGCAGGGGGGGGCCTCCGCTCAAACCGCGCCCCCCCCCTTCCCACTCCCGCCCCCTTCCGCTCTGGCTCCGGCTCCCTACAGACCGCATATCGCGGTCTGTGCCTGTCAGCGCGCCGCCTGTCTGCAGTGCGGGCGCGCTGACTGAGGGAGCGGGGCCTTAGCCTTAGATGTGGCGCAAGTGCACAATGTGGATATATATTGTCAAAAGCAAACATCATAGTACATTTATCAGTATCAGACATTTGACAAATAACCCCCGTCATGTCCTCGCCAATACACCGTAATCTGCGCATCCATCAAAAGCCATCTTGGAATATGTCACTTGACCTGCAATTCAACTCTGTCACAGCGGTTTGACTGCTCGGATTGAAACACGACCTTTAAATCTTAAAATTATGAGATAGTTTGTTGAAAGTGTAATGTGTTTATCTTTTATCCAATAAAGGGAGAGTAAATTGAATCAAATCTTTAGCAGCCGCAATGGAGAAAAAGGGAAGAAAATGTTCTTATTTCAATTAGCTATAAATAATTGTGTATGATAATGCATGTGCTTATCTCTAAACACTCATAAATGATATGCCCGAACATGTCATATTCTTTGATGTGAGTTAAATTAGAGAAACAGAAGCACTGCAAGGCTGGGCACTTTCACTGATGTTTTGATTCTAAAAATATATATATATTGTTTTGGTTTTGGAACTCGATTGGTTTTGGATTTTTTTTATAAAGCCCACAAAGTATCCTAAAAATATTTGCGAAATTGTTGAACTTGTTGTCGAAGATGTTTGAACAATTTTTTTTAGCAAAAGATTGCGGTTTGTTTAATTCACAAACGCAAAAGTTTGCCTGGTTTATTTAGGAACAAAAGAAAAATGAATCCAAGGATTAGCCTTTTTAGGGTTTTGGCTGGAATTTCACCGAGACTCGAAAGACGTGTTCTGAAGTTTGACTCGAACATCCTTACTATAAACCAATGAACTTAATTGGGGCGTTTCTTTTAACTGCCTACCATCATATATTCATCTCAGATCTTTCTGTTCAACATGGAAAAGACCAGGAAAAGATCATTGGAATGTTGAAGAATGTACAATCGCTTGATAAGATGGGGGAGGAGTGGGCGGTTCAGGGGGGGGGGTTTGAGAGAGTGGGAGGGGGGGGGACGAAAAGGGGGAAGGAGAGAGGAAAGAGGAAGAGAGAGAGGAAAAGAGAGAGAGAGAAGAAGAGTAGAGAGAGAGAGAGAGATGAGAGAGAGAGAGGAATAGAACGTAGGCGCAGATGCAGGGCGAAGGCAGGGCGGCTAAACCCCGGACACACACACACACGGATATACACACAGCTACACACAGCTACACACACACACACACACACACACACACATATATACACACACACAGATATACACACACACAGATATACACACACACACACACAGATATACACACACACAGATATACACACACACACACACAGATACACACACACACACACACAGATATACCCCGCCAGCCCCTGCACCGCCCGCGACCGCGCAGCCACCACTGCCCGCCCCCGAGCCCATCTCCCACACCAAGTGGATGGGGGGAAGTGAGCGCCAGGAGAGGCAAAGGTGGGAGCGCCGGGGGGGGGGGGGGGGGGGGGGGAGGGCGCCAGGGGGGGCAAAGGGGGGGGCGCGGGGGGGGGGGGGGGCAAAAGGTACGAGCGCCGGGGGGCAAAGGCAGGCGCACCCCCGCTCCCACCTCCTATTATCCCCCCTGGGCTGGGACCCGGGACAGAAGGGGGACACTCACCTCGCACAGAGCAGCCGGGAGCGGGAAAGCAGTCAGTCACGTGTGCGCTGCACAAAGCGGAAGTCCCGCCCCCGGCTTCCTCTGACATGCCTGCGACCAATCCCCTGCGGGCCGGCCGGCATTCTAAGTTCCGCCCCCGGCATTCTCCATCATTCAGTCCCCCCGGCAGCATTCACACACACACACACATAGAAAATACTTACCGGCCGCCGCATTCTCCTCACCGCCGCTGCCCCGCAATACCGGGACCAGGGACAAAAACCTGGACAAAAACCGGGACAGACTTAAACCGGGACAGGACACAAAAAAACGGGACTGTACCGGTAAAACCGGTACGAATGGTCACCCTATCCTTAAACTCCGATTGGGTGAGGGTTATAAGCCCTCAATCAGGTCTCAGCTGTCCCAAGCATGGGGATTGATAGCAACCTTATTGTTTGTAATCCATGTGCTGTAGAGAATACATAAGTGCTGGGGAGACTCTATCAGACAGTCTGGACAAGGTATAATAGTACCAATAATGCTGAAGGGTTGCTCAAAGCTCTATATATATCATAGAGGTATAAGGCAAATCCCCAGCAGAAAACATAGGTACATACCTTACATGCCAGTGTCAGTCTCCCTTCGCAGCACTGCTCTGTGTCAGCTGGATGCGTGCATCACGCTGGGTGTAGTGAAGAAGGAGGGAGGTCCGGATGTCCACGAGGGTGCAATGCATCAAAACAAACGGGGGCTGCAGCCAGTTGAAAGTAAAAAGGTTTTAATTTAAGTGGTCAAGTCGAAAGTACATGGTGACTTTGACGCGTGTCAGGACATAGTCCCTTATCAAAAAAGTTAGCTTCGCGTCTTGCGCCTACTCCATTAAGTGCAAACTCCGCCCCAACGATGACGTCATGAGCTCGAACAAACTGCGAGACTCAGTGGAAAAGAGCCGGTCCATTGGCTAGCATTGCCACAATTGGATGCCCTATCGACTGACGCACATGTGCGTGTGAAGCGTGGGGGCAAGAGATGCATAACAACGGCAGCAAGCCGTGACTCTAACAAACACCAGTGATAGGTTAAAAACAAGGATATCAAATGAAATATTGGAACTAAAACACCGAAGATTTAAAACCCATATATAATGTGGGTTGGTACATGGATATTGTATCAGGAAAATGACAGATGATGGGACATGGAAGAGCAATAATAAAATGTGCAAAATAGAATAAAGGACAGAACAGCAATGTATAACCATGTACAGAGTGCAATCGATGAACCAACTAAATAGTCTATAGTGGTTTGAAATACATCACACTACTTACGTTTACATGATATGGACATATAATCATAAAGATTATTAGGCTGACTAATCAAGCCTCCATGAAAACAGTATAAACACAAGGAGAGAACAGAAAAAAATATCCTGCTGGAGGAATAATTTATTACGTCTCATTAATACTTTTTATCACTAGTATTAAAAGTAATAAGGATGCCAATGGGGGTTGAAGATAATCCTAATACATCCTAGTTATGAATTAATAGTACAAACAGCCAATGATGAATAAAATCTGGACACTTTTTAAATGTCAAAACATGTCATAGAATAATCAGAATCTAGTCCATAATCACTGAAATGATGATGTGATCAAATGAACATATTAAGAGAATTACATTCTATTATGCTGTTATTATGATGTCAATATTCCATATTGATTTGTAGGGAAAAATAGATAGTAGTAGGGAAATCCATATGTGTTAGCGCAAAAAAGTATTTATACGTTCCACAGTCTAGATTCATGCCCCTGGGGACATGGACCCAAGGGCATAAATCCAGAACATCTCTCGTTGGTTCAAGAGGAGATTCTCTGTCATCCCTCGAACGTTCGGGTTTATTGTGTTTCCCAATGCACCTGACAACTAAATTATTGTAGAAACAGATTGAAATGTCAGAAATGGCGTGACTACAGGAGTATTTTATATCTTTTTTCAACAATTGGGTATCTAAATGTCTGTGGATTCTCTCTTAATGGGCGCATCGTCTGCCTACATAAGAGCTGCCACCATGAATCTAGTGTTGTCACACAAAACTTGGTATAAACGTATGAAAGAGATTAACTTATGTTTTTCTTTGTGTAGATATTTTGGACGTGTTTCACAGGTGGGGTTAGCAATTATTTTGCACATTTTAAAATGTAGCCACACTGACAGAAGCCTTTATTTTATAGAACTCATTTTCCTTCTTTCAGGATCAAACAGATGGGGAGGAAACTTTGTGCCAATGTTTGCGGCTTTCATAAAGACCATCTATCTTTGGTGTATTGAATGTATCTTTGCAGGTCTTTATCATTCTTAATAATCCCAGTGTTTTACTCAATAGGGATTATGAAACTTATTATAAAATCAAATAGAATGTATTCTCTTAGATATGTGTATGATCACTTCATTTCAGGGTGATGTATGGAAGATTCTGATATCTATGACAGGTTTTGTACATGTTTTAAATGTGGTAACCCGGCAATGTATTTATCATGGGTTTTGACTATATTCAAATGGAGTCATAGGATTATCTTCTAACACCCAATGGGCATGCATATATTCGTTAAGAATAGTGATTAATAAAAGTGATGAATATAATAATAATAATTATTCCAGAAGGAGATGATTCCGTTTCTCTCCTTGTTTTATACTTTCATAGGGAGGCTGATTAGTCAGGCATATAATAAGTAATTCGATGTAATGTCCATTATCTATGAACGTACGATGTGATGTTATTACATACACCATATATAGATATTTAGTTGTATCCGAATTGCACTCGTACAATGGTTATAACATATTGCTGTTCTTCTGGTTATCTATTTGACTTTGATTATGCTTTCCATGTCCATCACTGCCATTCCCTTGATACCAATTCCAGTACACCCATTTTTAATATGGTTTTAAATTCGGTTTTTTAAGTTCAATAATTTCATTTGGTTATCTTGTTTTAACCTATCACTGTGGGTTTTTGGTTATCACATGCGTGCTGCCTTCGTTGCTTATGCATGCTTTGCCCCACAGGCTTCAACGCCTGTGAGGTCAGCGATAGGGGAACCATTGGTGCAATTTATAGCCCAATGGACGGATACTTTCAGACTGAGTCTCGATGTTTTGATGCTCAGTGACTTATAGTTGGGGGCGGCGGAGTTTTGACTATTGAGAGAGGAGTAGCAGGCAGACGCAAAATCTAACTTTTTAGATAAGGGAGTATGTCATGATGAAACAGGCTCAAAGTACAGTACTTCGCCTGACCACTAGTAAATAACACCTTTTTACTCAATGGCTAGGCCAGCCCCCGTTGTTTGTGAGCAAGTGCAACGTTATTGGGACTCAGGGAGCCTCCTCATAGCTCCTTTAAATCAACTAGCATGAGTACAATTGTGTTCATTCTTGTTCTCCCTCAAATCTGTTTTTTCTCTTGATCTTTTCAGTTGCGTCCGGAAACGTGCCGGAGTTTCGATCAGGAGGACCAAGGAGATATTAGATGGAACATTAATGTGGGCGGAGGGGGCTGGCAAACGGCGCGTGCGGCCGAACATGCGCAAATCAAGCGCAGATCACTTCATGGCGGCTGCAAACGTGATGTAAAGGCGGCATCATGTTGATCATGGCAAAGGAACGGTCTCTGGAGGATGAGAGCGGCACCAGGTAATGCCTAGAGCCGGCATTGCACATGACATTTCTAAATACACCTGCCGTACCCAATATTAATATGTGACCTTGATAAACTGGTTTGGGAGGGGTGTGTACTGAATATTACAGTGTGGTGTGATCACTGTTGCATAGGGATGGAGCAGTGCAGTGCAGGGATGAAAGCAGAGAGAAGAAGGAAATGATCATTACAGGCTGAGCAGTGATTGCGGTTCCAAAGCTATAATTTAGCAGTTGGGCAACAGTGTTAATGGAGCAGGTATTAAAGTATGTAGTTGCCAAAGGCTAAATTTGGTACAAAAGGCCCATTCTATGATTAAGCAAAAGTATGTTAGAAGCAAGTTCAGCCTAGTCGTTTTTTTTTTATTTTTTTTAGGAAGCAGGGGTTCCGGGAGCTACCGTGTGTATTAGCTTCAGGACACCTTATGTTCCCAAGATACTTACGGGGGAAGAGCCCAAGTACAGTCCCCCGAGGGAAACAAATGGAGCGTTTAAACCTTTTGCACACGCAAGCCAATCGAAGCCCAACATCAACCGCCACGGCTTTCCATGGGCCGAGTGACGTGGGGGTTTAACCAACATGAAGCACGTTCTCGGTTGAATTTATTGGGGAACGGGGTCCGAAGCGTGAATACACGCAGTTCAGCTCGGGCACCCGTTGATTCCTGACATGTTAGGAAAAAAAAATGTCGGGGGGGGGGGGTTCGAGGGTTGGTAGGGAAAGATCCATAAGATTTTGCTCACAAATTGTTTTAGTTGCTATGTAATGGAAAATGTATTGCAGGGTTGCTAAATATAAAATCTATTTGAAAACATTGAAATTGAAGCACTCGCAAGAAAAATATAGGGCATATTTTTGCTTTTCTGTGGTGGCATTTATAATATATACATAAAATCGCATTGCATAACGTTTAGGCGTGGTTTCAAACATTTTTTTGTTTAAGGAACCCTAACCCCAACCCATCCTATAGCGTGTCGAGATCAGATGCATGTGATTGTAAGAACCCAACCCTCTCTAATCAGCGCGTCTCGAATCGTACACATTATGCACTTCTGTGTATTTGGCACAATTTTCAAATTACCTATAAATTACAGGGAACCCTTTAGGGATGCCCGAGGAACCCAAGGGCTCCTAGCAACCCCGGTTGAAAATCACTGCGTTAAGTCAACAAAACAAAAAGAAAATACACGCCATTTCCGATGACAGGAATCTCCAGCCACTGTATACAAAAACAGTAAAATAAAACTCTGCAGGCCTAGAACATGAAATAAAGGGAATTATAAAATAGAGTGGACTGGGCTCCAGGAGGGGGCTGATAAAGGGTCACATGAACAGAAACGGCACTATTAGGCTAAGTCCCCGCTAGCGCTGATCGGTCTGAGCGGCACTGTGAAGAGGGGAAGTACATAGATAAATAAGTGGAAGTCAGTCTCAGCCGGAAGCGAGCGCGCTGTGCGCGTGACACACGTCCAGCGCGGATCGGTGCTTAGGTAAACAAAAAACAACTTACCCCGCGAGCTCAACTACCGCATGCCCCCGCCTGCACGCGAGTACAGCAGGACACCCGGCGCCAGCTTGGAGGCTCAGCGCCAGCGGGATTTAGCCAGTGTCGATGGCACACGTCTGATGAAATTAAATATCTACATTTTGCAACTACAAGCAATTGTGAGTTCTTCCACTCACGTGGTGGTGCTTATTTAAGACTGTATACCCGGCGTGCCGTGAGTAAGTCTGGAATTCCCCCTTCATGAATCCTCCCGTCCTTTCACAGCTGTTCAGGCTTCCCCCTCTTCTACTGACCTCCAGCACCCTCTGCTCCCCTGAATTTCCCGAGATCCACACCAAGCTCGACGAGCACGGCAACCACGCGACGGACGCCATGGGCCCACACGAGAGGAATAACGTGCCCCCAACCTATCTGAATACCTTTAAAACCAATCTAGACTACACTCCTCTCTCCAACATATCTGACTCCCTCAACCCTCTTCTCCCGGAATAACCACCAAAGAGAGCACGGACGGCAAGAAAAAAAAAAAGAAGGCTGCAATGAACAGTAGGGGGGAGCGACAGAGGAAAGGGGGCTAGTAGGCAGGTAGCCGAAGGGTCCCGGGTGCGCGGGAAGGTAAGATAGGAGGATAGGAAAAAGAAGGGGGTCAAACAAGACGGGGGAGGGGGACCACAGGGAGAACGGGCAGATGGTGGATGGTAGGGGGAAAAGGAGGGTGACGATGGCAAGAACGGGCTGGCATGCCATGGGTGGGGGGGGGGCAGGGGAGTACCGCACCAGGCCGAAGAGAGGGCAGGGTGACGAGGGCGCCGAGAGGATGAGGAAGAGAGAGAGAGTTGGGGTGAACTTCAATTTAGAGCCGGGGGTGACGTAAATTCTAGAAATCCACAATCTGATTTGGCCAGAGCTGAGACACATCAGATCTCACCGCAGCTACTACCAACCCTTGCGATTTATATTTAAGATCTAGGCGTGCCTCTCAGAGAGATCTAATTCAAAGGCCACTCTGCACACCTACGTGTTTTGTTTTTGGCGCGGATTTCGTCAATTTTCTTGCAAAGAAGCCGGAGACTCGCCGGCTATAGGGGGAAAAAAAAGTGCGTCTATTTTTTTTCCCCCTTTCCAGGGCTCCGCATCTCCTATTTAAAAATTCTCCACATGCATTGTATAATTGGCTAAAATTGTGGGATTTTCGCCCTTTCTGCATTATGGAAGAGAAAACTCTTTTATTCCCCTCTCCAATTTGTAAAACCGACTGCCTTCTCTAGGCATAGGGACCCCTAAGCGGTAATGGGTTCTGCTCTTGGAGAATCAAGCGCCTCATTACAATTTCAGACTTTGTTGTATGACGTTTAGTTTATAGCGTCTCTGCTTTTTTCCCTATCTTCCCTTTGTAAACAGTCCCTCCCCCCAAATAAAAAATAAGTAAATGCACATCAAGTGACCACTGATTTGATTACTAGGGTATAAGCCCAGCCATTTTGTTTCGTATTGTCTTTCTTAAGAGATAGGGTTACATAGAATAGCACTGTTAGTCCAGTTGAAATAGTGCAGAGGAATACTTCAGTATTTGGTGATCACCTGTTTATTTGGACTAACAGAGATATATAGGGTAAAATGCACTGACTCTCTGCACGACAGAGAAAAAACAGGACTGTTTTATGGGGGATTCAATCATCATAAACAGAACTGGTTGTCAGGTCCCTGTCGAGCTGTAACACCAATAAGAAATGCAGAGAGATAGCCTGTTGGAGAGCAGTAAGCCACAGAACTAGATGTTCTGTCTCTGTAAGTTAATCAAACCGATGCAAAAGGAAAAACTGCCTGGAGTGTGGAAAATGACGCTGCCAAAATAAAACCGAAACCGGTTTTATCCAGTCCCCATCCAAAATCCCCAGCATATGAGGAGTGCAAAAAGGGCAGCAAGCAGGGGGTCACTGCCTCTCTCTGTCTGCTCTACTGCAAATAGCAATATCATCTTCATCATATTAGTAGCAAACAGCAGCAGCAAGCAACACCCTCTCCTCCTGAAGGACTTTCTTTCACACACACCATACATACAGTACATAGACACAGCTGCTTGGCTGCGCGCTGCAGCACGGGGCCCGGGGAGAACCGGCCCTCTTCCCTCCGTGTTGTCCTGCCCCCCCCCTAAACCGGATCAGATCCCATACAAGAAGAAAGCATAAAGACGTCGAGAGGAGGTATAGACATGGGAAGGGAGGAGAGAGAAGGGGAAAACAAGGAAAACAAGGAGGCAGGATCAAGGAGAGAAGGGGAAGGATCTGATTGCAGACAGTGGAGGGGACATGGGCAGTCCCTTGTGGCCGGGAGCAAAAGGTGAGTGTGGGGGGTGAGCGTCTCCTCTGTGATGCAAATAGAAGGACATGCGAGGTTCAGAACGTGGCTGAATCTAGCATGCACACCTAGTGTAACATTCACACACACTTAATCTTGTCCTGGGTGTGTGGATTTGAATTACTGCAGGGGGGAAGGGATCCTGCAGTTGGGGGCAGGTGAGTGTGCTGGGGGGAGGAAGGTCTCTCTCAGATCCTAATTAATTCAATACCAGACCTGTTGGTAAGTGGTGTTATCAATACTGGAAGCTATAATACTAACCTGAATCTCGGCACAAATTAGTAATGGTGTTATATGGGAAGGGCTTCTCCAAATTGAAAATGTATATGAGGTATGGGGTGTGGTGTGTTTGGTGGGTGTGGGGTGTGTTGGTTATGTATAATGTTAAGGTATGTATATATAGATATATAGATTATATGATAATATATATTATATATAATATATATGATATTATTAATATATATTAATATATTTGCCCAGATATGCATATAACTGCGATAGCCACTCATTGTTGGAGGCACTTTGAAATTTTTTTTAATGTTTAACAGAAATATACATGTTTATTATTATTGATTGAGCTCACACTATATACACCGTTTATTTATTTTGCTGCCAGCGACTTGTTGGTCAAAACAAATTAAAAGATAAAGGTATTTGATACACATTCATGTATTGAATTGCAATAATTTTTTTTAGAGGATGGTATGTCAGATCCCACTAATACCACTCGGCTTCTACAGAGAGAGGTTATCTCCCTGTCTTAATTTGGGGGTTGGAAGGTGTTTATTTTGAAGTTGAAGGTTTATTAAGGTTTAGTTCTGCACAGTGCCTTTGCCCCCCCCCCCCCCCCACCCCAAATGATTTTGTGGCATGTTCTCATAAAATCCTGCCACACATGTATTGCTATTGCAAGGAGTAAAATGTGCTATGTAAATTTTATATTTGTGTTTACATTTATGACCTATAGGAAAATAAAACTTGCATACCATGGGTATGGGGTGTGGTGCAGGCAGCTGCTTCTTTAAGGCCTTTTCCTGCAAGTTTTTATCTATACTGTACTTGTTTCCTTTCTCAGACTCTTGATCCTAGGTTTCTGATATAACCTGGTAACACAATTGGGGGAACAGTTTGTGAGCTTGAAAGGGAGGTGCAACGAATTGGAAAGGTTGTGTAGTGGGTGTGTTCTAAAACAGCAACGCTTACATGAATTTATTTCATTAGAAAAAATAATTGTTTTGTTAAAACGGATGAGATCCAGTCCATGTTATCACAATAAGAAAGGATTCCAGATGCAGATGTTATGGACTTCCAAAGTCCCAGGGCCAAACTTACTGGCCCATAGCGTCTGTACTGGGGTTCTCCCAGTGACGTGGGTCCTGCACATAAAAAAAAAATGTATTTGTATGTATCTCAAGGAAGGGGGGGGGGGGGGGGTGTTGCTTTAATGCATATGTGACCTTGATATTGTGGAATTCCAGTTGAATATTAATAGTGGCAATGATCTCTCTTGTCACTACAATTATGCTATCATTTTCAGATTTGCATGCCTTTGCCTCAAGCACCCTTAAATATATGGCTGTAAATCCAACATAAATAAAGGAAAATATGTATTGTGTGACGACTATATTAAATAATGTTTACAATACATATTTATTTTTTGTATGAGTTTTTTGGCAGCATGGGCCCTCAAAGCTATGTGTTTTTAGGACATACAGTTTTGTTGGTGCCTTTTTATAAACAAGAGACTATATCTGTGAGTTAGCAAGTGAAGGATCGTAACGTATTTGTTAATGGATATTAATAATTGAATTCCAATTGAAATGTGATCAGGGTACTTATTTCCTGCCATCCTCAATGACGTAATTGCAGAATTATTATTACCGTATTTCCTCAATTCTAAGACGCCATCGATTTGTAAGACGCACCATCGATTTGATAACAATTTTCTTGAAAAAAGAAACACTACTTCAAATATACAGAAAAAAATGTTTTTACTTTCACTGCGGCATTGTTGTGAAGTCTTTTTGATGACATTTTAAGTGACAATTAGGGATCCCTTCTATGCACATGCACAGGCAATGACAACTTCAATGACGGCACCTTCAGCCTGTCATAGGGCAACAGCAACCTCCTGCTCAGCACTACAGGCGGCGTGCTACGGTTGGCAGAATCACTTCCTAGTAATGTCATTCCGCAACATAGGAGATCACGTGATCCTCGGTTGACTCGCATTTGCGCCCATATTTGTACAGGAACCATACCCGTTTTTCAATGACCAATTGTAAGGCGCATCCCGATTTCAGAAATGGTAAAATGTGAAAAAAAGTGCGTCTAAGGCCGTGGGCATGTTGACCCGCGCTGATGCTCTGCAGTGAGCCCCTGCAGCCGCAATGAGAGCGGCTTTAGCAGGTGCTCGCGCACGCTTTCGCAGGCGTGCGGAAGCGTAGCCGACAATCCAATTTTATTTTTGGCGCTCACGGGAGCGCAGGGCCGGTCACGTGAGCGGTTCGCCCAACTACAGATGTTGCAGACATTTATTACTCTGTTAATGCAAATTATAGGCTAAAGCTGTAAAATTCCGGGCATTATTGAAATCCCTGCTTTCTGATTGGTTAAAATTCATTCCGTAATGCCCGGAATTTTTGGCAGCTTGCCAAGTGTTTGGCTAGAAATAATCAACTTTTCTTTTGTCAGAACAGCTCTGAGGCCTCGTTCAGGGTGCCGGCTTCGGAGGGGTGGCGTGCTTACGTGCGAGCGGACGTCAGAAACAAAGTATTTCAAATCATTATCTGTTGTCATGGTAGCAGCTTTCCTTGTCTCCGAAGTACGGAGTTGACGCTGCTACACTTTGCATAAACAACTCAAGTTGTTTTGAAGCTGCAGCAGCGTCACTGGTACTTCGGCAGCCAATGAAATCATTCTTGAAAATAATTTCAACAGTGCAACACCCATCCCTAACCTCACGTCTGTAGCCCCGCCTCCTGAAAGCTTGAAAAGGTCTGCTGGGGATGATGTGCACACATCGCCCAGCAGACTGACGCTCGCACACGCGAACGCCCGCCCTCCACCTCCTGTCTCTGGCACCCTGAACTCGGCGGACAGGGCAGGGGATTGGCCAGGAAGCAGCAGCCGGCAGTGACCCCTCCCCCTCACTCTGTGAACAGAGCTCCACCAACAGTTGAGTTGAGGAGGGAGAGGATATGTTTGTAGTAAGTGCCTGACTGCAGAGTTTGTTTGTAGCTGCAGTTTCTGTCTATCGTGTGTGTGTGTGTGTGTGTGTGTGTGTGTGGCTGCAGAGTTTTTGTGTGTGTGTGGCTGCAGAGTATGTGTGGTGTGTAGCTGTAGAGTATGTGTGGTGTGTAGCTGTAGAGTATGTATGGTGTGTAGCTGTAGAGTATGTATGTGTGTGTGTGTGTGTGTGTGTGTGTGTCAGCAGCAGCAGCAGCAGAATTTGGATGTAGCTACTGTGTGTGTGTGTGTGTGTGTGTGTGTGTGTGTGTGTGTGTGTACAGAGGGAGTGGAAATGTGTGGATATAGATGGCTGCAGTGTATATAGAGGGGCTTTAATGTAATTTCCATTTTTTTTAATTACAAAAATCTATATAACTATACAAAAGTGTCTTTATGAAAAAAAGCCTACATTTAGTCTGTAATAATAGTAATAATATATATAATAGTATAATAGCAATAATCCCCTCAGAACAGGGCATTACTGGCCAACAATGCCCTGGCTGGGTTAAAGTCCCTCGACTTCGCCTCGGGCCTTCAACTCTTCCAGCCAGAGCATTATTGGCCAGTAATGCCCTGTTCTTAGGGGATTATTACTTAAATAACATACAAAATGGTGCGTTATCTCCTTGACTATTGTTTTCAAGAGCACTGATGTTAATGCATCCTGTTAACGGGAGTGGTGACTTGTGCTGCATCTGCACATAAGATTATGATCCTGCACTGAGGTGTTTCTGATATATTTTTTTTTTTTTTAGATTTGCATTCACTATTTGTACATCAATGTATATGTGTATATATCTTTGTATCAAATGAAATCATTGAGCAAAATGATTGTGGTGGCTGCAACTATAAAATATTTGCCATTGAAATAAATTTTTTTCTTTAGGAAATCGTAGGGTTCTAAAAAATAAAAAGTGAAAAAATTAATTGCAGATAGGGTAGTGGGAACACAGCAGAGCACCCAACCTTTACCCACCTGGAACAGAATTTTACTACCATTATCAGTATTTACAGGCTACCCTATGTCACTGAAATATTCTTATTTGGCTGTTTTGATTTGGAAAACAAGCAGTGGATCAGAATGTAATTGTGACTTGAGTTCACGTTGACTGTACTGTATCCCAGTGGCTATGATGTGGATGAACTTTGGTTAGATACTATAGGTTTTTAAGGAGCCCTACTCCTGGGACCTCATGCCTACTTTCTTATTTTGTTCAAAGCCATCTGGCTCAATGAAGGAGATGTGTAGTTGTTGATTGATTGTAGTTGAGCAGTTTTCATTGGGAAGAAAAATGTCTGCTGGAAAAACTAGCGGAATTACCTGATGTTTCCGGTGGGGGGGGGGGGGGAGGAGGGGGGCTTTCCAAAGTAGGGAGAGTTCAAAATATTTGCTTTCAATTTCTTACATCCCCATCAACTGTGTGACACCCCCCCTACATACAACCTCCCCCCCCCCAACACACCTGTCTGGACCCTGCTCTTGGCCTCCCCACCCTCCCTATAATAACCACGCTCTCCTTCTTCCTCACTGCCCTAAGGTGTCCGTCTCCGCTGCCTCCTATACGTCATCCACAACTTTTCTATGCAAGTCAGACAATGGGTGTTGTACCTTTTTTGTATGTTATATATAACTCGTGACACCAGTATGATGACATCATAATGAGTTGCAGACATCTTGTGCAGCTGAACCTTTGTATGGAAACATACCTACAGCTTGGTCCCCGCTGGCTGCTGCAGCGCTCGCTATGGAGGCGCTGCGGAGACAAGAGCCGCCCCTCAATGGGTCCGGGCCCATTGCAAGGGGTGGCTGCTGCACGGCGAATGTTTGAGGCACACATGAAAATTGAGATTAGAACTAGTGACGGAGCGCTAGGCCACACCCCCCGGTGGTTCAGCCAATGAGGGCGAACCTGCCGGGTGATGTAATTGCTACGCTCTCCCCCCCCCCTACCTTTGTTTTCCCTTGCAGACTGGGCAACTCAGGCGCGCGTGCAGTGCAAGCAGTGGGGCTGTAGCCTAAGGCCTCGTCCAGTGTTATTGCTTGCTGGCGGAGGTGCGCTGAGGCTGAGGGGGCGTGTCGGCGGGCGGGCCAGTGACAGGCCCTGCGCTCCGGCAAGCACTTGAATTTAAAATTTACCTAAGACCTACGCTTCCGCGCGCTTGCGTCGGCGAGCCTCTACTAAAACCACTCTCATTGTGGCTGTAGGGGCTCACTAGTAAGTACCAGCGCGCCTCAGCACGGGTCAGCGCGTAAGCGCTGACAATGCCCGAGCCTAAGAGATATGTTTGTGCCAAACATACACACTTCCGTTTGATCCCATTAGATAGCATGCCAAGTTTGGGGGCTCTAGGATTAAGCGTGTGAATTTGTATAACCGGACAAACAAACATTCTGAATTATAGTATAGATATCCCCTGATGGGTTTGTTTTGACTTTTTTTAAAACTTTTTTTTTTTTTTTAATGGTAAATGCCAGGAAGATTTGGGACTTTTCAATAGTTTTGTGTAAGGGCATTTTATCCTATCTTTAGCGTTTTCTTTCTGGAGGGATTTAAAAATCTATTTTCTGCCTCTCTACACTACATCGGAATAATACCTCTTTAACATGAAAGGATTACTAAGAAATCTAGTCCTTCTAATCTACAGTAAATTTTTATTGGTATTTTTAAAAAAATACTTTAACGAGACATGTAGCCAGCAATTTACTATATTATTCAAAAAATGTATCTTCACTTAAACAACAAAACAGCAGAATCTTAATATTTATGTGGAGTTTTAACCGACATTCCAGGTTTTACAGAATTTATGAGGTTGTAATTAAAATAAAAACGAAAAAATACCACTCCATATTTTTTTTTTTTACCATCCGGATGAGCTAACCTACTCGGTCCCACCCTGATTTGTGTTGTGAAGTTGGGCTGCCACTTTTGTTTGGTTTTTTTAGCCGCCTACTGTCCTGCAGCCCATCGCTCTTCTTTGCACAAGTTTCCCACACTGTCTTTATAGGAACTACACCCCTTGTCATGCCTGCCCTGATATTATGAGCTGACTCGCCACTGCTATTATCAGCATTAAGGGGACATTCTATCATTCTGTCCCGCAGGTGTCCCTTAAGGGTTCCCCGCAATTTTTAGGTAATTTGACCAAATACAGAGGAATTTACAATGTATCTGATCTCAGACGCGCTATTAGAGAGTTGGGGTTCCTTAGGCTACGCTTATAGTAACGGCGACGCGACTGTGACATCAGGCTGCGGTCGCTTGAAAAATCAAATTGATGACTTCCAGCGATCGCGACCAAGCCCTCGCATCGCTCTTACTATAAGCGCTCGCGATGGCGGCAGTGCATTAGTTTTGACGCGACGTCGCCGGCACTATAAGCGCAGCCTTATAATGCATCTGATCTCAGACATGCTCTTATAGAGGGTTGGCACTCCACAGAATTTCATAATATAATAGGGTTCCAAAAAAAAAACCCACTGTTCTGCACATTCTATACTTTGAAAGTGGCAACTCATTGTTTTATACTAGGTTAAAAAATACCGTGCAGATTGTGAGATTAAGAAAGATGAGCTTTCTTTGGAGGATTGCTTTAAAGATGAAATGGCGTAATTTTGGACCATTCTGTGTGTGCTTGTTCGACTGTTACTTGTGCTCATTGACTTCTCATGAAAATCCAATAAGGAAGCTCTTCTTGCAATTGGCAGATTATCCATTTGATTGATATCAGCGTGGCCATTTGGCAGGCATGCCGTGCGCCCAAAGCAGCGTGTTCCACGATCTAAGAAAGATCAGTACTTTCATTACTGCTTTGTGGGAGGGGAATATAATTACATCGTTGTTATACTCCAAATCGATGTTCACTGTGTTTAAAGTTGCTGTGAAGGTTTTATTTTTTCTATTTAAAACTACTAATTTATAGTTTGGAACAGTGAGAATAGTTGGAAACACTAGTTTTATAGTCGCGGATTAAGCTCCAGTTCAAGCTGCCGTTTAAAAAAAGTATATATCTATTTATTTATTTTCTCTCCCATTCAATATGTGCATCAATACAATCTGCACACTGACAAGTGATTAAGCTGCAGATTGATCCGTTGTCCTGTAATTGACTGTAATAGATCGCTTGCTCAGGGTTATTTAATTCAGTTCTTGCACAGGATTTTGGGCAATGTAGTTCCTAGAATTTGATTGACTGGGCAGTTACTAGATACAATTGGTTCACTGCTAGAGAGAGGGCGGGGGCTAAAGAGCCAGAGCCTATCAGAAGGGGAAGGGGGCTGTCACTTTGGAAATGCTTCCTACATTAGAAACATTAAAAATGTCTTTAAAACATAAACATTTTTTTTCCCTTTTTCCCTCATAGTACAGATCATAGTACAAATCTTTAATCTACAGTTGCAGACAAAGCAATATTGTGTGTGTGTGTGTGTGTGTGTGTGTGTGTGTGTGTGTGTATATCTGTGTGTGTGTGTGTGTATCTGTGTGTGTGTGTGTGTGTTTTCAAAAAAAAAACATTTTTTTACATATAAATCGGTTCTGTACTATGAGAAAATACTTGTAGCATTAAAAACACAACTGAATGACATGTATTATAATGTAACAAGCAATTTCTTGTTTCTATAGCAACCATTAACAAATTCATACCCTGAACTGTTTCAGAAGAGTAAGGGGGTATCAGGTGCTCCAATAGTTCCGGAAAGCAATATACAGTAGAATGCCAGTAAATTCAACATATGAGTTAAACTCTTGCATGGAGTGGGTATAGTGATGTGTGAGTATCCAGTGTAGAATGACAATCTCCTGAAGGAAGCAGTCAAAAATGATAAAAATCACCTTGCAGTAACCTCATTGGCGAAAAACATAAAAAAACACTGGAAATAATAAATATCATAAACTCAAAATAAATCCAGAATTGTTTTCTTAAGGTGAATCTTACCCACTCCTAGAGCCTCAATGCGTATGTTTGTGGCGTGCCCAGCCGCTGATAGAGATATCCAGATAGAAACAACAAAAGATAGCAGTGCACTGCCCAGGGAGCTCGGTGGTATAAAAATTAAAAATTATATTGAATAAATTGGTGTAGGTCCCCCTACGCGTTTCGCACACGAATGTTTTATCAAGGAGTACGTTCGTGTCGAAACGCGTAGGGGGACCTACACCTCCTTTTGGGTGATGCTGTTTATGGATTATGACTCTTCTGAAACAGGCTCTGGCACACCCCTTTTTGAGCCTTGCCCTCTCTCTAGCAATGCACAAACTGTATCTAGTGACTGCCTGGTCACATGATTGTCCCTACAGAACTTTGCATCTTTTGGTTCTCATTTGTTGCACTGACAGCCATTTAGTGAACCCCCGAGCCGAATCTTCATCGATCGGCAACTTGGCTAATTACTAATCATTATGTGGATTGTATTGATGCACATATTAAAGGTGGGAAAAATAAACCACGGCAGCTGGGACTGCTGCTTTTAATAACAAAGGGCACAGCCCTAAGGTAGTTTGCACTCACAGGATAATAGAATGAAAGGCATATTGAGATAAAATCTCACACACACGAACATGGACAGCTGATCATCAACCATTGAAATCCTTGTCCCATATTAGGATGAGCTTTTAACACTCTCAAATGGACCAGTCTGTCTAATATATTGCTCAGGAAATGCTTCAATATCTTTTGGTGATGGCTTCAATCCACATGGAAACTCGTGGCTACGGTGGCAGCTGTACCTCGCTCACTGTGTGAAGTGCCCTGTATTATTAAATCATTATACACTCGTTGTATGCGCTTTCTTTTCTCTCTTCATAGATCTCTTTTAGATGTGGTTCATTCCTCAGGAAGCTGCAAATCGAGGTCACAGCGACTCTTTGAAATTTCACATGTGGACGTTGCACATTTGCACAGGTCGCTTAGTTCAATTGGTTTGAACATATTCATTTCTTACATTTTCCTGCTGTATACCTGGATTAGCATGTAGGATTGAGCATTTAGCATTGTCCAATTTGTATGGATTTTTAATTAAATATTGCCAACATTAACATCTATAAAAAATAAAAAAAAATTACGGGAATTTTTTTTTGTCAAGAGATGTCATATATTACAGTTTTATATTAGTTTTACATTACATAAAAATTATGCATTGACAATCTTACTAGATCTTACATCAAGATATCATACATACAGTACATGACCTTTTATCAGGACATTTAATAGAATACCTGTTTAACGCTGTTCTTTATATACACAATATTTATGTATATACCATACATATGTATTCCTGTTATACCTAATGAACTATCAGGGTTTTTTTTTAGTTGGCTTGCCTGCAACAAAAAAAAGTTGTCATTCTGCCAGTGGCCTCCTTATTTATACACTGTCATGTTAATGTCATGAGATATCATGTATTTTAATTCATCTGGTGCTTCAGGGGTTAATGTGGGTGCAGTTTGAATTTAAAAAATACAAAGAAATGTTTTATGGCCTGCTTGCCCCTTGGCCAGGCCTGGTTGTAGGACTGTTAGAATCTAGAGATGTAGGTTAATGATGGTTCTCCCGAACACTAACGTAAACAAGACTCTGGCTCAAGGTATTTCAAAGCTTAAAGTCCTTTGGTAGAAGAGTTTTTTTCCCTTCTGTCATAAAGCTGGCAGTCTCACAGCCAATTTTATGATAGGGGGTGGGCTTATGTTGTTTGTTGTTTTATCCTTTTATTTTAAGAAGCGGTTCAGCATTTATTTTAACTGTATGTTCTTGTAATCCTTTTTTCTGTAATCTAAGCACTATATTTTTTTAATATATATTAGAACATTTAATAAGTAATGCTTTGGGCTCTGAATGAATTGTTGCACACTGTGGAGAGTATTTACGTTTTTGGACACATTTTGCTACAACAGATTTTTTTGGTGTTAAAATGCATAGTTTATTTCTGTATTAAACAGGGACCTGGGGCCCTGCCAGATATTAATTTTACATCTTATTTGCATATCTCAGGGTGGCAGTGTATAGATATGATTGCAATTGAGTAAGGGTTCATATTAACTCACTGGAGGTACCTTTTACAGAGGAGAAAGGTGAGTCGGCTAGCGTAGTCGTGTGTATTAACCCTGATTGCATATCTACGTCACGTGCCCACTTGTGTGCTGTTTGTTACACGTGGTATATTGGGACGGATTTAAGGAAGATGTTAACTCATTTGAGGGACCTTTTGCGAAGGTGAAGAGTGGGGCAGCTTGCGAGTTGTGTATTAACCCTTGTCCTGTAGAGGAGATATTGTCCATTTGAGGGACCTCTGCGGAGGTGAAAAGTGGGACAGCTTGCGAGCGTCCGTATTAACCCTTGTTTCGTATGCAGGTCACGTGCTCTCAGGTGGGCCGTACGTGACACACACCTATACAGTCTGTGATATTTATTTTCTTTCTATTCATGTGTCGGACACCTGAGATACGTTTTGGAGACTGTTGTTCTCCGTGAGTGTGAAATCAGGGTGCCATTTTCTTTTCTCCGTATCGGATTACTCTTTATTTATTGATTTTTTTTTAATATGATATGTTTGTGTGTTTGAGGTTCTTGCGTGTTGCGTTTGCTCTATCACTTTGAAAGTGTCACTGTTTTACAGAGTTGCTCATCGTGGAGCGTTGCATAGCTGTGTTTGTGAAGAACAACAATGTGAGACAAGATCTCCTCGTCGCATGAAAAACAGACTTTTATTCTCCTGGCAGCTCAAATAGATCACTATGTATTATTTTTAGCTTCTCCTAACTTGAATTACTAAGATACTAGATTTATCATAATTATATGTGCTCATGCTTTCTTTCAGTCTACAGTGACATTTAAAATTGCCGCTGCTGGCAGTCTGCTGATTTTTACAGATTTTAGTAAGGTCACCATTACTGGCTAGGTCACGGACACGAAGCGGCCATGCAGCCATTTCGGAAGAGGTTCCTCTTATTATCAATGTTGATTTCTCTAGAACCAAAATGTCTACTAACAGGACGGTTCAATCGTCTCTACAAAGGTGGTGGTACCCCTTCAACAAGGGGGGTCTCTGTGTCTTCCTTCATAACCTTCCCAAAGGCCGTACCATCCAATACCAAATAATACATTGACACCAATTTGGATTAAAAAAACGGCCACAACTTTTATTAACTTTTTTGCAATTCTTGCCAACAAATTAACATTAACATATTTTAACATGACCATAAAGAATATGCCAGCCACTGACATTACTGCGAAGTGGGCACGTTCAGCTAATTAAACCAAAGGTTAAAGCGACACACGCTTTTACATAGCTAGTGTATTGCTATTCCCTTTCCAGGCCCCACCGGATCCAAACCACATGTCCATTCCATACCAGCTGGCAAGGAATCCCGCCGCTCTGACAAATCATCCATTATCTAAATACATAATCGAATAAATAATTTAAACTTGCACATATATTTTATTTTATAAAGGGAAGGGAGGGAAACCTGTAAACCTGTTTTGCAAAAGTTTGCATAAAATGGTTCCTTTTGTCAATCTACTCACTAGCCTATCTGTTATTTTGTAGCTGTGCCCCTTATTTTAATTTGGCCAATTGCATTCATACTCAAACTCCATCACTATATCTCCAATCATGGCAAGGTAGGCATCACCTCTGTCATGATGGGTATCTTCCAGACGTGCTTTACTAACATCTTTTACTAATAGAACATCAAAGGTAGTTCCTTGGGTGTTATTTTCATTTGTGAGCTCCAGGACTTGGATCCTGAGGGAAACGGTCAAACATCCCAAACTTGCAGCCCACATTAATTAAATAAAAAGCAATTAATTGGAAATACATGTACCATATCCTATTTATGCTTTGTGCCTTAAACACCAGAATCAATTCCTTGACCCAAAACTAAATTGTTTTGTGTGTGTGTGTATGTGTGTGACTGAATGTTACATTAATATTGACAGGTCCACAGAGCCATTTAGAAGGAACTTCTTTTTAAACTATTTTACTAGGATACTAACAAACCAAAAGATAGTACCAGCACTCTGTCTCACAGCTACAGATATAAGCGAATACCAGTGTAGGGAATATGAATAATTTAATAACACTAATAATAAACTGAAACTATAGCCAACAATATGCCAATACGCCAAGCTAGAACTAATATAGTCACCATAGAGAAAATCAAAAAAAAAAGATGGAAGCGTGAAAGGGGGTAGAGGCGGAAGAGAAGGAGAAGGGGGAAAAAAAAAAAAAAACTAGGACAAAAAAAAAAACATGAAAGAAAAGGAAAAAAAACACAAAAAATGGAAAATGGAATGGAAAGCAAACTAGGGGGTCGAGACGTTTCGAGGGGTTGACCTCTTCATCTGGCCCATTCCCCCTGGTCCCAAGGGGTCCCAGAGTGGTACTTTCCCTCCCCCACTGTCAAATAATCCCACACTCAGCTAATGATATAAATCTAAAGTCTAAAGAGGGCAAATCACATAAGCAGATATCAAATATCAAACAATAAATGTAAATACAAGAATATTGTAAAAGACACAGAACATATGCAGATATCAGATGTCAATCAGAACAAGTATAAGCAAAACCTCTATCAACAGCTCCTGGTGCCCTGTCAGTGCTTGGCTATTTGCTATATTTTCAGTTTATTATTAGTGTTATTAAATTATCTATTCCCTACACGGTTATTGCTTATATCTGTAGCTGTGAGACAGAGAGGTGCTGGTTACTATTTCTTTGGTTTGTAGTACTTCTGAGGGAATATAGGGTCCCTTCCTGTTCCATGCACCCTGCAACCTTGCTGAGTCATTGTCAGAGCTGTTGTCTATCATCCCCCCCCTACTTTCAATTTTACTAGAATATTTTCAATTTACTAGAGACTCCTGTAGTTGTTGAACAGTTCAGACATGACTTAACAAATATCTCGTAACATCAAACATTTTTAACTAGCAAATACAGTAGATGTCAAATGCGTTTAAAAAAATTTCTTTTTTTTTTTTATTTTTTAAATGGCATTATGTCGTCTACTTTTACTCTTAATTTGTTTTTAATTTTTATTATTAAATATATTAAAACATCGTACAATCATGTTATAGTTCACAATTGTTCCTCTTGCAATGTCACTATGAACACTGAGACAATCAATGTCTAACGGTTCACCCCTTCTTTGTGCCAGTTGATGCAACGGTGAAATGCTGCAGCTGCAGAAGGGATCTGGGGAAATGACATCAAATAAGTATATTCAACTGTAAC
The DNA here is from genome assembly GCA_036426205.1 of Ascaphus truei. Classification (NCBI taxonomy): domain Eukaryota; kingdom Metazoa; phylum Chordata; class Amphibia; order Anura; family Ascaphidae; genus Ascaphus; species Ascaphus truei. Next base: position 190,001,865 of record CM071568.1, read on the forward strand.
AGGATTTAAAGAAAAAAGAGATCCGGAAGCACGCGAAATTGAGAGAACTGGGAGGGCAGAATCGTAAAAATAAATAAATAATATTATGAGGCATATTGCCCACAGCTACAGTAGAAAAATACAAAGGCACCTCTGAGCGCTTTCCCGCGTCAACTGGCGCTTGATAAAGTGGTCTGAGAAATCAGCAGAGAGCTGGTTGATGCATCTACTCAGTGGTTCCCAAACTTTTTCGGTTCAAGGCTCCCTAAGGCGATCAGGATTTTTTCAAGGCTCCCTAGGGCGATCAGGATTTTTCCACGGCGCCCTAAGTGAAAACATAGTTGTATATACATACCTAACAGTTGCAGTGCGCAGTTGGTGACACTCTGTCACACCTCTCACCCCTTCCCCCTATGTACACACAGGCACAGCAAGACGTGGGGGATGATGAAGACTCATGAGAAGACCCCGTCGCGAAGATAACTCCCGCAAGGGTCCACCGGAGCATCGCGCGCTCACCTCATTCGGTCACTGCAGTGGTGCGAGCGCCTCATAAAACAAATTAAGCCGCCCCCACCCCGCCCCAGGAGACACGGCGACCCCAGGAACTTCTTGCCGGTGAAGATGAGAGCAACAGTGTGGCTCAAACCTTACATGGAAACACAAAAGGTTCCGGTTCCTGCCCTTGCTATTTGGTTTTCCGCGGAGCAAGCGCTGCATTTAGGGCGTCCCTTGTATACTGAAGCTGCGGCTGTGAGTGCTTGTGTCGTGTGTGTGTGTAGGTGTGTGTGTGCTAAATAAACTTTTTTCTTTAAAAAAAAAAATCTTAATAATATTTTATTTATATTTTTTATTTGGTGCAATCATTGACACACACACACCACACACACCACTTGAGCGCCTGGTAGCGGCGACAAAATATCTTTTCCCGTCTTTGCCGCTGTTGCGGATCCGTCCCTGCGTTCTCCGCCGTCGCGCGCGCTGCGGTCCATATAAGAAGGCTGATGAACGTTGGCCAACTACAATTGTTGCGTGGCGCGCACGGCGTAGCACAAATTGGCACTATAGAACGTGCTCTAGGGTTGCCAGGTTGCTTGCAATACTAGACCCCGAACACCCCCCCGATACATATTCAGCTGGCCCCAGGGGGTGGGAAGAATAAGAGAGAGGGATGAAAAAATAAGGGAAGAGAGAGGATTGGTAAAAGAGGGGAGAGGGATGGGTGGGGGGGGGGGGGGGAAAGAGAATAAAACAGGAAAAGGAAGTAGGGGAAAAACGAAAGAAAGACATAGAAAATGGAAGAAAAGAAAAAGGAAGAATTAAGTACAAAAAGGATGGGGAATAAAAAAGAGATAAAGAAAATTTCAAACCATAAGGGGTGTTTGTCTGGGGGGATTTGTTGAGCGCTCGTCATCGTGGTGTTTTATTTTCTTTGTTGGGTGTCAATCGGTTCCTTTTGGGGTCTTCATATGTCTCTCTGTCTTTTGTGCGGTCCTGTATTGGTGCGGTTTTAGGTGGAGGGCCATCTAGTGGGGGTTGGTATACGTCGTTTTTGTTTTTCGTTTGGATGGTTTGGCTGGTTTCCGTCGTCCCTTGGGGTCTTGAGTGGTCCGGTTGGGTGGGGTTCTTTTTCTAGGGGGCTGTGGGGGTTTACGTTAGTCTGAGCCAACCAGTCCTGGTGTGTTTGCTCGTACCTGGTTGAGGGTTTGTGGCTGGTGGTCGTATTGGGGGGTGGTTGGTGGGGGCCCGTTGTCGCAGGAACATCGAGAGTCAAAAAAGATGGATAGGTAATTCAGAAAGTAGGATTTTCGTGAACAACGGGGAGAAACAAGCAAAAACCCCGACCCAGAGACGACCACTGGAAGACCTAAAAAAGTAAGAAAAATAAGGTAAGGTCGAATTGACTGTAAGGGGGTAATAGGGGGGAATGGCAAAAACACAGCTAGAAAAGAAAGAAAACCCAACATAAAAGAGTGCCCCGACCAAGGAAGGAGAGCAAAGGTAGATGGTTGAGACAGTACGCAGAAGAACCCCCAAAAGAACCGCAAGCACCAAACGGTTCGGGTCGAAAATCACTAGAGAAAACGAAGGGGAAGCATATAAATTTCGAGGAGAGACGAATGGAATAAAAATGGATATAAATTATGGAAAAGAATAAATGTAAAGAGAAGAGGTTATAAAAAAGAGAAGAATGAAAATAGGTGAGGAAGAAAGAAACAGGAAAAGGAGTAAAAGACGACGAATATGAACAGAGAAGCAGAAAAAAGAAAAAGAAATGAAGAAGGGAAAAAGAATAAAAACGAGAAGAAAAAGGAAAAAAAATCAAAAAAAGATTAAAAAAGTGAAGAGAAAAAAAAAATAGAAACCAATAGAACAACAAAAAGAAAATGGAAAAAAAAGAAAAAAAAAAGAAAAGGGGGACAGGTACGATGGGGGGAGAAGGAATGTGAAAAAAAAGAAGTAAAGAAAGAGGTGCGAAAAAGCCAACAACAGAAAGCCGTATAACATATATCCAGTAGAAAGAGAAAGTAAAAGAATAAAAGCTAAGCCTGGGGGTTGTCAGCCAAGAAACAAACCAGAAACCTACAACTAAACAGAGAACCCAAATCCAATAGCAGACCGCACACCCAAAAAGACCAAAAAAAACAATGCAGTCCCACACATCATCCTAAATGCTACCAACCCTTGTTCCACACAGGCCAAAATACCAGGTATCTAACATACAAAATCCAAGACAGTTAGACGACTAACAAACACAAGAAACCAAAATGAACCCCTCACCCCCCCCCCATCACAATTCATGTTTATTTGTCACCAGGCTGGCTTTCACTTTTACCCTCCCCCCCCCCCCAGGCCCCAACCCCCTTCCTCCTACCCCCCAAAAGAAAAAAATGTGATCCCCTAGCCGTTTACTCTCTGACTCTGACACCCCGATGTTCATCCCGTGTCTCTGTCTAGGTTAGTACCTGCTGGCTCAGACCAGCATGCATCCGCCGCGCTCGCCCCCCGCCACACTATAGAACAGGCCACAGCCGCCGCTTGCCGACGGCCGCCCGCAAATTTTCAACCGGACAGGCATCAGAATTATCGGCCTGTCCGGTTGAAATCGCGGCGCCCCTCTAGCCAAGCCACGGCGCACCAGGGTGCCGGGGCGCACAGTTTGGGAACCACTGATCTAGTCAATTAAACAGCCCCACCTGGGTAATCAGAGGAGGGTAACCCCCCTGCTGGGGACAGACCAAAAGGACTCCTTAGCACAGACACACTGTGCCAGTGATTGCCAACCTTTTTTGTTTGGAGGAACCCTTGAAGTATTTCGAAAAATCTCTGGGAACCCCTATCTGGCTGACACATATTGGGTTCGACAGGGGTCAGTCACAACATTTCACACCTCACGAGCCACCTCTATTTCCCACCCTCTACCCATATATATCTCTCCCATCCGTCTCACTAACTCTCCCCCCTCCCGCCTCGCATGTATTTATCCCTTGCGTCTCACTCTTACTCCCTCTTTTCCTCCCTCCCGCCCCCTCCCTTCTCTCACTCGCCCTTACCTTCCGTCAATTACCCCACTCTCACTCAATCCACCGTACAAAATACATGCCAAAATACCCACCCCCGGGGAGAGAGAGAGGGGGGGGGGGTCCGTAGGAGGAACCCCTGAGACTGCTTCAAGGAGCCCCAGGGTTCCACAGAACCCTGGTTGGAAATCACTGCACTATGCTGACAGAGGAGATACTGTCTTGAGCACAAAGGCTGTGCTGATATCAAGACACCCGGACACCACTGACTTGAAGGTACCGCTTGAGGACTCTGGGATGGTTGACTAGTAAAGGGCTTTTCCTCCCAGTCTTGTAGATAGGGACTGGGGTAAGTAAGTTCGCCTTTACAAGGGATAGGTGTTTGTTTGTTTTTTGTATATTTTTGTTTGCTGTGCATTGTTTAAAGGGACAGGCTAAATAAAGCCATGTTTAAATTTCCCAAAACTGTCTCCACGTGTGTACGTCTGCACCTGCCTTTTAGTCACATTGTGCATCTAATCCACTTTAACATGGACCCCTATAAGTTTGCCTTCCATATTACACAGCTTTTCAGCACAGCATGGGTTAACAAATTGCATAGCCAGGAAAAATACTCACATACAATAAATTATTGTAATCCCCGCCAGTCTCTGGACATGTCTTCAGTCCTGGCCAGAATGGTTCTGACTTTGGCGTAACCTTGATTTTATTAGGAGTTGTATAATTTCCAGTAGTTAACAAGCTGTTATAAATATGTCTTGCTCAGCATTACAGTCCTCTGACCTTATTTATTATTGGGTGATATCCTTGTAATCTGCCATGTACTCTTCATATTTTTTATTGCCATCAGCACTCCTACCTTTTAAGTAACGTTTTAGATTTTAAATCATTCATGTCTATATACAGCAACATAATGGAAAAGTAAACAGTCCTGTTTAGGGCAGTTTTATACTCTTAAATCCGCTAGCCAATCTCAATAAAAAATGTCTTATTTCTGTTTTTCTAAGCCCCTTTGATGTGTTTTTTTTTTGTTTGTTTTTAGCAAACCCATCCTTTTTAAATCCTGTAGCTGAATTCTGGAGATATCAGTTGCTGAACATGTACCTCACTGGGAGGTTAAAATGGCCGACGCCATCCACACACATTGAGTCTTCAGAAAAGAAAACGCAGCAGGATCTATCAGATTGTTATTACTTTGTTGTCGGTGGGGGAAGGTTACTTGTTTTAAGGTGGCTACCCTAAATGTGTTATGCTGTGCTGAATTCTAAAAACCATAGATCAAGAAAAGAATTGGTTGTGTTTCAAGTATCTGAAATCTAGGCAAAAGTTACAAAGTGCTGTAACCTGGAATAGAGTTGTTTTCCATCTTCAGAGAACCCATTAGCATTGGGACTCTTCTTTTTCTCTTTGACCCACACAGTCCTACAGTAGTTTTCTTATGTATATACATTAAACCAGGACTCTTAAACTGATAGCCCTGGAGGCCAAATCCAGCCCATTAAGGGCATTAATGTGACCATTTGACTCTCCCTGCTAATTTCATACTAGTTGTTTAAGCATCTCGGTGCACTCTTTCATACTCCAACCTCCTTTTTCATTTAGGGTAATGGAAATGTATATGGTTACAGATAGATGTTCGTTCCTATATGCTAGTAAAATGTTTTAATATAATCATTGTTCCTGTATCAAATAAAATGACAATAAGCTTGTAGCCTTCTTCTAACCGTTCCGATCCAGGCCCTTGAGGACAGCTAGCTGAAGTCCACCTCAAACCCTAGTTGAGGGGGTTTTTTTTTTTTGATGACATCCATGGTCAGCATATTTTATACATCTACGTTTTTATATATATATATTAGTATATATATATATATATATATATATATAGTATATATATATATATTATATATATATAATATAATATTATTATAATACACACACCACACCCACACACACACACACACAAGCACCCACACACTGTTCGACAAACCTATACATTTGCACGCCCCGGGCGAGTGGATTTAACATCGTGGCGAGCTCCTATTGGCCCAAGCAGCACACGTGTTTTATATATATATATATATATATATAACACTAGCTGGGGGAAGAGAGAACTCCCTTGTGGGAAGATGGGTGTTTTTTTTTTTTTTGCAGCTGGAGATCATTAGTTTCATTTATTGTATTCGCTCTCCCTAAAAAGGTCTTGGTCTCGATTTAAGACTGTCACTTTGTGGTGTTATTAGTATGTCATTGTTCTTGTCAGGGCTGTCATGGTTATGAATTGTTCAACACCACAGGGAATATTCTAAGTGTGCTCCTCAGACGTTTATAGGAAAAAACCTTGTAAAAACGAATCGAAAAAATGTCCCTTATTAAATAGCCCTGTGCACCTATTAAAACTTGGGCATAACAAGCCGTTCACTTGGCCTAAGTGCAGCCACGTATGTGCACAGCTGCTCATCCTGTTTCAGCCTCCAAACATAATTTCTTTATCTTCAGTCTCCTGAGGCGAGCATACCATTTTTGGACACTTTTTTTTGTTTTGTGTGGGTGTTTGTTTTGTAGGGTTGGTAATGCTCTTTAGCCTTTTAGTTTCCTGAGTGAGAAAATAGATTTTGTCTTCTGTCCCATCTCAATGCCTTGGGCCAAGAGTCTTGGGCCAAGTGCACAAATGTAGCACACGTCCAAATCTATGAAGGGACCCCAGTTCCTGTAACTGACAAAGTTCATTGGTCAAGGAGCCATATTTGCTGCTGCCATAAAACACCTTATGGTGCTTGAGGACCCCATATAGGTTCTTCAAGTGGATGGGCAGTTACTGCAGTGGATTAGAAGAGCACACACATGGGCAGTTAGGTGGGTTTCAGTGCCAGAAGGTAGACTGCTTCTGACAAGTGCTTAGTAAACATGGACAAAATGCTTTTCTTAAAGTGCTTTGGGACCAATTTCAGCCAGGGGCCTTAAATTTGGTGTCCTATTTACACTGGAGTTCAATACATATTAATAACAGAGACAAATTTATGAATTCGTAAACATCCAATGTTATTGGGATTTTGCAAAACGGTCCTATAGCTTAATCCCGATTTAGTTGCTGCTTTTGGTGTTCTGTACCAATCATTCCTCTCTTACTTTTGCCTTCGAGACTTCGATAAAGTCTCCTGTGAAAAGCATTTGTGTGTTCGTTATATTTCCTTATATTCATTATGGCGCTTTTTGCAGTTAGGTTCTCAACCTGCCTCCGTGTCATCATGAGAAATCTGTTTTCAGTTTTTGCTCACCAAGGTTTTCCAATGCAAGCTTTTGTAGAACCATAATGCAGTGGGGATCGTTGCAGAACTTGATTTGAAATCTCATGATGACGTGGTCAGGTTGGAAATACTGCTGTTCGGTCAAAATCTGTATTTTTTTACATGGGTGAGATGCAGGCAGTCTTTGGAGCTGAACAGAGTTAATTTCGGCACTGGAGGGGCCCCCTGGTTTCCAAAATACTTGCATGGGAAGTGCTGCTTGATCATTCCCTCCAGGGGATACAAAATGAAGGTTTAAATCTTGCTTGTCACGCATCTGTGCGGCTTCCTAGTGACCCGAGGGGTTGTAAACAACTAGGCGGTGTCTTCCCTAGTAAGTCTATCAGAGCTGAAATATACATGGGGGTAGGGTTTAAAAAAAAAAAAAAAAAAAAAAAACACCTTTCTGTAGGAGGAACTACTCATTGTAAAAGCGGCATTCAATCAGTTTTGTTTTTTTTACCGTAGGATTGAAGCAGGGGGTCTCCGGAGCTGAACCTCAGCTCTGGGGGACCCCTGCTACCGTAGATACCTGCCCCCGTAGGGGTGCCAGTAGCTGCTACGGCTTGGTTAGCTGGGGTTCACGTAATGCCCGCTTTTCAAAGCTCCCGCGTCCTGCGGACCAATAGGAAGCCGTGACCTCATCCGGTGTGACTTCCTATTGGTCCACGTGATGCAGGAACGTGAAACTTACAGACCCGAGTGCCGGTATGCCCTGCATCTCTGGAAGCAGGGGGGTCCCTGAAGCTGAATAAAAAAAATATATTTTTTTTTTTAAATGGCCACTTGTATTGCTCCATTTTAAAGGGGTAAACATGCATTTTTTTTTTTTTTTTTTTTAAAGCTGAAAAGTTTCCAAAAACAATACTCCAAATGGTCCCACCGTGTTCTGTACTGTATGTACATGGTTTGTTTTTTCCTCGGAACTCATATTGTACACCACATCAGCCAAACCATTCAGTCCTATGCAGGAAACGGTGCCCATACTCTTTTCTATCTCACAGAAAAAAAGCCAAACAAACAGCCAGCATTCCACGGGGCTTAATCGTAAAAAGAAGTTTGTTCAAGGGCGACATTACAAATGATTCATAATATTACATTTGTTCTAGCATATCAAGGATTGCTTTCTTAAAATGCCACAGGGGGTGGAGGGGGGGGCTTTGCTGTGTTAATCAGAGGAACTGCTGCTTTTAAAATTACTCTGTCAACTGTGTCTTAACGTTCCTTCCTATTGTGCCCTCTGACTTGTAATCTTTCCGTACCACTGATCCGTCAGCAGCACACGGCACCGTTGACATCCCCACATTTATGAACCGCGCTCGCGCTGTGGTTTTCTTGGAAAGCTTACTTTGCGCTTTGGAACACACTGAGCTGCAGATAATCTTGACGCCTCAACACATCGTGTGCCTTGGAAACGGACCAGCTCTGGATGCACATGCTGCGCACGTCATCAAGTTACATTCTGCTGTGAAAGGCTTGGCCACCTCCCACAGGAAGTGGCTGGTTTCTCCTCTTGTTTGCTTGTTTGTGTGTTTGTCTGCTGTGCAAGGAAGGCTATTCTGAGAGGAACGTGAAGCCAATTACCCCCCCCCTCTCCCCCACACCCCCCCCCCCGTGGGAAAATAAACACGCTTCATGTTCTGTGTGTTTGTTTTCAACCGTGCGTTTCTCTGGAGGCAAAGCAGAGAGCCAACTTATACTAATTGGCAAATGCGAACTCTTGTTCGACCCCTTTTACAGTGCTGTCGGCATAGTACCCTGGTGAACTAATAGCAAAAATGTCTTGTTCGCTCTCTACCAGCGATAACATAGTAATGCGTTACTGGCAGTGAGAGGGTTAAAGCAGCATAACATGTCAAATCTTATGATGGTTTTTAAAAAAAATTTTTTTAATAAATCAGTTCTGTAGTATTAGATAATAGTGACTTGTTTTTTTTGTTTTTGTTCAACTCTTAATGCCATTTTTTATCAGTTTTAAAGCGTCCTTTGATTTCTATGGCAGGCTTTATCCCACCTCCCCAGCAGTGCAAGATCTTTGCAACACTTTCCTGTTTGGGATCATTTGTTGCCAATGTTACCAGCTGTTTGAGCTCTAAACTGTAACAATAGATAATGTTACTATAGTAATATACGGATACATTGTAGCTGTTGAGGTACACTGACTGAATCAACCATTATGTTAGGCGCACAATCAGCATTTCGACCGATTTTTATAACGGGAGCACCAAACAATTGCTAGTTTCGGTAAAAATGTAGAATTATTATACATTATCACATACTTTACATATATACTTTTTTTTTTTTTTTTTTTTAAGAGGGGGGGAGGGGTGGAGTTGGAAAGTAGTATTGCTGCTTTAATATGATATCTGTACGCTTTGCAGATAACAACCAGTAAAGGAGACATTATATAGAAAGAGGTTGGAGCATCACAACCGCACTTTAACTTTCGGTTACAATGTTTACAAATCTTTCTGGGATTAAAGCTGCAGTTCATGCTGCCGTTTAAAAAAAAAAAAAAAAATATCTATGTCTATAAAACTGAAAGATTGTTTGTGTAGTTGCTGATTGGTTGGTGGCGGCTCACGCTGTGATTGTGACGTCACCCCACCCCGCAGGCCAAACAGGGCTACGCACACCTTCACCCTCACAGCCTCCTCACACCGTGAGAGCCACATGCCGTGAACCCAGACAATTTACCCTCCTGAGCCTCACATCCTGCTCGTCGAAGCCTGCCGCCTCACACCCTCGATCCAGCCGCCGCCTCACACCCGCCGCCCGCACCGCCGCCCCAGCAGTTTCCTGGCGCTCTCCCTTCCCTGGCTCTCTACCCCTCTCTTCCCCCCCCAGAGCCCGCTCCCACGGCTCTCCCACAGAGCTTACTCACCCACTCACTGACTAACCCACCCACTCGCCCAACCACCCACTCACTGAGCTCTGATGGGGGGGAAAGGAATTGGAGATGTGAAGGGGGGTGTGCCGGGCCGTGACCTGAGGTGTGGTGGAAACCCCGAGCTATTAATGGGGGGGAATCGCACATGTGACGGGGGGGGTGGCGGAGCTGTAACGTTGGGGGGGTTGCATTACATGTTGCAGCGGAGGGGGCCCAATTTCTGTCAGTGAGGGGAGCGGGAAAATTAAATCCTGTGCAACGCCGGGTATATCTGCGTGTGTGCGTGTGTGTGTGTGTGTGTGTGTGTGTGTGTGTGTGTGTGTGTGTGTGTGTGTATATGTGTCTCCCATTCAATATGTGCATCAATACTATCTGCACAGTGACAAGTGATTAGCTAAGCTGCAGATCGGTCCGTTCTGTACTCGATCGCTTGCTCTGGGTTATTTAATTCAGTGGGCAATGTTGTCCAGCAATATTATGTGACTGGGCAGTTGCTAGATTCAATTGGTTCACTGCTAGAGAGGGCGGGGCCCAGGAGCCAGAACCTGTCAGAAGGGGAAGGGGCTGTCACTTTGGAAATGCTTCCTACATTAGAAACATCAAAAATGTCTTTAAAACATTTTTTTTTTAATGCTACAAGTATTTTCTCATAGTACAGAACTGATTTATTAAAAGAAACACACATGTAGGATATTGCTTGAACTGCTGCTTTAATGATCAGAAATATACAGGAACAAAGGGGCCTGCAGCATTCAAAATAAGAAAATTGGGCAAAAAACCTGCTCCCCCTTTTTTTTTTTTTTTTAACCTGACTAACCCTGAAACATGGTGCTCTTTCCTCCCTTTATCACATCGCTCTGCATATTAAATTCTTTATTCTTACTAGCAGTTTTTGCCAATGCTCTTGTTTTGAGCGCTGCGGGTCCCCTTGTTCCTGTATATTTCTGATTGGGCTTGCGGCTCGCCTTCCCACCTGTACCAGCACCGCTCCTACATTTATCCAGTTGGGGAGTACCCACCAGACCCTATATTTTTTTTTTTTTTTTTTTAATTGAAAGTCTTTGCCCTCACCTACAAAAATGTTGCTTGCACAAATCACCTTCATGGTGATGGAACTTTGTAATGGAAGTAGTGGTGTACTGAGTAGCCGGAATTACCCGGTACCCGGCACATTTCCAGCTACCCGGACCCGGCAACTGAGAAGTGGGCGGGTAATGTCAGGGCAGCTGGAAATAATCTAATTACTTATCTTTCTGACGACATCTAGGACCAGCAGCAGCGTTCCTGTGGCGGTGGCAGCATCGGAGATGTCTTCAGCCGGCGGGGGAGCTGCAGGAATCACTTCCACAGCACCGCAACAGGTAAGCAGTGGCTGTGTGAACCGCCGGGGAACCACGTGACCGGAGCAGGAGACGGAGCGTTCCTATTGGACAGCCGGCTGCTGCTCCGGTCACGTGGTTCCCCGGCAGCTCACACAGACACACTTTACCTGCTCCGGTGCTGTGGAAGTGATTCCTGCAGCTCCACCGCCACAGGACTGCTGCTGCTGGTCCTAGATGTCGCCGCCACCCTGCAGGTAAGTTCCAAACCGGGTACCTGACCGGGTAGAACCTTTAATTTTGGCCGGGTACCCGTTGCCCGTTTTTTTTTTTTTTAAATGAGGACCTGGTCCAACACTAAATGGAAGTGATGTCCGTGTTGGCAGAAGCGGCCGTCGGTGTGCCTATGCGCAGCAGCGGCTGTTGCTCGCACATGCGCAGAAGCGGTCGGTGCCACTGTCACATGCGTAGAGGCCGGCGCTTCTTGCACATACGCAGAAGCATCCGTGGGATCTCGCCCAGGCACAAACGCACGTACAGAGGCAGACAGCCAGGGGGAAACAAAAACCACACTTTTTTCACCGGGTGCTCTGATGGGGACTATGGAAACAGGTGAGGACACAACAATCAGTATGATAAACCTCTAGTTATAAATTCCACGTACACAATAGTAAACATATAAAATAGATTGAGAGTACTCGCTAATGAGTTTGAATTCGATAAGAAGGGATGACAATGAAGGGCATACAACTTCATGTATAACAGATATTGTGACTATAAAACTGATCTACAGAATAAAATGACAAAGAAATATGTTACACACACAAAATATATATATTTAAAAAAACATGGTTTGTGTGCCGAGCACGCACGTTGTAAGTGAAACTTCTTTGCGTTTGGTCAATGGAATACTATTTTGATATTTATGATTTTGATTGATTGAATTAAACACTTTTGAGAGTTACAAATTCAAAGAAGTTTCACTTAGAACGCGCGTGCTCGGCACATGCCCCCTTTTAAAAAAAAAATGATTAATCTTCAGGTCATTAAAAAAATACTTCTGATGGTTACCAGTTTACATGTCATCTTTCGTTTTGAAGAAAATTGTGTTTATTTTGGTAACATTCTCTCCCTCCCTATTTTATAGAACAGATGTTAAAGCTCCAACCCCCTTATAATGCTGTGCTTGGGGTCCAAAGAATCACATCGCGTTATAAGCGGATCGCGTTAGAAATAATGTACAATTGTATGCATTGTACAATAAAGTATTTAAGATACCAATTATCGTGTTGTAAAGTATTCCTAAATACAGGCATACCCCGCATTAACGTACGCAATGGGACCGGAGCATGTATGTAAAGCGAAAATGTACTTAAAGTGAAGCACTCCCTTTTTCCTACTTATCGATGCATGAACTGTACGGCAATCGTCATATACTTGCATAATTGATGTGTTATTTACATCTATAACAGGCTCTATAGTCTCCCCGCTTGTTAACAGCTTCGGTACAGGTAGGGAGCCGGTATTGCTGTTCAGGACGTGCTGACGGGCGCATGCGTGAGCTGCCGTTTGCCTATTGGACGATATGTACTTACTCGCGAGTGTACTTAAAGTGAGTGTCCTTAAACCGGGGTATGCCTGTACAACATTGGGAGCCACGCTTGCATCGCGTTATAAGCGGATTCGCGTTGTAACGGATTGCGTTATAACGGGGTTGAGCTGTATATGACTTTTTTCAAATTACTCCTTTTTCAATTTTTTTTTAAATTAGGCCACAGTATCATTACTTTAAGCCACTTTAAGCACTATCCTCTACGTGTCAATACCTTCCAAGTACAAATAGAGAAACTCCTGCTATGGGGAATGGGTGTTGTGTGTCTAGTTGGCATGCAAGGTCTTAACCTGCACTATCGGTGTGGGAGTACGGGCAGTAGCTACCTTAGGCCGCGTCCATAGTAGAAAGCGCTAGCTTCTGCGCTTCCTCCTGACGGTGTCGCGCCTCAAATGCAAACTTATTTTTATTGCGAAGCGCCGCTCTCCCTGTTGCGCATGTGCATGCACTAGCGTGCTCACTGCGCATATGCATTGGCGTCCTAGTGTTTTTTTTTGTTTCGCCGCGAGCTACGTAGCTTGCGCCGTATCCTGCACTATGGACAAAGCCTAATGCGTTTCATACGGTATAGTCTTAAATACTGTTTCTCTTTATCAAAAGGGACCTGGTCACACGTCAAACAAGCTGCAGTGAGGGCACAATGGAGGCTGACACTCTCATTCTGTTAGCTGCCTTTCTCACTGATTATGAAGTCGCACAGATGGTGGGCGACACCTTTTCAGGAAACAGTCTTAACATCTTAACTGCCTGCGGATCCGGCAATGGGATGCTTTACAGCGCAGGGGTAAAATCGGCAATTGCCCTGCAAGGCGGAGTGTGAGCAGAGTTTTGCTCTTCAGTGGAATTAGCGAGGTGTGATTACATTTTGGGTGAAGGTGCAGTACCACCACTTAACAATATGTATTTGAGTTGCAACAAAGCATTGACTCACCTACACATTAACTGTACAATACAGGCTGGTTTTGAAGGCGGGGGGGGGGGGGGGGGGGGGGGCGGGGGAACACGCTCTCTCTCTTACACACACTCACACACTGTGTGTATGTACTAGAGAGAGAGACTTGGTGAGTAAAGACGCTGATTCGGTAAATTACAACACTGAGTTTGCAGCAGGGGAACCTGGTTTGATTCCCAGTGTTGGCTCCCTGTGACCTTGGGCAAGTCACTTTATCTCCCTGTGCCTCAGGCACCAAAAACATAGATTGTAAGCTCATCTGGGCAGGGACTGTGTCTGTAACAATCCTATGTGCTGCGTACCGCGCACTATACTGTAATTGTGAAGCGCTTTTGCGTCCCATTGGGAGAAAGGCGCTATATGAAATAAAGTGATGCATTTGTAGCCCTCTCTCCCTCTAGTGTGAAGGGTCTACTGGTGCTGGCGTTACCTGTCAGCTCACAGGAATCTGAGCCTCCGATACTGGGAGACTGGGGTAACAAAGATACTGAGTGGCAGTGCCTCCACCTGCACGGGATCCCAATTGGATGAGATAACCCAGAGCAGGAACTATTAATAACAATCTACAGATTACAATAACAACCTTTTACTGTTGGAAATAACCATAAACGTATACATGCAATAGCAATACTAGAGGTTAATGCTATTGCCTCGCGGGGCGTGGTCTCAGCACCGTGTACCCCCACACCGTGTCCACAGTACCAGAGGTGTCCTTTGGTCACTTCACCCAATAAGTGTCCCCAAAAGATGCCCACCCCTCTAGGCGTGATCAGCGCCTTATTATACCGGTGTTGGTGCACGTTTGGCGAACGGTACCTGCCGGGTGTGTACACCCGGGCGCGCTAACGGGTAGAAGTAGAGGATCCGCCGATCCAACGATATCCTCCGCTGGATGGGATGCCTCCCGCTGGAGTAACTGCTGCGATGATGGTCGCTCCTTCTGTTGCAGCATGGTCCCAGACTGCAGTAATAATGCTTCAATGACACAGCTGTGGCCCTAAGCTGGCTAACCACTAAAGGGCCTTCCCTACAGCAGCCACAAGCTTAGAGTGAGTTGGGGCCTAGGGGATTTCTGGCCTAGTGCAGAGGGTCACAGACCCCTGCACCTGTACAACCTCCCCTAGCTGCATCCCTGCTCCAACTGACAGCAAGCCCTCAGAGCACCAACTGTAACAACTGCCTTAGCAGGGAATCCTAACACTCCAATGCCCAGGCCTAGTCACCTGACTCCGCAGCAACCCCCCTTCTCCCAAGCTGCAGCGGATACTGTCATTAATAAAAAAAGCAAGTACACGAATCATAACAAAATATAAATATACTTCACTCAAACCATTACATATAATTTTACAGAGCTGGGGAACTGGACATGTTTGTGCTTTTCCAGAAGAACAAGACAAGTACTTGGATTTTAAGCTCTTCAGGGCAGGCACTACTTTCCCCAATATCTACGTTTGTGTACGAAGCCCATTTTTCCTATGTACTTGAAGGGCGCTATATACATGTAACGCATTCACTGTTGGAGAGTCCGGCAGGGCACTGAAGATCAGTGCACTGCAGGCCCTTCTGGTAGGAAACTGTTTATGTAAATCCAATTTTGACATGTTGCAGAGCAGGCAGCGCTGTACAGTCAGGACATTGGATAAGAAGGTGACACTTGGTTAATGAACTGACCGCAAAATGTGGATCCTTAAATTCAAGGCAAGATGAGGCGATCTCTTCAGATTATTCAATGCGGTACAGATTCTAACTGGTTATGCCCCCAACCCCTCTCCACGTTGATACCCCAGTAAACACTGAATTAAGATGGTAATCACAAAGAGCACGAGATTTGATAGAAATCCGTTTTTTAATCTAGCATTTTTTTTTTCCTAGGCCGGAATCTCGCAAGAAATGTGCCTGCAGACATCAATCAGAAGCTCTGAACTGTGTCTCTTGTGCGAATGGAAGTGTGATTTTAATAGAATTGTACTACAGGGATAGGTGAACCACATTTATTTTCGGGCCCCGTCTCTCCAGTTTGATAGAATGAAGAAAAATAGCAAATGTGCACTAGACAATTGCAACTGCTGTATTTTCATTATAAACCTTCAGTTTTCCGACTACCGATGTACGGCACATAAAAATACCACTTGTGAGTACATTCACATCTCCAGACAGGTCTGGAAGCCTGCCTTTCACCATTATCTCTCAGCATACCGCGTTTCCACTGCAGCCAGGGATTCTGGGTAATGACATGCAAATGAACTCACAAATGTCGTTTTATTGTCTCCGGACTTAAAAAGCTTAAACCCGCGGCTCTAGAGATACCGCGATGTCACGGCTTTGGGGGGTCCATGCCTCCAGATAGGACACCAGCAGCTATTATTGGGATGACCAGCTGTCCCGGTTTAGCCGGGACAGTCCCGAGTTTTTAATGGCTGTCCCGGCTGCCCCGCATTCTTTAAAATGTCCCGGGTTTTTGTCGCTGTACCGGATTTGGCCATCAGAGAGGGGGGGGGGCAGCAGAGAGCACAGAATGTAGGCAGAGAGGAGAGCAGGAGAAGAGAAGAAGCCGGTCTGACTGCAGAGGGTGGGGGCGGGGTTAGTGTCAGCGGAGCCTCAGCAGTGAGAGCCGGAAGTGAGGTGCCTGCTGCCAGTCAAGGTGGCTTCCCCTCTCCCCCCATGCTCCAGAGTGAAAGGTGAGAGAGCCTGTTGGTCTGTCTGTGGCTCTGTGTATGTAAGTGTGTGTCACTGGCTCTCTGTGTGTCACTGGGTCTCTGTGTGTGTCACTGGGTCTCTCTCTGTGTGTGTGTGTGTGTGTGTGTCACTGGCTCTGTGTGTGTGTGTCTGTGGGTGTGTGGGTCAGTGTCTCTGTGTGTGGGACTCTGTGGCTCTGTGTGGCTCACTGGCTCTGTGCGTGCGTGTGGGTCAGTGGGTGTGTGGTTCTGTGTGTCTGTATGGGTCAGTGGCTCTGTGTGTGTATATGTGTGTGTGTGTGTGTGTGTGTGGGCAGCTGGCTCTGGGTGTGTGGGTCAGTGGCTCTGTGTGGTGCAGAGGCTCTGTGTGGTTCAGTGGCTTTGTGTGTGTATGGGTCAGTGGCTCTGTGTGGGCCAGAGGCTGTGTGTGTGTGTGGGCCAGAGGCTGTGTGTGTGTGGGCCAGAGGCTGTGTGTGTGGGGGCCAGTGGCTCTGTGTGTTGGTATGTGGGTCAGTGGATCTGTGTGTGGGTCAGTGGCTCTGTGTGTGTGTGTGTGTGTGTGTGTGTGTGTGTGTGTGTGTGTGTGTGTGTGTGTGTTTCGGTGTGTGTAGGTCAGTGACTATGGGTCAGTGGCTCTGTGTGGAGATAACAACATTTTTTTAGATCTATTTATTATATATTTATCTTGCCTTTGGCTGTATCCTCCCCTCCAAATTCCGTCAACATGGCTGCGCGACGTCACGTAATGCACATTGACATAACAACGAGACGCTCTGTGACGTCACGCGGCATCAAGTTGACATGACAACGGGACGCATTATGGTGCCGAGGCATCACGTACGTGATGCACATTGTCATGGCAACATGTCACCGCCTGACGTTAGTGTCTCGTTGTCATGGCAACGGGGTGCATCATGTGATGTAATTTTTTTTATAAATATTTTTTTAATGTGTCCCGGTTTTTCACTTTGAAAATCGTGTCACCCTAGCTATAATCCTCCGGTACCGGGGCAGTTGCCGTCCCTCTGCTTACCCGGTGCCAAAAACAATACGGCTTGATAGAACTGTACCTCTGGGAGCTTGATCAGCACAAATCCCTATTACACTGGCAGCGAGATTTTCTGGTGTGTCTTCAGCCCCCCACCCTTTTTTTTTTTTTTTTTTTTTTTTTTTAAGGGGGTTATTTTTAATATCTTGATAAAGATCAATTGAAAAATCAATAAATATGAATGTCAAAAAAATCAAATCAGGGAATCTTAGAAATTAGATTTTGCAAAAACTGTTCTATAGCTTAAAGCAGGGGGGCGTAAACTTTTTTCCCTGCGCCCCCCTGACGGCTGTCCCCTCGCTCCCGCGCCCCCCCCAACCCCAACGTACCCGCGCTCCGGCGTAATGACGTCATGTTGCCATAGCAACGTGACGTCACATGACCTCGCAGCGTCATTTTGACGCCGCGTTGCCATGGCGCCGCAGGGAGGAAGCCGCCGGAGCCACGGTAAATTAGGTTTACAGAGGCCCTGCAGCTCCCCCGGCACTTAATTTAAGTGCCTTCGGGAAGCGCGCGGGGCCTCTGTAAACCCCGCGCCCCCCGTCGGCAGTGTCGCGCCCCCCCTGGGGGTCGCGCCCCACAGTTTGCGCACCGCTGGCTTAAAGGAGCAATCAAAGCGGGCGTTTTTTTTTTTTTTTGCGAATTTTTATTTAATTTTAAATGTATTCCTTTTGGCTCACAGGATGTGGGAGCATTTAAAAGTGGCCAAAGGGAGGAGTGGCTCAGTGAGTAAAGACACTGACTGGCACTGAGTTTGAAGCAGGGGAACCTGGTACAATTCCCGGTGTCGGCTCCTTGTGACCTTGGGCAAGTCACTTTATCTCCCTGTGCCTCAGGCACCAAAAGCATAGATTGTAATCTCCACGGGGCAGGGACCTGTGTCTGCAAAATGTCTCTGTAAAGCGCTATGTAAAGCTAGCAGCGCTATACAAAAACATGCTATTATTATTATTATTATTATTACTACATGATCCCTGCTAGCCGAGCATATTGGCTACCGGCACTCCCTACGGAGGTTAGTATCTACAGAAACGTGTTCCCCGGAGCTGAAATGAATGGGGGAGACACCCTGCTTCAATTTTGTTTGGGGGGGGGGGGGGGGAGGGGGAAATCACCCGCTTGAATTGCCACATTAATACTGACCAATTGCTGTGTTTTGCTATTTTGTAACAATCTTTCCTCATTTGCTGTCGTTATCGGGCGTCAAAGCATTGTGTATTTGTTCTATTTCCTTCTAGCAGTTATGGTGCCTTTTGTAGCTGAAGTATAAAATAGGTAGTGCAGGAACCCGCTGACAGGTTGCAGGCTTGACATGTTTTGACTAAAAAAATTGAACTGAATGACCCAAATGTATGAGCAGATAAACCCATATAGAAATGGACTAAATCTGTGATATTGGCTGTGCATTGGGGTTTTACCCTAAATCAGCATGCTGCCTTTCTAGACTTGTTATTAAAAACCTGGAGAACATCTCATAACACGGAGAGAGAGGAAAACATGGATATATAAACCCATGCAAACCTTTGTTATGTTGAACTGCAGCCTTAATTGGGGAAGAGGGGATTATGCCTCATTCTCTAGTGTAAATGCATTGTTCCACTTACTCTCTTTACTTCAGTGAAAATATGCTATGTAATGAGACTCCCTGTTCTCTGCCAGTAGAGCAGACACCACACACCATTCCTCACCTATTTACATTTCCTTTTTAGCAATGCGCTTTGTCACACAAACTATTTGCATCACACCAATTACCATCTGTGTATCTAGTCGTACTATAAGGTGAGCCTTGTGTAAATATGCCATTCTCCTTTCGGAAACATTTGCCAGAAGGAAGGGCTGGCACTATTTATTTTTTAAACATCAGTTGGCTATTAAAACAATGGTGGGCTCCGGGACTTCAACTGCCGCAGCCTGCTGTCTCTCCAGAGCAGAGGTAGTGGAGATGCAGCTGGTTTGGCACATAGCTTCTCCCCACTCAGCTGCTTAGTGACACACAGTGCTACTCTCCTCTGCTAATCACTAGTTCCCAATGTAACAAGAGAATCAGTACAAGATTCTTCTGCCTGCAATAATCAGAGAGGGGGAGAAGCTGCAATGTCCCCTCTGTCTGTGCACTATATATCTAAGGCCTTGGACATGGTCAAAAAGAACGTGCTGAGCCGCGCTGAGGGGAAACATTATGCCAGAAGCCAATGGCAGTCCGTGACGTGGCGCGCTAGCCCCGCCTCCAGGCCCGCCTCCCACCCGGCACACAAGCGCGCTCGCTGATGCTCATGCAGGGACACACAAAATCTCCTGCTTGAGCTGCTCAGCGCTCTTCCCTGCACCATGTCCGTGGCCTAAGGGATAGGCACAGTGTGTGTGTGTGTGTGTGTGTGTGTGTGTGTGTGTGTGTGTGTGTTTTGTGTGGTGTCGGTTTGTGTTTTTGTGTGTGTTGTTGTTGGTTGTGTTTGTGTGTGTTTGTGTGTGTGTGTGTGTGTGTGTGTAATTGAACAATTAAAGACATATTTTTTTTTTTTGGGTTGAATATTTATATGTTGTTTATGTACAGTACCTTTTTATAGGTACTCTGATATCAGCACCCTCCCCAGTAGTCTGGCTTACACTAGATAAGTGTGCACCCCAATCCCTTCACATTATATACTAGCTGTACCCGACATAACATACGCCAGTGCTGCGTTGTACTCTTGTATATGTTCTCTGTAGTTATTTGCTTCACGTGCATCCCCTGTAAGCAGCTCTCGTAATCAAGTACAGGGGTCTCAGACAGTGGCTCCCAGTGAAACGTTTCCATCATGACCGCATTTAGTGAATTTATTCGATGTGTATAACTCGTCGACAATTTCTTGCATTGCAGTACTCACAGTTGTAACACATTTCCTATTTCATGCTCTCCCACTGTGATTACAGCTTGTTGTTTGTTTGTTTATTTGCATCCGTTACTTCCATTTGATTAGTTCTACGGCATTTCGCTCTTCTCATTTCCAATCGTTCTTTTCTTTTTTCCAATGTTCTCTGCCCATCTTCATCGTCGTAGAGCTTCATTTTGGTCTCTTAGGCTGCGCTTATAGTGCCCGGCGACGTGACGCCGCTCCAAAAGAAATACATTGAATCCGCCGCATGCGCTTATAGTAAGCGCGACGTAGCGACCCAAAATTTTGAAGTCAGTGAAATTTGCTTTTGGGAGAGACAGTCGCCACATGTGACTGGTTTAGAGACAATCACAGAGCGCCTATTGCACTCTGCCCTCCCCCTTCGTGACGTCACTGGCCTTGTCGCCAGCGACGTCGCTCAAAACTAAAGTTCAACTTCCGCCAGTGGCGACGGGTGACGTCATCGGTTGTGTTGACGTCGCCGGCACTATAAAGACGGCCTTAGTCTATTTGATGTCTCCTCTACTGTTTCATTAGCATTTTTTCTATGGTTTCTCTGAGCTCTAGCACATTTTTACACTTTGTAAATCTTTTACACACTGTATTAAGTTCAAAAACTGTTTCTTTTACGCACTGTTCATATAAGGCTACATATGTGTTTAATTTTACATGTTAGTGTGCTTTTTCTTAAAACATTATTGTTTCTTAGCGACCCTGTAACAGCTGAACCTTTTTGTATGGAAACATATCTAAGCCTTTTTGAAAGAGATGTGTGCAGAGGTATGCAAATGGACTGTTTTAGAATGAAAGTAATAATAAGGCTTTATTGCCTGTTCCTTTAACAATGTAAACACAAAACATAAAAGAAAAATCTGCTCCACTTTGGAGAATAACTAATCAGTACTGTATATGCCCTATCTAATTGTGTGGGTAACTAGGCTGATTACCACCCCAAACAAATAAATATATATACTGTAGAGAAGAAATGACCTAGGCGCAAATTGCAGGGAAAGGAAGAAAAGAAGGGGAGAAAAATATCATAGGGTAGTATGTCAGAACAATCAGGACTTAGGAGGTAAGATATGCAATTACCGTTTGTCAGCAATTATAAAGCCTTTAATCCACAATGGGACTCAGGAACTCTGCTACTGATGAACTTCAATTTCGTGGTGTATTCTTAGGCTGCACACGATTCTTCAAACAGCTATCACAGCTTCATCATCATTCCGCTGCTGAAGGGTATCTTTCCACAGGATGGTTCTCACAAAGGGAGGGGGGGGGGGAGGGGGGAGAGGGAGGGGGAAGTAATATAGGAAAAAAGGAATATAGTGTAAAACCTTTAATAAAATTCCTATCTAAAAACAGCAATTGGTATCCCACTCACATGTGCTGAATCGAACAAGAGCAGTTGAGAGTTTAAACTGAGTCTCTCACACTCATAACACAGAGACGCCGGTCCACTGCACGGCTGATGTACCAGAGTCCTTCCGCATCACGTGTGTCGGCTCCAATTCTCGCGGGAGTTCGTCTTCCACAGTCCTCTGTCGCGGCTTCTGCTCCGGTGCCGAGGGTCTCTCTGCAGTAGGTCTCTGACTGCTCCACCAATGCGCATGCCCTAAATATATATATATATATACACATACACAACAGTCTGTTGTTGCTGTAGGGGAAGGTCTCCCTGTTCTCCTGGGTCAGCACCCTTGTGTGCTAAGGCACATTCTGTCCAGGTATAGAGAGGTCTTGTCTTGCTGTCAGCATACAGTCCTTCTGTGACGTCATATTTTCCTCAGGTTAGCCCAGTTGTGGGCTAAGGATATCTCTGCTCTGTCCTTCTCCTTATGTCAGCCCAAATGTGAGCTAAAAGACACTCCCCCCCGTGGGAGGCAGGAACGGCGCGCAGCCGAATGAAGACCGCAGCAGGCCGTGGTGGTATGAAAAAACTTTTAATTACACATCAGAGTAAAAGTGTATGGCGGATCCTCTGACGCGTTTCAGCCCGGGGGCCTTTGTCAAAGGGTGAGCTAACGAATCTCTCGCCAGTGTCTCACATGAGGCTTTTTACAGAACTCTCATTAGTCCAGGTGGAGACTAGTTAGTTGAGTGGCTGCAATCAACCATCTCTCTGCTGAATTCTCAGAGCTCTGAGGCTGCTTTAGGCTGCGCTTATAGTGCCGGTGACGTCACGGCAAAACAAATGTATTGCCGCTGTCGCGTGCGCTTGTAGTAGAAGCGTCGTAATCGCTGAAAGCCAAGTCAATTAGATTTTTCCAGCGACCGCAGCGTGACGTGGCTGACAGCCTTATTTAAACCGGGATCTGTCCCTTTTACACTTTTTTTTTTTTGTTTCAATTTTTTATTGGTTTGCTTACATGTCATCACAATTTACCTTTTTACACTTTTATTTATAGATATATAGATGGACCTATCCCTTCAACTATAATAATATTTTTTGTTCTATAGCGCTAACAGGGTACAGCGCTGTACATAGACTTTTTGCAGACACAAGTCCCTTTCCCTAAAGAGCTTAGGCCGCGCTTATAGTGTCGGCGACGGCGATGCGAATTCGCCTAAAAGCATTGCCGCCGTGTGCGCTTATAGTGCACACGACGGCGACAAGCGATGGAGCGACGTCGCCATCGGCGAAACCCGCCGCCGGCAAAATTTGATTATTCAAGGGCCGTCGCGTCACGTGACGGCACTTGAACAAATCAAATTGCGGGAATCCCGCGATGCCGCCGACCGGCGAAACATAAGTTACGGCGACGGGTTGACGTCACCCATCGTGTCGGCGTCGGCGGCACTATAAGCGCGGCTTTACTCTATGATTTTGGTCACAAGGAGTTGACAGCGGGATTTGAACCCGCCTCCCCTGCTGCAAACTCAATGTGATAACTTTTACCAAACGTTTGTTCTTTTATTACAAAAGCCTTTTTTTTCTCTCCTATCTGAGCCAACATGGAAGAATCCCCTATCGGAGGCGATTCTAAAACCTTTTTAAATCAAAGCATTCCTCCAGCCCCCCCCCCCAGAAACCTATGAGTTTAACTCGTAGAATGTTAGTATCTTACCCCTGAGAATGTCCTGCTCTTTAAAAAATAAAAAATACATGTTTTCTATTGTTAAAAACAGTAAATGTCTTAATCTCTAGCTTCCGAGGTCACCATTGTAACCTTTACGACTGTACTAGGCTCCAGGGAGAGCTTCATTTTCACCTCCTGGATACTTAATATTTCAAATGCTTCTCACCTGACCGAAGCATCAGATTTAAAAAAACAAAACAAAAAGAAATGGCGATCGTTGCACAGACGAAAGAAAAAAACAAGGCTCGCCATTGATTTGTACAACTCGCCAATGACTGCTCCGCGGTTGCCGACTCGGAGCGCAGAGACTAATTCTCAACAGACTATCCAGTAACAAAGGAGGGAGAGGGACCAACACGATTAACATAGACTGAAGGTCAAATCTGCCCGCTGTTAATCAATGATTCTGTTTTTCTAATATATTGCTGTGGGATTTTGAAAGATATTCAGCATTATTCAATGCACCATGTTTATTTGCAGGAGAATGTATGCGATGTGGTTTTAACCATCTCGGCACATTTTGGGCCTGCAACATGTTTCAAACACGCTTTGAAAGCTGTGCGACCCAGCAGCCATACACTTAGAGGGATCCCCATTACAGTGGAAGGATTAGACGCAAAAAGTTGATGCGCTAAAGGGGGTATGTATCTAGTATCGCAGACTGGAGCTTTGCTCCAAAACTGGCCCATATTGCTTCATTTGTGACGAGATCAATTTTATCAAGGTTGATTTGCTCCACTTGAGCCATTGAAGTTTTTTTTGGAGTGCTTGAACGGAGGAGTTAGGGAAGAGGAGAGAACAAATTGAAACCGTTGTCTAGAAAGTTGCACCTAGAACGTGTGCAGTTTTCCTCTCTTTGCACCACATAACACCGCCTGGTTGAGGCGGCGTTGGCTTCTGTACAGAGATCTGTGTCAAATATAGGAAGCTAGCTTAGAACGATTTACTGTATATGTTTCACTGATGGCAAATTGACGCAGATGCTAAAGTGTTTGACGCAAACTGCACCCATTGTTGCTACATTATCCCTCCCCACCCCCCCAGGAGGGATTGTATCAGCGTAATTTCCCAGAGTCCTCTGCTGCAGTGGATGCCCTGTATGCAGTGTGATTTATGGGGTAAATCAAGTCCGGGGATCTCTATGAGACGTATGACTGTGCTCTATTATTAAAGCTGCCGTTCAAGCAATATCCTACATGTGTGCGTTTTTTTTATATATACTGTATATATATATATATATATAAATCAGTTCTGTACTATGAGAAAATGCTTTTAGCATTTACATTTTTTTTTTAATTTTAAAGAAATGTTTAATGTATTCTAATGTAACAGGCACTTTTTAAATGGTTGCTATAGGAACCAAAGTCACATCCCCTTCCCCTTCTGAAACGGCATCACCTTTTTGAGCCCTGCCCTCTTTAGCAGTGAACTAATTGAATCTAGTGCCTGCCTGGTCACATGCCTGATCTTCCTCACAGAACTTTAGCTGTCAGTGCAGCAGAACAGAACCCAAGATGCATTTAGTGAACCCCCAGCCGAATCTTCGCCGATCGATCACATGAGAACGGATTGATCGGCAATTTAGCTAATCTCTTGTCAGTGTGTTTGTTTTTTTTATAAGCTGCGTGAACTGCAGCTTTAATATAGATCCTGATACAAAAAAAAAAATGTAATCTTCCTCTATAGTTCCCTACATACCTGCTTCTGCTCAGTGCAGGACAATGTGTGTGGGAGCTATTCCCAGGCAAATGTGCTCAGCCTTTATCCAACTAAAAAAGAAACAAGTGTTTTGCAGTGCCAGCAGGGAGATTAGATACCACTCCTTCAGCGCTGGAGGACACTACAATGCTGTGTATTGTATAGCATTGTAAGCCTTTTCTACCAGGTAGCTTTTGAACTCTCTGGCTATAGGGGTCCATGTTAAAATGGATAAGAAGCAAAAAGTGACGCACTGTGAGTGCTCATTTGCATGTCATTTCCCAGAATCCCTGGCTGTAGTGGAAGCACTGTATGCTAGGAGATTATGGTGAAAGCAGGGTTGCAGACCTGTCTGAGACGTGAATCTGCTGACCAGTGATATTTCTATTTGCAGCCCAGATCCACAAAAAGGTGCCAGGCTTTCAGACACCTTTACTTCCATTCATATGAATGAGTAAAGGTGTGCTAATAAAGCTTAGAATCCTTTTGTGTATCTTTTAGTAAAGCGCTGTATTCACTGTGTGCGCTTTATAAAATTTATATTTACACACATACACACATCACTAACATTCAGGGACCATTTAACACCGTAAGTCATCACATACTACAAAGGGGGGAGGGATAGGCCTCAGTCAGATACATTCCAAGATGCGCTGTTTTTAAGTAAAAACCCTTGCTTGCTTAATCCATTGTAACATCGCCGGAAGAAGAGATCAGTGTATCTCAAAAGCTCGCACAAATAAAAGCATTTCGTTAGCCACAGAACGGTATAGTTTATTCGTTTTTGGACACACGCACACACGCACACACGCAATTGAAAAAAATCCTTAAAACCACAAATGAATCCTCTCTTCCCAATTCCCCGTTTCCCAAGAGTTGTGTCCAGTTCTGTAGTATTAGTTAATAGTGACTTTGTTTTTTTTAATTTTTTTAAATTCAACTCTTAATGCCAGTTTTTAATGAGTTTTTAAAGCATTCTTTGTTTTCTATAGCAGGTTTTAACCCACCTCCCAAGCAGTGCAAGATTTTTGCAACACTTTCCTGTTTGGGATAATTTGTTACCAATGTTCCCACCAGTTTGAGCTGTAACAATAGATAATGTTACTGAGTTACACTGACTGAAGCAGCCATTATGTTAGGCACACAACCAGGATTTTGACAGATTTCTAACAGGAGCAGCAAACGATTGCCATCTTGGGTAAGAATGTAGAATTATTATGCATTCCACATGCTTTACATATAAAAATAATAATAACGTTGGAAAAGTACTATTGGCACTTTTTAAATATACATTTTGTGCCTGAAAGTCGGTGTAAATGTGTTACTCCATGTGCAAATGAAGATAAGCTAAGCGGATAAGTTTTTTTTTCTTCCCCTCCTTCACGGTATAATTTATGCAAATTGTACCCGAGCCGTTTGAATAGCCCTGTGGGATTCTTAAGTTATTTTTCGTACAGATAGAAAATCTGGAAATACTAAACTCAAACGCAGAAGCAGGAACTGAATCCCTGAACTCCCAGGAGGATTTCTAGTACAGAGGGTTACAATATTGTAAGGCATTGTTGCTGAAGTTTGATGTTGGCTTGGCAAAGGCTAGTTCACAGGCTTGACAATGGACTGTATCCATGCAAAGGAAAGTGGGCTTCAACTTGCTGCGCCATTGTGTGCTTGCAGCTGGCTCAAATGCGCGGACCTTGTTGATCAACGTCATACAAAGCAGAGTGTTGGCCATGGGCGGTCGTACTGCCTCAGACCAAAGTTTTTGACACCGAAAATGGAGGCGAAAAGGTGTGTGATAACGTTGCAGTATTTAATACACGCCATCATGTGTATCATATATTACTCCTCCCTGACGCAGGGTTGTAACTACAAGTCAGCCATCTGCCAATGGCGGTGCCGTTAGCCTTTCCCGGGCCCACATGAGCGTACCTGGAACATTGTTGGCACTGGATGATTTTTATTTTTTAAATTGGAGGGGGGATGTAAACGGGATCACCCCTACACTTCCGTCTCCGACATCTGGGTCTCGGATGCATCGTGTGATCACCCCTCCACTTCCGTCTCGGGCATCCTGGGCCCTGGTTGCATCATGTGATCACCCCTCCACTCTGGGATCCAGGGCCCCGGTCACATCATGTGATCACTCGCTGAGCAATCGCATGCTGCGCAAGTTTCGGAGGTCTGGCACTGTAAGAGGTTCAAGGTCATTGGCAGGTTTAGCTGGCTGGCTACTTCCCAGTTATGCCCGGCCAATGAAGCTGCCCGGGGGACGAGGATCATATCAGTTTTGCCAGCGTCGCTTCTCATTCTTCAGACTCCGAGAATTAAATTTTGGGAAATTAAAAAATAAATAAATAAAGAAACCTAACGGAAATAACTGGCAGGCCATTTGGAACAAAAAAAATGTGGTGTACACCCTGCCAGTGCTTGTTTGTATAATGTTAAACTCCCGTTTACATTGCCCAGAATTGCAAACTGATACACCTGGGCGGAAATTGAGCAAAATAACTTTAATACATTGAGTCTCCGGGCTTACTCCTTAAACTGCGATAGTGCTGATCGGGGTACAGTTGCGGGGAAGCTTCCCATTGACTTCAGTGGGAGTTTCTGTCTGATGGGGCCCAAATCTGCACTATCGCAGTTGAATAAATATTAACCATAAGCGACAAGGGATAAAAAGACAATTGTGGAGCAAGATTGACAAGATTTTCCTTGTTGCATAGGCCCCT
Organism: Ascaphus truei; assembly: GCA_036426205.1. NCBI lineage: Eukaryota > Metazoa > Chordata > Amphibia > Anura > Ascaphidae > Ascaphus > Ascaphus truei. Next base: position 190,029,525 of record CM071568.1, read on the forward strand.
TTTGAATACGTAGTGAAGCTATCTTCCCCCTCAAGAAGATTTCAGCTCCATTCAATTGATATCTTCATCAGAATGGGGCATTTTTCTGAATTTTTGATTGATACTATAATTAAACGACATTATAGTGTATTTCTAAAAACAGGTTTTATTAAACATGAAATTAATAAACAAGCTCTTTAAGAACTGGTAAAGGAGCAATACACCCTAACTAATCTCCATTTAAAAAAAAAAAATTTTAATAACAGATTTGGAACGGGGGTTTTTTTTTTTTTCAGCGCTGAATCACCCTATTTACAGCTCCAGTGACACCCCCCTTGGTTGCTGAAATACTTACTGGTGAAGTTACCGGTCTTACGTTCTGGTTTTTAAGGGGGGTTTAAATGGCCGTCTAATAGGAAGCCACAAACGACGATGTTGTGACTTCCTATTGACCTGAGATTTGGCAGCCATTTTGTTACTCCTGGAAGAAGATTTCAACCCGGCAATGTCGCCGGTAAGTATTATGGGAGTTCCAGGTTCTCTGGAGCTGAAAAAAATGGTGCCTGGCTGTGGGGCTCCCGCGGCAAAAATAAATGTGTTAAAAAAACTAGGGTAACTGCTACTTTAGCACGGGAGGGGGATCTTGAGGCCTGGAGTGTAGCAACACTGCAGTTTAACATATACACCCACTAGCTCCCATCCATGAATAAGTAAGCTTTCTATATCTTCGACTTGGTTTTAATCCCTTAATGCCTGAAGAATCAGGAACCCAGTGCATTGGAATGCATTACTGACCCCTCTGGCATTGAACGAGCTCAATTTAACCACTTAATTTCTCTTCCTTAAGCAAGATAAAGTGTTGATGTCATCCGTACAGCTGCCAGCTAAGCATTTGTCTGCCCTTGTGAATCTTTGTTTTGCTAATATCTGCCAAAATCATTATTTGTTGATCAGATGTGAAGGATTCTGCGATGCCGTATCTATAGAGAGGGGCGAATCACCTGTCGAAATTCAGTTTCGTTTTGCCCTTTTTTTGTTTATTTTTTATTTCAGAAACATGTTGGGAAAAAAAATTAACATGGTTTTCCCTACATTTTGTGCTTGCGAATATTCGCCTGTAAGTGAACGTTCTATGTGCGAACTTCCGCTGATTTTCACATTTTCGAGTATTCACATTTTAAAGAACCTAGTGGTGTGTTTTTTTTTTTTTTTTAAGAAGCGCTAACTTATTTGCAAATATTAGAAAATATGAAAACCCACCAATTTCACAGCGATCTTAAATGTTGGAGAAAAAAACAATGCAGAAAATCTACGTCCGTATTTAACAAACTTTGTCACATCACAGAGTCCTTCATTTGCTGCTCTGTACTTCCATGTTCTGTTGAAAACTTGCCTTTATTATTCTGTTTGAATTTTTTCATTGTTACAAAACCATAACGTAAATATATTTAATATATGCCCGTGAACATCTCAAATATATTAATAATGTAACATTGCTCAAACAGAATTTGATCAAATGGCTAACCGTAAGAAGCTTAAAAAACTTAATTCACTAGTGTATAACAAATGTAGTTATTAAAGAGGAGATTAACCTTAATCAGAATCTATAAAAGGGAACAAACCCCCACCCGGGCCCTCTTTGGTTTAGTGTAAGTAACATTTATGGTCAGCTGCCATCTTCAAAACACCTGTCATCCAATCAAATTAAAATAGTACCTGATAATCAATTATGGTTGGCATATGCCAGTGATTCCATGTTTTGCTAGAGCTAGGGACCACCTTATATATGTGTGAAGACAAACAGACAATGTACTCTTTAGTTATACAATGTTATTGTCCTCCTTATGTCACCTCTGCTACTAAAAAGGGGGGATATCAGGGATGTATAGTCTCCTTTGAAGATGACACCCAGGGCTTCTGGTAGTTCTGGGTGCTATCACCAGATATCCATAAGATAAACATATGGTTCCTTACTGGTTTTATTACCCCCACAGACCTGGCCACTCTTAGGGCAGGTCCATACTGCCTTCATCCGCGCTGAGGCGTGCGCGTCCTTGATGTCACCCGCGTGAAGCGGGTGCGTTTTTCGGACATGCTAGATGCAATGTTGGGGGGCGTCAGTGGCGTCACGGAGCTGCTTCGCTTACATTGGGTGAACCGCTCACGTGACCTGTCTGTCGCGCTGTGTAATGTTTCAACTGATTTCTCGCGCTATTCGCGCCACCTCCTGCTGTCACCCGCGCGGTCTATGCCTTAAGGCAGTGTTTCCCAACTCCAGTCCTCAGGGAACCCCAACAGGTCAGGTCTTAAGGATATCCCTGCTCCAGCACAGGTGAGTCAATCGGCCACCTGTGCTGGAGCAGAGATATCCTTAAGGCCTGGCCTGTTGGGGTTCCCTGAGGACTGGAGTTGGGAAACAATGCCTTAAGGCAATGTGATCGCGCGGTTTGCGGCAGCATGGCCTTAGGCCCGGGCCATGGTGCTTTCGCCCGCACTGAGGCGTGCGGGGGCTTTCCCTGGCCATGGTCAACGGGGTGTTCCTAGGGACGTCACGGAGGTGGTTCGCCCTAATTGGGCAAACCGCTCACGTGACCCGCATGTCGCGCCAAGAAATCAGTTTCAACTGATTTTCTTCCGCAACGCGTGCCCCCTCCGGCCTCCGCCCGCACGGTCTATGGGCGCGATCACTGCCTTAAAGCAATCTGATCGCGCCCCGTGTGGACGCCTCCGCGCGGTCTCCCATTCCATGGACTCAGCCTTTAGGCTTCACCATAAACTATGATCTAAACATACACTTTTAAAATTTGATATTAACTCGAGGTGAAGTTAACCCTTTGTGCATTATCGTTGCACTGCTCGGTGAGGGTGTATCTGAAAGATCATAATTTGATGCACCTGGCCAAAGACAGACAGGCTGTCTACTGGTTTAATCTATTGGTATGATGCATTGTGGGTGTGTTAGTCATTGTAGCTTGATTTTATCCGCTGTCCCTTATCTGCATATTATGGCTGTCACAGTCCAGTCCTAGCTGGGTATACATTCCATGCAGGTAAATGGTCTTGTTTCTTGGGGCTACAAAACCAAGACTGCATGTGTGTGAGCCTGGTAACGTATGGACTGGAATTCTCACTAATCTACCGTAAGATCTTTGCTAATCCTGAGCGCTTAAAAGTGCAGTCCCCATTCACAATTTACTGTATAATGGATTTGCAATTTAGTGAAAGCACTTAACCACTTCACATCTCTACTATATGTAATGGTTAATAATTAACTAATTACAATAGCTTTCTAAATGTAAGCCTAATCACGGAAAACACAGTAACAGAGAGAAATCCAATACATATAGCTTTTGTCAGGGGCTAGTTTTATTGTGATTCATAGCTAACCAGAGTCTTACAATGCAAAAGGTACTCCAGAGTTGCAGATACAGTATCAATGTTTCAGCTTAAAATCATTTTTTTCCCATCAAATATTCTTTAGTGTAGTTAAATATTTGTTTGTTTTATACAAACTAAAGAACAACATTTTTTTTTTTTTTTTGATCAGCTAAAAGAAAAAAGGCCTACTACCCTACTCCTAGATTGGGAATGTTAAAGTGTACAGGCATACCCCGCTTTAAGGACACTCACTTTAAGTACACTCGCGAGTAAGTACATGTCGCCCAATAGGCAAACAGCAGTTCACGCATGCGCCTGTCAGTACGTCCTGAACAGCAATACTGGCTCCCTACCTGTACCGAAGCTGTGCACAAGCGGGGAGACTATAGAGCATGTTACAAATGCGTTATTAACATCCGTTATGCACGTATATGATGATTGCAGTACAGTACATGCATCGATAAGTGGGGAAAAGGTAGTGCTTCACTTTAAGTACATTTTCGCTTTACATACATGCTCCGGTCCCATTGCGTACGTTAATGCGGGGCATGCCTGTACTTGACTATTTCAGTTCTACTACATGGAATCTAATATAATAAAATACAAATAACAGTGTAGATATCCTTGCTTTATTCTTGGAGCTCGAGAGAGAGAGCCGTCTTTGTGATTAATGTTGGTGACACTGGCAGGCTGAAGAGCAGTGAGAATTCTAACTGAACTGATGTTTTACACGGCCGCAGTAGTCCGGAAAAGGCAGGTTTGTGCGTAGATGGCCATTACCATCCCTTCAATAATGTTGCTTGTGTTTTACGTGGTGTTCTACTCGCGCGCACACATTTTCTGCAGAAAAGAACACTTCTGTGTGAGACAGACGTTGGCGGGCCGAGGTACATTAACAATAGTGCAGGTGTTGTTGCTCCCGTTAACACGACGCATTGTGTTAAATCGGACGCGTGACAAATGGCGCACGCCTTAATGTTTATTTCAATAGAACAGCGCACACCTTTGCCTCAAATGTCGCACCGGCGTTTGTGCAACGTGTTTCTTTTCACAGCAGCAATAATGTCTGCTGCATCTGTTTCTAAGGCCTCGGCCAGGCAGGGAACGGGCGCGCTGGTGCTCATGCGCTGCACTCTGCTCGGCCAGGCGATTCGCTCACGTGACGCGCTTGCGGGCAGCAAATTCAAATTTGCTTTCTTGGCTAGCAGCTACGCGCCGAGCAGGCGCGCCCGCCCGCCCGCTCACACTGGCCACACACATTGTCGCAATGTCTCATCGTGGCGAGCGCGCACGCCCGCTTAGCACCACCCTGTACGAGGCCTAAGGAGTTTCTCACCCTTTTTTTTTTTTTATAGGCTTAATGTAGACCTCTGCATATCGTAAAGAGTTGACACAGGGGAGGTATAAAGATAACTTTCAATTTGGATGCATTTTCCGTGTTGTCCCACCTCCAAGGTGGTTAGAATATGTCCTAAATTTGGAGCCTGTATTTCCATGAATCAGATTGAGTTTATTAATGAGTCGTCGTATGGACAGGCACTGCACAGAGAGACGTATGAGAAGGAAGAGACGGAGAAAGAACGGCAGCTCACCTGCCATCTCTCCAATATGCTTTCATAATAACAGCAGGGAAATAGTTTGCTGGATACCAGATACACTTGGTCATCCCCAGCTTAAATTATGGATACAAGTACACATCTCTAACCGCTAGTATTCTGGAACCAGGGCCACATGTAGGATGTGGATGAGGCCAGATAGCTTAACCCGTCCCCTTTTGAAAGCACACCAAGTCCTGTTATATTTTCTTAACTTTATTGGGAAAGCATCAGACATATAAAGGCACTTGTAGATGGTGTGGTGAGAGAGTGCTTCTTTATGGTGAAGGTGCTTTGTAGTTAGAGGAAGGTAAAAACGGAATGGCCTTGCCAGGGGGTAGAAGCATAAGAGGTACTCACTCAGCCTGTTTAGGATAGAAAGGAAGTGAGGGGTGTCTGGGAAACAGGAATAGTCTCAGGACCAAAACAATGTCAGCAAGGACAGGGGGGGTGGAATGACCCAATCTCGGCTAGGAGAATTGGTAGGTTGCCAGCTACAGGCTGTGTGGAGAAGGAACATGTTCTAAAATGTATCAATTACACAGGCACTGTGTGTTTTCAGAACAGAGAAGCATGCAACTGAAATATAGAAAGCTAGCAGGCAGAGCTGCAAGGGGGGGGGGGGCGGACAGAAATGAATAATCCTGTTACAGGACAACTAGTGTCCCTATCTTCTCTTGTTTGAAAGTAGATCTAACTCTACTTCTACTACATGCACTAAAGGGTAACTTTTTACAACAACCTACCTCCCCTCTCTCTCTCCTCCCCCCCTGTACAGAGATGGTTGCTCTGATTCATTTGCAAGTCCTTGTACAGAATATGAATATCCGTGGTTTCAACTTGCTGTGAGGTTGCAGAGAAGGAAACTGATAGAACAGCAAACAATGTGAAGGACTTTGAACAAGAAACTTTAGGACCTTATTTTATCTGTTGTGAAGCTGCATCCCTGTGTTGGAGAAGATTTAAATGCTGACGAAGCAAAAAAATTGATTTTTCTTAAGGGTAGGAACTCTGAGATCAGCCGCTCCGAGGGGGTGGGAGTTCCACCAGTCACCTCTCTCCCGCAAGGCAGCAGACTTGCCTCTCCTGCCCCTACCTTCTGCGGCCACGCGCCCAAGCAGCCGACTTCCCACTCTGCCATCCCGAACTTCTGGGCCACCCTCCCGCTTCACACAGGCTGCACTTCTCCCCGCCACTGCTGACCCCAGCACTTGCGACCCTGGCCGCGACGAAACACATTGCGGCAATGTGTGTAGCCAGCGAGCGCTTACCTGCTTGCCAAGCAAGCAAATTTGAATTTGCCGTTCGCGAGTCACATGAGCGGTTCGCCCAATGAGGGCAAACCAGCTCCGTGACGTTTTGGCCACGCCCCCCCCCCCGCACACGCACCTGGCCGGCCACGAGTCGCCCGGCGGTCTGCGGGCCGCTCCCTGCCTGGCCCGCTCCCTGCCTGGCCCGCAGCCTTACATATGACATGATCCTACTGGAGTACAGCAGCTTATAACTTCATATCATCCAGTAAAAATATCTTTAAAAAAGTAGAGGAAAAAAAGGGACATGGCATAATAAAATGTAATAACAGGATGCACTCACAAACGGCTAATTCACATGGGCATTTGTGAATAGCTTTCCAGCATTGTCTTTGTCCACCTCGATCCAGCCCTTCCACGTCTATCACTTCTCTTTTGGTAATGCAGTGTCATCGTGATGAACTTTGAGCACTACAAGCCACGGTCGTTCACTAAGGCAGCAACCGTCCAATCAGATGCACACCCCCACTTACGTCTGTGCGCATGCGCAGACTGGGACCCAGGAAGGAGTAGTATCGGAAGGCTCTGTCCGGGCTGTGCACAAGCCAGGAAACCACGAGGACTGCCATACGAAGACTGAAGGGGTAAGAGCGGCTGATACGGACACCACGCAGACTCTGCATTACCAAAGGAGAAGTGATAGACGTTGAAGGGCTGGATCGAGGTGGTCAAAGACAAGGTCCTAAATACCTTCCTTCCAGCACTTTGCCTCTGGCTACAAAACTGAATGTACTTGAACTGCAGATGGTCAGATTCTGAGCCTGTGTCTGCAGAGAAGTACTGCACATTATTTCTATACCTGTCGATATGTATACGTATGTGGATGTGTTTGGCTTTCCTTGTTTTATGCTGTAATTTGGATTCTACAAACTTGTTTTTATGGATTTCCCCTTTTCCCCCCTGTTATTTACTTTAATGTAACAAAAGACAACAAAGCCCCAGTGCAATATCCAATCTGACAAATTCTTACGTTAAATACTATCTGTTTTTCTTCTCGTAAGTAAGGGTAATTTAGTTTTAATGCTTTGGCCAAAGCATTACAAGACTGCAACCATGCTAAGGTAAACGCTTTTGTGCAGGTCCTACACAACCTGTAAACGTTCCCTTCACCTCTCTCATAGAGGAAGAAAGGTCTTGATTGACTGGTCCTTCACAAGTGTATAAACAGGACCTGCTCCTTAAAAGTGGGATCGGTGAAAACATTTAGGGATATAATTAAGGATTTCTCACTGATAGATGTATGGAGGGCACAACACCCGGGCCAGAGTGACTATACATTCTATTCCTCTCCTCACCAAACTTACTCACGAATAGACTAGTTTTTAGTTACAAAAAATATTCTGCAGGCCTCTTTAAAATCAGATATTGGACTTATCACCTGGTCAGACCATGCGCCTATTGACCTGACCTCACCCTTCCATTTGTAAAAACAAACTCCTTTCACTGGAGATTAAATGATTCACTTTTGAACCATCCAGAAATAGAGAACAAAATTAAACGGGCCCTAAAAGAATATTTTAATCTCAATTAAGTCTCTTCTCCGGCGATGCTCTGAGAAGCCCATAAGGCTACAATTAGGGGTAATTTTATCTCCATAGCATCCTACAAGGAAAAGGTCAAATTGAAAATCTATAAAGAACTAACAGATAAAGTTACGAATCTGGAACAACTGCATAAAGCAAACCTATCAAAAAAAATATATTTATTTATATATATATATATATATATATATATATATATATATATATGGTAATATTATTTATAATGACAGGAGAATTGCACAAGAATTCACCGAATTTTACACTATTATATAATTTAACAAAGAAGATGTCACAACGCTCACCAGATGAATCAATATTGGATATTTGAGGTTGCCAAGATTGGCAACTGGTGCTACCTATGTGCTGAGATAATAATGGTTTATCAAAAAAGGACAGCAGTTGAAAGAATAACTGTTATCCCAAAAAGAAGCACATTTGAGTGGTGCACGGTTAAAACTTAACTTTTATTTTATAGGACAAACAATTTGACCAGTTTAAAGCAAAGGGTATTAGAGTAATTGCTGATCTATTAAATAACGGGAGGTTCTCCAGTTTCCAGGAACTCCGAATCAAGTATGAGGCACCAGACTTGAATATGTTTAATTAAATACCTCCAGATTAGCCGTTTTTTACAAAAAATGTCCTCGACATTAGAATTCCCCTCTCTTACCGGTTTTGAGGGACTGTGTAGGAGAGATAACTACCAAAAAGGATTGATTACTAAAATATATATGCGGGAATGGAGGCCACGTTTGACTCACCTGATCATGGCTATATGCTTAAATGGGCGGCTGATTTAAATATAGAAATTTACACAGGTGATTTGGAAGATATTTGGGAGTTCGCTGCGAAAACCTCCATACATTATGTACGACAATCAAAGAAAATATATATAAAATCCTATTTTATTGGTACCTCACTCCAACTCGTTTTAAACAAATCTATCCTGTGGTGTCTGATCTATGTTGATGGGGCTGTGGACAAAGGGGTTATATATGGTTCATATCTGGTGGACATGGCCAGCGATACAGACATATTGGATCACCATTCAAACTATTAAAGAAATAATGGACTTGTTCATCCTCATTGACCCGCTGATTTTTTTTTTTTTCTGGCAAAGACAGTTGAGGATATTGGTCGCCCAATAAAGAGGCTGATCTCATTTATTCTGACTGCAGCAAGATTTACCCCCGCCACCCCCCCTTATATATATATTTTTTTTCCTTCTCCCCCTCTCTCTTTTCTAAAACTAAGGAGGGGTCACAGACCTCCCAGCAATTGTTACCAATTAACATTTAAAAACTGCGTCTCAGCAAGCTCAAAACCCAAACTCGCCACACATATTTGTGTTAATTTACTTGAATCTGTCTGGTTTCTCCTGAACATGGTCTGTTCATTAAAGATCAGCAAGACGAAGCCTAAAACTCCATTATAAGCTAGAAATATTGTAGTATTATAGTACTGGAGTCCAGCACACGCTTACGCCACAACACACTATTAAGCTGACAAATGCAATATTGTGGTTGCGTTATCAAGGAAAGAATGTTGGATCTTGCAATACTGGCCACGATGTCATAGCTTCTATCAGGAGATAGGGGCCATTGAGGATGGAGCAAGAGATATATACTGTAATTATGCATTTCGAGTGCGCTGGTTTCTCATTTGTTATACCACATCTCCAGAACCGCAGCACCTCGCATACAACGAATATATTCCTGTTAAGTGCCATGCACTGCTTTATATACCATAGGCTGCGTGATGTCATAATGTCAGTCAGTGACATCAGCAAGTCGCATGTTCTATGTGCGTTTCTTCCAGGATATTTTTATATTGAATCAATAGTAGTTTGACGATAGGAGAGGTAGGATGGATTGGTCTGCATTGGTGGGGCGGACACTGGGGTGGGACTTTGGGATCAGTCCGCGGGTGGCTTGGCCAGCAGCACGGTATTTTATGTGCTACAAATGATGACTCACTTGTGTGGACTCCTACTAGTGTGTTTGTGTGTGTGTGTGTATTTATGTCGTTGTAGAGTTAAGTCATTACCCTCATTCTTTCAGTACTGAGGAAAAGGCAATTAAATGTGAATTTTGACAGGAAACATTCTGTATTTAAAAGAAGGCATTTTGATATGACATGTTCTGAAGATTAGGTGTCTTTAATCAGTCCTTTGAATTTTTTTCTTCAAGCCTATTTTCGTGAAAAAAAGGTGGGGGGAAAAAAGGCACTTAATGAGTTTTAACTCTACAAGGACTATATATGTATATCTATATATCCATCCTATGATACATGTACGCGGCAGTATTTTTGGTGTGTGTTATTATATACATGAGCCGGCACTCTAGGGCATTGATCTTCAACCAGGATTCTGCAAGCACCCGTCACGAGTTCGGTGGCCCCCACAGGGGGGAGAGCTGGAACAGCTGTCCCAGGCGTGGTGGCACACCATGTAGCAGTGACATGATGGCTCCTGAGCTCAGCAGACGCCCAGTCGCTGCTATCCTTCCTCTGCCTACTCCTGTCTGCGCCGGAAGTTGCGTCAACTTCTGGCTGACACGAGGGAGAGGAAGGGTCAGGTAAGAGAGCGTGCTGGCAGCTCTCTTAAAGTGTGTGTGTGTGTCTATAGATAGAAGGGAGAAGGAGTGTGAGGGGGGAGAGAGACTAGGACGAGGGTGGGGGAAGGAGAGAGACCAGGGGCAAGGGTTGTGGTTCCCCAGAATTTCACAATCTAATTTTGGGGTTCCTTAACCAAAAAAAGGTTGAAAACCATTGATCTAGTGTCTGGGTGAACAAGCTGACGTCTCCTATTTTATATTTTATGTGTAAACATGGCAGGGCATAATCCTTCATTTACCATAGAGAGTGTGTTTGGTGGTGTGGTGTGTGTGTGTGTGTGTGTGTGTGTGTGTGTGTGTGTGTGTGTGTGTGTGTTGGTGTGTGTGTGTGTGTTGTGTGTGTGTGTGTGTGTGTTGTGTCTATATTCTTCCTTTTTTTTTTTTTTTTTAAACAATTTAATAACGGAGTAACATATTTGCTTGTGCTGGTTAGTGATAAACTATTGGTTGGTCAGTTAACATTGACAAAGTTTCTTGTTTTGTATTGCTTTATAGGTTGACTTGTTTACCTTGCACAGATAATAATACCTTGTCCAAAGATGGCAGCTAATAAACCCAAGGGGCAGAATTCTTTGGCATTGCACAAAGTCATCATGGTAGGCAGCGGTGGTGTGGGGAAATCGGCTTTAACCCTCCAATTTATGTACGATGAGGTAAGCACATAAAGAAATGTGTGTTTTTTTGTTTTTTTTTAAGTGTGCTTGTTCATGTTATGTTATAGCACATCTCCAAACCTGCTGCATCTCACCTTTTACAAAGTTGTTGAGTGCGATGTCCCCCTTTTCTATGTATAAAAAGTTTACATATAAATGTGATCTATAAATAAATGTCTTATTTTGTACTGTGGACTTTTCCTCATAGAAATAAGGTATTTGGCTTTAACAATAGAATTTTGAAATTGTAAACCCATTGTTTCAGACCTCTGGAGGAGATTGTAGCAAGTGTAGATGAATTCTTTATTTTAATGGCGCAAACCTTTTTAGAACCCCCCCCCCCCTAAACACAGCACTGTGTCAAAATGAGTGTGCAAATATAAATATGGGGTCTGGGTTAAGGAAAAGAAGGGGAAAACAATGCCATATCAGTAAAGTTATCAATCCTATTAGACCAGTACAAACTATATCATTTTTGGAGTGTGCAGATCTGCTATATTTTGCTTTTTGTCCTCTCTGTCATAGATTAGCATCACATATATGTACGTCTCTCAACAATCTATTCTATTGCCATTCTATTTCCTATTTTTCTCCCCATTAGGTTTTTCCTTTTTTTTTAATTCCCCTTTATATTCATTTAAAAAAAACTTCTTGCATGGCATACCTGTAAGTATGCATTCAGAGTATTGGCCAAGCAAAATGTTTTTTAAGAAAAAATGTGGATTGGCTGTTTTGTTTTTTGTTTTTCATTCCTTTTTTTAAAATTATTATTAATATCAATAGTGACTTTTTAATTGTTGTGAATGCATGTTGTAGGTTGGGTTTTGCTCGTTTTAGGTTCTACTATTAAAAGTTTATTGTGTGTTCCAGTTTGTGGAAGACTATGAGCCCACCAAAGCAGACAGCTACAGGAAGAAGGTCGTGCTCGATGGGGAAGAGGTGCAGATTGACATCTTGGACACAGCCGGGCAGGAGGACTACGCAGCCATCAGAGACAACTACTTCCGAAGCGGGGAAGGCTTTCTGTGCGTCTTTTCCATCACAGAGCAGGAATCTTTTGCAGCTACTGCAGACTTCAGGTAAACACGCCTGAGATCTGGTTTGTTACATGTTGTTGTTCTACAAGAAAATAATACAGCTACACTTGTTTATGTGAATGTCTGCTGAACATATGGGCAATTCAACTGTGCTTTTCTATTAGAGTGGGAACTGTTAACACAAAGCAGCTTGTTCTAGACTGAGACACTAATATTGCACAAGAGCAACTGTTTGTTACCTTCTGTGGAACCATCGGGTTCCTAATTCTTAAGGCAGCAACCGTCACTACTTGGGAGATGTTTTATTTAATGTGATCTTTACTTGGGAAAATGGGTTAAGTCTTGTCGTATCACAATATTGTGCTGATTTTCCAGTCAGACAGCAAACACAATGGCTGGTAGTTGTGTCATTGCCAATGAGCCAATCGGTAGGAAGGAAGGGGGGGGGAGGAGATCCTTTCACTGATTGGCTGTGGCAAAGTCACTCCATTTTAGCACCGGCACTTCCATGGCATCTGACGTAGAGACATATACAAATTAACTAGCTCTGCCGCACATTTGCACGTGCAGGTGAAATGCAAGCGATCTGGCTAGCCCGTTTTAGAAAGGAGAAATGTTAACATGGTGCTTTTTTATTGGTGTACAGCAGGACTGAGTGGGGGGGAAATTGTAGGATCCAGAGAGTGACAAACTGAATTGTGAACTATATAGGTATTTCAGTGTATCTTGGGCAGTTGTACAGTATATCTTTAATATTATTAAATATTGATTGAATAAAAAATATCCTTTTGTTAAATACAATAGTACATACACCAGTTTTTTACGTTTTAAAAAAAAAAAAGCAGTTTAACGGTAATAGAAATCGGATTAATGTCTTATGTATTCTGCTGCAATAATTTCACTTCAATCTATTTACTGTATGGAGGAAAAGCATGAGAATTATATATGCAGGTTAGTTAAATAAATGTAGAATAAGGCTGCGCTTATAGTGCCGGCGTCGCGGCAAAACAAATGTATTGCCACCGTCGTGTGCGCTTATAGTAAAAGCGACGGGAGCAACGCTGGCGGCGCGGATTTTTGAAGCTGGTCAAATTTGTTGTTTCAGGGGCTGTCACCATGTGACAGCCTCTGAACCAATCAAAGACCTGGTCGCCCGCGATATCGCCGGAAAGCGAATTACAACTTTTGCTAGCGGCGACGGGTGACGTCATCCGTCGCGCGCACTACAAGCGTGGCCTAAGATTATTGCAATGCTAGTGACAAACAGAAGCAAAAGAGTGTAACTGGGCGCTCCTGGTTGAAATATAAAAATGTTATACATATTTAGTTTTTTAAAAAGCACTTGAAATTCCAAAAGAGAGAAAAAGAGTGTGAGTTAATAAGTGAAGTGAACATATATTATAACACATGAGTGATAATACCGTGAGTATAATAATTCTAAAAACGTGCACTATAAACCCACCACCAATACGGTGTAAATAATGTGTTCCAATATTATGTAAAGTAGCTCCAAAAAAATACTTTTTTAGACCTTTCCAAGATCAGGATATTCACGAAGTTGATACATAAATTGAAAAAAATTATATAGTGTAACCAATTTACAATTGGTAGATATGTGAGTGGGATAGACACATTGTTACACATTTCCCTTCTCTGTATGGCATATCAGAGATTCTGTCTCTCTGATGGGAGCAATGGTGTTTCTCCAGTGTGGTTTCTTAGGAATACTGTAGTGATCTCAAAAGTAAGAAGAAACTCAAAATAGTGTCGTCTGTCTACAATTTTATGGTAAAAACGAACCAGCTAAAAAATGTGCACTCCTGTTTAGCACATATACAATGCGTATTGGGATAAAGAGAACTGAAGGTCGGTGGCGTCTCTCTTTTCGCTGATTACTGCCCACTCTGAGGTTTCTTCCACGATCCTACGTCATTTCCGGTGACCGCTCATCTGAGGATGGGATTAGCTGCGCTGTATTCGTTCTGCTGCCAGGATTACACATTCCGGTTCTCCAAATCAGATTCCACGCCTTTCGCCAGAACTTCTTCAGGATGCGAGTAGCACTCGCGTGAGTAGCTATTCAGGGGACCCTCTGAGACCAGGACGTCCCACAGAAGCGTTGATGGGGCAGCAGTGCAATCTCCCTCGCCCTCCTAAACAACAGGGGGCAGTGTGTGCTGTTCCCCAGTATGCCTGGCCGCATATGAGTAGAAGCGCACAGGGGAGACCTTTTTTTTTTTTTTCTCAAGCATGGCGCAGTGACTTCATGCCCGGATGCTGCCATTTTAAGTTGGAGGGAAAACACCACTTCTTGTTAGTTTCCCACAGTCCTTTCAGTATGGAGCATGACCGCAGCAAGAGGTCTCTGTCCAAGTCTTTGTATGTAAGCTTTTTTTTTTTTTCTCCTTTTTAAGAAAGTGTTTTTTTTTTTAATCCACGGCATTTATTTATTTAATAATTATTTTAACATGCTTATTACATGTTTATTACAGAATGCCTTACAAAAAAGCATTGAACATAAGAAAAAATATTGCGTTTTTGGGCTATGTTTTATTTCTGTTTTTAACCAGTGGAAGCCTTGCATCCAAGGAAAAGAATTGTAAAGTAATGCAAAATATGTGCAGCTTGTGAAACGTCTGCTATGGATGAAAAAAAGCTTTGTGAGCAGTGGGCTTGATCTCAAGCACAAGAACCATCAGAACTGATGTCTGCCTTTTTAACATGGCTAAAAGACACAGTATCATAGAACCTGCTATCGGCAATGCAGACCTCGAAGGAATCTCAGAAGAGATCATGGTCTCAAACCAGCCTGGACAAAAGATGGGAATCGTCTTCAGAGAACTCCGATGTTTTGCAAGTATTCTCTTTAGAGGAGACTGGAGATTGTCTGAGGAGGAGGATGTACAAGCTGACTGTTCTACCTGTTGATCAAGTCTTGGTAGATGGCATTGTTAAAGCTGTAAAAGAAGCATGCGACATTAAAGAGCCAGAGCAATTTAGAGTGCAAGACAGGCTGTTTAAATGTGCCCAGAGGAAGATGATATAATTTTCCATTCATATGCTGATCCAGGATATGATCGAAGCAGAGTGGACTCCGCCAGACTGGAAAGTCTATTCCAAATGTTTATTTTGTTTTTAAGATGTACCCCTTTTTATAGATAATGAAGCTTAGACCTGGGAGGCTCCACCCGAAGTTAATACGGCTATTGCCAGGTTGGCTCGAAGAACCACTACCAGTAGAAGTATAACGATTCTATGGAGTATATGGAATATGTGTAAATAGTTTCTTGCAGCAGGAACAACCTGCTAGTCAGCAGTAGCAACAGCCTCTGTTTCTAGAGCCACGAGGATCTAGCTTTCCAATATCGAGGAGGCCATTTATAGAGGAATAAAAAGATCTGCCATTGTAGATGCCTTAGCGTTGATCAAACAGCATCAGAATTTATAGCGGAACTCTCGTTCGACATGGTGCGCCTGGCAGCAAAGTGAATGGCTCCATCAGTATCTGTAACAGTGTTGTGGCTGCGTCCTTGGTTGGCAAATGCAACGTTTAAGAACAGGCTGTGTACTCTTCCTTTTGAAGGTGATGTTTTATTTGGAAAAAGGCTGGAAGATAATATTGCCAAGGTGCCTGGTGTGGAAGGTCCTCTTTTTTTTTTTCTTCTTCAGGAGAACTGCATGAGACGATTTGTAGGGCCCACATTAAAACCAGACTTTGTGCACTTCAGCTTAGCAAGATCCTATCGCCCAGGCAGGGGTTCTGTTTGGCGTCCAGCATGGAGAGGTGAACAAGGCAATCTCTTTCGAGGCTCCTGGAAGAGGAGAGCAGCCTATAGAGGTAAATTTGCCTGGGGTGTGGGGAGCTCTGCAGTTGCCATTAAGTGGAAGACTCACCAGATTAGAAACCTCTGTGAGCTCAAACTATTAGTGACAGATGGGTTCTTACAATTTTATAATCCGGTTACCATCTGGAATTCAAAACCTTCCCAAAAGAAAATATTTTTCGAGTCTCAAAAATCCCAAGACAAAAGGAATCAACAAACGCTACGAGGCAGGTCGTCTACGATCTCAAATCAAATAAAGTGATTATAGACGTTCCGAAGGAAAAGAGAAAGCCGGGCAACTATTCAAATATATTTTTTTTCTGGAAAAAATCCATAGTGGACTTCAGAGCAGTTCTGGAGCCAACGTTTGTGAATACCTTCTTGAATATCAGAAAGTTCCAGATCTTCGAGGTCAGTGATGCAGTCCGTAGAGCCAGGAGACTGGTTAGCGTCACTGAATCTAAGGGTTGCTTATCTGCACATTCCAGTTGTCAAGAAGCATCAGAAATACCTCATTCTCCATTGCAGCTCTTCATTTTCAGTATGCAGCTCTCCCGGTTGGTTTGGCAATGGCCCAAGGACTTTCAAAAAAGTGTTGGTTACCCTAATCGCATAGTTGAGGAAGCAAGGCATTCAGATATTTCTGAACTATATTCTGATAAAATCCCAAAGCAAGGAGATACTAATATCACATCTCGTTTTTTAATACGCACGGTTGGTTAATGTTTGAAGGGGAAAGCCACCTGGAGTCAACTCAGTCATTGAAGTTCCTCTGAGTTATGTTCGATACAGCCAAGGGAAAGGTTTATTTACAGCAGCAAAAGGCTGTAATAACAAAATCGGGGCAAGTCCTATGACCATAGCAGGCACTTTTGTAAAGATGGCGACCTCTTTTGAAGTCAGAAAGTTGGCACGGTTCCATATGAGGGCTTGTGACAGTGTAGATTCCCTTTCCGATGGCTATACAGAGAAAACAATGTATGTCACAGCACTCCGAAGGCTCTCTGATCCAGGGAGGTATGCACCTTTGGAACACTGCAGAGACCACGCTGCACTTGCACTCGCCCATCTTACCCCAGCCAGGAGCCAAAAAGGTAAATTTACCAACCACTGACTTAGGTACAGTAGTTTGTAAGGGCTTAGCCCGTCAACCTATAGTTGGGGACTAACCAGTGTAATAGTCAGAGCTTCAAATAGGAGGTAGGTCTTTTTGTTTTGTTCTAATTATGCTGAAAGTAAGCTGTTTTACATTTGTTATGATATTTTGAAAATAAGCTCTCTTGTGTTCCACTTTGTGAGACTGAATAAAGCCTACATTCAGACCACCCACGTGTCTTCGCAGCCTTACTGCAATAGGGCTCTTCAGTTAAACTTCCTAGATCAGTGGAACAAGAATCCTATACACCTACTGCAATGTATTAATCTTTCTTTACAAACTAGGGCTCAAATGAAATGGTGCCTGGAATGAAACAACCTTATAAAGGATGTCCTCTTCTGGATCCTGATTGGGTCTTTTTGTCCACAGATGCAAGCAGCACAGGCTGGGGAGCCTAATTCAGGGACAAGTTCATTCAGGTGCTATGACCAATAACCTGGACAAACAAGTCCTCACATTTGTTTTAGAACTAAAAGCCCTAGAAAAAGCTTTAAAGCCTGGATTATAGTCCGCGCTGATGCGCGCATTCATCGCATCGTGGGTGCCTCTCGCCCGAGCGATGTGTGAATTCAGTTGGAAGCGATTGGGGAGGCATGGCGGATGCATCATGAGGTTGGTTCGACGTGATTGGTCTTTTCAAAACGTGGTCGAGCCGTCGTGCGTGTGTGTGCGCGCATACTAGGGCCGGCCTCATAGGGATTCTGCCATTTGTTCTTGTTGCGCATGCCATTACACGGACTATAATCCAGGTGTAAGGGTTTTTCAACATATTTACAAGGCTTTTGTAAAAAAATATACTTGTGCAGAAATGAAGGAACAAGAAGCAACTATGCAGTGGCAGAAACCATTCTTACCTGGGCAGAAAACAAATGTGCAGGATATTTCGGCAATACACGTTCCAGGGGAACAGAACATCTTTCCAGACTTCCTCAGTTTGGCAGTTGGTTCATCCAGGAGAATGGGCATTAAAAACAAGCTGCTATTATTATATATTTTTTTTTTTTAAAGATAACAGACAAATGGGGGTGTCAAGACATAGATCTTATGGTGACGAATCAAAACAGAAAAGTCCCAGTCTTTTGCGCAAAGAATTTTCATCCACAAGCGGGATATATATATATATAGATACGCTCACCTTCCCTTGGGCCTCCGTCTAGCATACTTGCTCACTCTTATACCACTCATTCCAAGGGTGCTAAAGAAGATAGGAAAAGGCAATGCGGAAATAATCGTAGCTCTGCCCAATTGGCCAAGAAAATCGTGGTTCCCACAGGTCATAAGCATGGCAAAGGAACCTCCCTTCAGACTACTGGTACTAAAAGACCTAATGAGTCAGGGGCCAGTTCAACACACCAGTCCTCAAAATTGGTCCCTTCAGGGAAGGAGATTGAGCGGCAATTGCTCAGAACTAGAGGTCTCTGTGAGTCGGTTGTCACAACCTTAATGGCTGCCAGAAAGCATTCGACTCCAAAAGTATATAATCGGATATGGGTTTCTTTTTATGGAGTGGTACCACAAATATGGAATAGATTTTGAAGAACCTCACCCAGGAAGTTTTTCAGAATTATCTGGATAAAGGATCTCTACATTATCGATGCTTTTAGAAAGGCTTTTGGCTACCGATCCGCTTATTTTAAGGCTTCTTCACAGTAAAGCATTTGAGACCGCAGATAAGAAAAAAAGATTTGTCTTTATACATAGTCTTTATACAGTCCTTAAATCTCATGAATCCTCATTTGATCCACTACATCAAATTACTTTGATAATGTTGACAACTAAAATGTGTTTTTCGTAGCAATAAAATTGGAGAGCTGCAGCGATTATTGTCAAAACATCCTTTTTTCGTTTTGCATCAGGATAAAATTGTGCTGAGACCAGTCTTTTAATTTTTTTTTTTTTTCTATCCGAAGTTATTTCTCTGTTCCATCACAACCAAGAGATGGTTCTACCCTCATTCTGTCCAAATCCGACCTCACGTAAAGTAGATTTAAATGTACTAGAATAACTAGATGAACTCGACAGGGTTGCCGACTTAAAGAAGTCAGACAGGCTGTGGTGTTCGTCCTTTCGGAGGGTACCAGGAAGGGACAGCCAACTAAAAAAGCAAAAATTGCACGATGGTTCAAATCAAATCATGCATTAAAGAGGCAATGCAAGCCATTTTTTTTTTTTTAAATACAGGATTGAATTAGGGGGTCTTTGGAGCTGAACCCCATTCATTTCAGATCCGGGGACCCCCTGCTTCCAGAGATGCTTACCTCCATAGTTGGTGCCGGTAGTCACTCCAAGGTTCACTTTTCAGAGCTTGTGGGCCAATAGGAAGCTGTGACGTTATCCGGTGCGGCTTCCTATTGGCTCATGTGACGAGGAAGCTGAAAACGGCAGAGATACCGGCACCCCCTTCGTAGGTATTTCCGGAAGCAGGGGGTTCCCGGAGCTGAAATTAATGGGGTTCAGCCCCGGAGACACCCTGCTTCAAACCTGTATTAAAAAATAAAGGTTAAAAAAAAAACCCTACTTGGAACGCTCCTTAAGATTGCCTAAGACCAGACCGGGGAGACGGCTCCAGTGAGACTCACAGCCCATTCTACTAGGGCTATGGCTGTGTCCTGGGCATTTAGAGCACAAGCTACTCCTGCCAAGCTGTGCCAGGGGGCTGTCTGGTTGTCATTCAATACCTTTGTATTAAACGTTATAAATTAGATGTGCAGGCCTCTGCTGATGCAAGCTTTGGCCGTGAGGTGCTACAAGATGTAGTGACAATAAATATTGTCAGCTAAACCTTTTTGTGTGATGCCATTATTTTTCCCTCCCATTGTTCAATACTGGTTGGGTAGGTCCCACGTGCGCCCACTGCCATGGAGATGTACAGGAAAGGAGAGAATGTATTTTCATACTCGCTAGTAATTTTGTTTTCCTGGAATCCTTCCATGGTAGTGGGCATATCTTCCCTGCGCCACCGTGGGTAATGTCTTAATTATGTTGATGTATTTTTCAGCTGGTGGGCATACCAAAGACTGCCTGCAGGTAGGAGGAGGGGCTACTTACAGGAGGTACTACCTGCAGGGAGTTTTTATTATACCTCTCCTACACTGGCCAGAGGCGGAGCTTAACCCAAGTGTGCCCCCTGCCATGGAAAGATTCCAGGGCAAGAAAATTCCTGTAAACCTTTTTCACCTTGAACTGCAAGTTTCGAAAAGGTGTTTTCTTGTCTCTATTTCTGGCGATTATTCTGCTGTGGCGGACCTATGCTTTCCCATTTCTTCTGAAACCCTGAAAACATGCCTCCAGATTAATATCTGCTGCACCTCTTCCTTGTTTTCTCCTCTAGGGAACAGATCTTACGAGTGAAAGAAGATGAGAATGTCCCGTTCCTGCTGGTCGGTAACAAATCAGATTTGGAAGATAAAAGGCAAGTCTCGGTCAATGAGGCAAAAGGCCGAGCTGATCAGTGGAATGTTAACTACGTAGAAACCTCGGCAAAGACACGAGCCAACGTTGACAAGGTAAAAGCAGTGTTTTTAAATTCGGAGGGAGAAAGTTAGGACAGGGGGGTTATGTATCTAGTGTTGCCAACGGGAACATAGCTACAAAACCGTTTACAATTGCATAATTTTAAGGAGCTTCACTAACTTTTTTTTTTTTTTTTCCCCCTCAACGTATTATTTCGACACTAGTTATAGGGGGAGTTTGGGAGACTATCATCATAGCAGTATTATGAGGTCAACAGGGGCTCTTATAACTGCTGCAGTTTTCCTCTCTTTGCTTTAAATCTTCCTCCAGGCCTGAGAGATCTAAATGTAATAAACATGATTATAAAGATTCATGTGTATGTGGGTGCTGCAAATTGACACATGCTGTTTTGCTCCAGGCTTTTAAGGACCTTTTTTTTTATAGCATACCCATATTTGATATCTATATTTCCACTGACCGCAAAATGCTTGTACAGTGGCAGTAATGTATTTTGTTACTTTTTTGTTTGATGTGTCCCACCTTTGGAGATACAGATTTAGCCAGACTGGCTGTCTCCGGAGCTGCGGCTGATAGATCTTAAAGCCGTAGCTCCAGAGATAGTGCTGCCGCGGTCACGCTGCAGGGATCCATGCTTCTGGATTGGACCCTACGTAGCGATAATTCTCCGGTATGAGGGCGGTCCCGGGGCTTGTTCCTGTGCCTAAAACAGTAAATGCTGCTACATCTGTACGTGCATTAGGTTTGTTTAAAAGGTCCAATTAAAGCAATTCATGCAAAATACAGATGTAGTAAGTGTGACGGTGAGGGTCTATTTGGCTGCTTTGAATAAAGGTTAAGCCTGACATTACCCCTCCCTACCTGTCAATATATAGTTATTTATACTGTGCCCACGTTGGACTGATGTGTTGTGCAGCCTCGTTCCAGCACTTCAGGAACCAGGAGTTAACTTTGTGTTAAGGATGAAATGTTGCAAGTTTCATGTAACAGAACCTATGTGACATTTAACCCACCGCTCAGGGGGCCAAGTAACATTGGAGGCACCTGCCATTGACCCTCCCTATGTGTATCCATGATGTGCCATGGGACATTAAAATTGGGGAGGGAGGCCCCAGTTAGTTCCAGGCATGAGTGCATTCGGTTCCTGTTGTGTCTGTTGGGGTTTCGGACAGCAGTGCCTGCAAGACACTGCGTGGGAACTGAACGAGCAAAACCTAACTGAGGTCCTCGCACCTAGGCCTGTAGGGTGTTCCCCAGTTGGATGTATATTTTTCATGTATGTGACAGGATACAATTTTCCATTAAATTCATTTTTATTAACTCTGTAGTTCTGTCTGGCAAACGGATCCCTGGTGTATTTGTCCTGGTCTCCCGTGACGGTAAGACTTACTGTTTTCGGTGCCGCAAACCAACATGCTGAAATCTGTGGCCCGTTCGTGGCACTAAAAACAGTATAGTTTACGGCCCGGGAGGATTTACGCTTGGGTAGTCTTGCTTCTGAATGGGACCCCCACAGCATTAATTCTTAATTTGATGGGCCATCAGGAGAAGAGAGACAGATACTATCATTGTAGAGGAGCTGCGCAGCGGTTTCCGTCTCCATCCCGATCTCCGTGTGCCCTCACCAGCAGCTCTGAGGGTGGGGAGCGGTCTCTGGTCTGTCCCACCCCCCTGGATGACGTAGATGGCCAAATGTGGGTCTCTACTAGTGAAGTTACCCGGCACATTTTCAACTACCCGGACATTACCCGGCGCCAGGCCCACTTCTCAGTTGCTGGGTCCGGGAAATGTCAGGATAGCTGAAAATAATCACATCACTTACCTGTGGCAGCATCAGAAGTTTCTTCAGCCGGCGTGGGAGCTGCAGGAATCCATTACACAGCACAGCAGCAGTGTGGGCCGGGGAACCATGTGGCCGGAGTAGGAGTGTTCCTATTGGACAGACCGCTGTTTAGTGGGAGCACTCCTGTTCCGGTCGCATGGTTCCCCGGCTCACACTGCTTACCTGCTGCTGTACGGGTAAAACTATTGATTTTGGCCGGGTACCCGTTGCCTGTTATTTTTTATAAAACATTACCCGGTACAACACTAGTTTCTACATCATGAGGGGGATTTGATCATCCACGTCATCAAGGGGGCTGGACAGGACATTTAACATTATCCAACACTTGATGAAGTTGATGACCGAATATGGTCCTATACTATTCCCCCTCATGATGTAGAGACCCATATTCGGATACGTCATCCAGGGAGTTGGGACAGACTGGAGACTGCTTATTACCTTCAGAGCTGCTGGGGAGGGGAGATTGAGACCGCTGCAAGGTTAGTAGCGGTTTCTCCTCTCTCCTGATGCCCAACAGGATTACCGTTGCACGGGGTTCCATTCAGATGCCTGGACCCCCGAAGCGTTGGTCCTGTCGGACCGCCTACTTTTTTCAGGGCTGCAGTCAGTGCGGTTGAAGATTTGCGCAGTTTCTAAATCTAATGCTTGTTTTTGCACCAGGTTTGCGCAAGTTTTTTTTAGATGAAAAAATGTATTTAGGTGCTTGTGGAACAGTGTTTTTTACTCCCAGAAGGCATCGTCGTTTACAAGCCTGGAGGTAAACCTGCGACTCTAGCAAAAACGTAACGTCTTATAATGTTGTCAGGTCCAACTCTGGGGATGCTGTTTTTAAAGTTGAAGCCATCTTTGAAATAACTATTTCTTCCTCAAGGTTTTCAGGTCAGGCCCCGAGAAATCTCAATTAAAAGAATATGTTTGTGTCCAAGTAGTGGAATTTGTCACTTGGGCTATTGATGCAGTAAAACTGCCTTTTTTGTGTCACTCTTTCCCTGTTTATCTAAAGCCCATTCGTTGTCACTTTGTCCTCCTGTCTTCTATTTTTCTTTAAAAAAAAAAAAATTAAATGGCAATGTCCCTCTTGTCAATATGAGGCCAAAGCGCTTGTTTGTTTTTTAACATAGTATTGAAGCAGGGAGTTTCCGGAGCGGAACCCCATTAATTTATGCTCCGGAGACCGGTGCTTCCGGAGATACTTGCCTCTGTAGTATGTGCCAGTAGCCACTCCGGCTGGGATTTAAATTTTAAAGCTCCTGCGTCACGAGGGCCAATAGGGAGCCGACCCTGATGACATTCGGGCTTGCTATTGGCCCGCAGGGCTTGGGAGATTTGAAACACAGCCATTATATGATCCCTGGTAGCTAAAATGTAAAAAAAAAAAAAAAAAACACGCTTGGATTGACGCTTTAAGTCCTCTAGGCCCCACTGAGGGCAGACCATACCGCAGGGTGAGAAACACCGACCAAATGTATGGGATATAACGACAGTCCTTACAATCATCAATAAAAACTTGGGGGGGAAACAACTTAATTTTTTTTCTTCTCTCCTTTACAGGTGTTCTTTGATTTAATGAGAGAAATCCGTGCCCGGAAGATGGAAGACAGCAAAGAGAAGAACGGCAAAAAAAAGAGAAAAAGCCTAGCCAAGAGAATAAGAGAAAGATGTTGCATTTTATAATGAAAGGCCCTAACCCCCTCCCTATTTTGTCTATTACTGATGAGAACCATAACTTGTTAGCACGCCTCCAGGCAGCTCAGGTGACTGGCTTGGCTTTAACATTTCGGAGACTGCTGTCTAACACTACAAGCATGATTCGGAGCTGCACTGAAATTGAACTTCACTGACCAAAACAAACAACAACAAAAGCCGGTTTCGTGTTGCATTACCCGGGAGCAAAATTCCATCCTTACCATATATTCCTGCTTCTTTGTACATCTTCCTGAATGTAGACATTTTGAGAGGGGCAGCAGTAGTCTATTGATAGTTAAACAGGATATACTGTACATTTCTGTGCTTTCGCTCCAAGCATTTCTTCAGTTCATTCTATGTCTTTTCCTACATTTTAATGGTGCCCATTAAAAAGAAAAACGGGTTCGTAGCTGCTTCTTGGCGTTAACGCAGAAATAAGATGGCGAGCGTTTTTGTTCATTTTTGTATAGTTGCCGTTGAGAACTGTTCATACGTGAAATAACCCGTCCTTTAGAAATAGCCAGGTAGTGTTACCATTGTACATGGAAATGTATTTGAATATGCCTTAATGGTGGGGGGGGTAACCAAGAAGAAAAAAACAAACAAAAAATAAGTATGCTACAATCTTGTGAGGTGTAGACTTCGTGAGGAAGAATGTGTTTAACTATTTGTTTTGTGTAGTCTGTCTCTGTCTGATCGTTACAATGCACTGTGCCATCCTCATGGTCTGGGGGATAGATTCTAGAACCTGTCATTAACTGTGGTTTAGTAAACGTTGTCTTAGTAACTACTGGTAAGAAGCAACCTCATATGGTAAGTGGGAATGAGGATACTATGAAGGGATACATGGATCCACATGACATGAATGTGCATTCCTCTATGGGTTTCATAGAGTGCAGCTGAACCGCTGGGGTAACTGATGGTGGGTATTGTGTGCTTGTGCTTCTTTCTCTGCATACTTGAGGAGCAAACAGTTTATGTAGTAAAGTTAGACATTGAGAGGCTTCTTGATGGGGGGGCGGGTGGGGGGTAATAAACCACGCTAATGCTCTTAATTACTTTGTGTCCCTGAAACCTACAGTTAAATTTGGGGATACAATAGAAAAACAAGAAGTACCACTTTAACAATATCTGAGAGTGAACAATCAGCTCTGTTTTATAACAGTTTCCATCCTCTGGCTATCTCGGTTTAGCATTTACACTAGATCCTGCTCGTAATTTTCCTTGCTTCTTTTTTTGTTACCCATTTGGAGTAGTTACGAAATTAACTGTGTGTGTGTGTGTGGTGGTGTGTGTTGGTGTGTTGTTTGTGTTGTGGTGGTGTGATATATAATATATATATATATCATATTATATATAGTATATATATTTATTACACATGGATTTGTTATCGTTATCGTGTTGTCAGTATACCACATTTGTATGTGTAACTGTATACGCAGACCCTACTACATGTTGGGTTAGTTTACTAGAGTGTTCAGACTTTGATATATAGATAGAGGATTATCCTCTCTCCTATCTCTCATCTCTCTCTCTCTCTCTCCTTCTCTCTCTCGATCTCTCGTCTTCTACTATAGTCTATCTCTGACCTAATCTCTCTTGCTTCTCTTCTCTCTTCTCGCGCGCTCTCTCTCTCTCTCTCTCTCTCTCGTGAGACACACACACACACGTCTTGAAAAGTCAAGAAAAAAGTTTGATGCAAAAAATCTATGTTATTGGTTCTGTCAATAACCTTTTTCAAGTCTTGAAAAAGATTGATTGAACCTGAAACTGATTTTTTTTTTTAATGCTTTTGCATTAAGCTTTTTTTTTTTACTTTTTAAAGACGTGTGTGTGTGTGTATAGCTGTAGCGCTCTCATTGATCCAATTGGTAAAGTAAATGTACGTTTCCCATGTCTGCAGTTGTTGTGACTGTGAAGAAGCAGCAAGAGCAGTGTTTAACATTGTGACTCTCCCAGGCAGGATAGAATCTGAGCCATTGAAGTCCAATTCTCACCCTAACAAATCCACAGCTGGGAGTTCTACCTAAAGGTGCAATCCTTCCTATGACCCAAATGAACCAATGGTTGCAAAATAATTTAAGGCGCTAAATCCAGGTGATTACAAACTTGCTAATTTTTGGTTTAAAAATAAATAAAGTGTTTTAACATTGGAGGGGTTTGGTTTCCTGGAAGTACTTTTTTGTGTAATATCACTATGTGCTGAACTGAAGTTTACACAGACACTTCCCTCCTCTTTCCTTCTACTCTTCTTCATTGGCCCTATAACATGGACAGGGTGTGCTGAGATGTTAACACTTTTTGGGGAAAGTAGTACTCAATCCAGAGTCTGTGATGAAACGAATATTCTTCATTTCCAAAGAAACCACAACAGCCAAAATGTTTGCGTTAAATACAATTTCAAATGTTTATGGAGGGTAATTACATTTGAAGCTGTTTTCAAAGTGTGGTTTTTTTTTTTTTGCAAGCTAACCGGGATTGCGCCTTTAAAATACTCCAATAAAAATGTGTGGCTTGGATTTGTTGAGACCTTATAAAATTTGGTCCATCATTGTCATGAGATTTGTCAAATTAAGACACAGATTTAATACCCACTTGGTACCAACCTGGGAAATTCACTGTGAATTCTGCACTCTAATTATTATAATACCCCAGGACAAAAAAAATATTTCCATGCACATGTTTATATAAAAAAAAAAACTATATCTATTTTTTTTTTTCTGTATGTTTAGCTAACAAGCAGTTAACCATTTGCAGCAAACATCTTTGAGATAGCTGTGGTCAGAATTGGCCGATCTTCTGTGATTGTTTGTAGTCTATCGACCAGGGTTTTAACCACTAATGCTTTGAGGCTGTTATGCTGGGTACCGTGGTATTATGAAGCCACAAGTTTCAAAGAACAAAACACGTAAACGGCTGATGCTACTGCCCGGGTTTTTTGTTTGTTTTTTGTTTTGCAATTTGAGCCATTTCAAGACAAAATAAACTTCAATTTTGTATTTTACTTGCAGTCATTTTTTCTTTATATACATCCTGTCATCCAAAGGTGCAGTTCCCCTGTTTCCTGAAAAAAAGCTGTGTGGGATGCTTTTAAAAGCAGATTATCAACACTATATTTCTTTCTAGTGTAACACACTTACCACCCCTCCCCAATCGCAGATAGGGACCATGTGGGGAAATCTACATATGTTGTCAGGTGTATGGTGCGTTACCTGTCAGGCTCACAGGAGGCCTGAACCTCCACCACTGGGAGCCTGCGGTGTATCCTGGAACGTACTGCTTACAGCGCCTCCACCTGTGCAGGGATTCTAGTGTGTAGAATAACCCCTGCCACAGGAACCACATACAGTAAATACTTACACCAGGTTATGGATAAAACCGTTTACTATATGCAACTTAATTATAACACATCTCAATATAACATCAACAGCATCACAGCAGTGTCAACCTTCAACCCCACAGCATATACCCGAGTCCCGAAAGTCTCATAACCCCACCCAAGTGTGAGACAGCGCTGCCCATTAGATGGTGTATACCTGCCCGGGGCTCCTACACCCGGGTACAGCAGAATAACTGTAAGAGGATCCGTCTGCGTCCAGTGCTGAAGCTGCAGCAATGGCGTCCTCTTCCAATTCGGAGGGTCTCCCTCTGAGTGATCTCACCGTCAGATAGTCTCTCTTCAGTGTGGTAGGTCTGGCCCCAGACTACACTTGTCAGGGTCTCGCAGCACTGCAGCTGTGTCCCTCAAATTACACACCAATAAAGGGTAAAGGTCCCTAACTGAAGGGCCTTCCCTGCAGCAGCCACAATCCAGAATATGACTCGGGGTCTAGGGGGGGGTAACCTGGCCTAGCGCAGGGGCTACTGCTCCCTGCACACACTCTTCCCTAACCTGCTCCCAGCTCGATAGGAAGATAGATAGGAAAAAGCAGGCACCAGCAGTACAAAACCAAAAAATGAAAGAACATCCAGAGAGCGTGTGCCCATTAAAAAGAATAATGGATTTCAGCAAAAAACAACCACATTATGGGGTACAGAGCCCCCCACCAACGCGTTTCGAGCGTAAGCTCTTTAGCAAGGTAACTTTAAAGTGCTCACCTGCCCGTTTTTATAGTCCTCTGAAGCGTGCTGCAATTCATCTGCATTCACTTCCTGAAACTTGCAGGCACAGTGTCCGCGTGATGACGTCAGCACGCAAAGTGAGGCATACAAAAAAAATCAAAACATGTCAACTTTATTAACAATATGACAAACAAACATCTACAATGTTAAAAATGCCAATAAGAGTATCAGGCATATCTTCCTGAAGCAGGAACCCAAAGAAATATCAGAAAATTACAAAAATAAAACGAAATATCATAAAATAGACTATGATTATTCCTGCTAAAAACAAGAAAACACAAACCAATGGATAGACTAGATGATGAAAATATAAGTGCATACTGTATGTAAGCATACATTGTGTATATAAAGACACACCATATATACAGATATAAACAAAGAGTTATTATGCAACTAAAACATCATAATCCATTAGAAAAAAGAGACAAAAATAGTATAATGTGATGTACTTGGAAGTGACATTGTTATACTCAATATAAAAGATAAAAAATGAGATAATCAAAATATTTCATCTTGTTGGATAACATTTAAATGATGTAAATTACTCAAGATGTTATTTGAAATAAGCTTAAATGAGGGAAAATTATGGAAAAATTGCCCATGAAAAAATATTGAATTAATTCATAAAAATTAATAACAATAGCAATAACAATTGTTTAGATTCAGAAATGCAAATTTAAATTTCGTTAACATATACAAAGGAATATATGAAATTGGGGAAAAGAGGGAAAAGAAGGGATATATTCTTATCCCAATATCACAATATCTGAATCAATGTAGAAAAGGTGCCAAGTCCCAATCAGAGTTGATGCCAGAGGGAGCTCTAGTTTTTAACGTAAAAATCCAGTACAATTCACGCTTGTCTAGGAGCTCCGCTCTATTGCCACCTCTGACAGGACTTGGCACATGTTCTATACCCATGTGTAGTTAATTGTATCTATGCTACCCATTCTACAGTTTGTAAAATGACATGACACCGGATGAGTGAGATCTCCTTTCTTAATGAGTCCCATATGTTCCCTGATACGTACCTTCGGGGCCCTGGTCCCATATGTTCCCTGGTCGTACGGCCCACATACTGTTTACTGCATCCGCAATTTAAAACATAGATTACGAATGTGGTATCACAATTAATGATGATTCCCAGCTCTTACTGACTTGTCCTTCCCTAGTGCACCAAAATGTAGCTCTCTGCAGGGGAAGCTCTGCCATGCGATTGGTTGCTGTGGGTCAGGTGGTTGGCATGCCCCATGGGCTTGTAGTCCTTTGCAGACCTTTCTATTGGGGCCACGTGCGCGATCGCAACTGCATGCGCGACATTGTAATGGCCGGCGCAAGAGCTATCAGCGCATGCGCGAACCTGTAATGAACGCTGCTTCGCGTGAACCTCCGCGCATGCGCAAACACCAGCACCAACCCCAACATGGCCACCTTAACTCCTGGGGCTACACCTCGCACGTGCGAGCTCGCGTGGATGCATACAAGATGGCGGCGCCTGACTGCAGATGCCGCCGGGAGCCCCTGGCGACGCGCTCGCCCCTGCAGCTCCCCGGCACAGCGCTGGGATCCCCCCGCTAAGCGGAGGTAAGGGGCCCAGGGGGAACCCTGCTACACTAGTTTTTAGTTTATTTGAATTTTTCTTTAAACTGTCCCATAGAGCAGCGGTGCGCAAACTGGGGGGTACGCCGATTATTTAGGGGGGGCGCGGGCTGCGTGCGGGGAAACCTGGGGGCGGGCAGAGCTGTGCACGGGCGGCCAGAAGCTCCGTGCTGCTGCTTCTATGCTCTGTCTTGCCGAGGGGGCGGGGCCTTGCTGCGGGGCCTTCCCTGCACACAGACAAGCCCTCCTCCTTTTACCCGCCTGTTTTCAGCAGCACATGGGGAGACCTGAGCAGGCTTAGTTACTCCCTACCCTGTGTGTGTTTGTGTGTATATATATATATTGCTATGTGGATGTGTGTATATGTATAGATATGGATTTGTAATATAAACTTTATATGCCATCATTAAGAGCAATAAGTATTCAAACCTGGTAGCTATTTAATCTGGGTGGTATACATGTGCACACACATGCATGAGCATGATTTTATATATATGGGTTATGCCCATGTGTATGTATATATATATATATGTGGTGATATGTTTTTATTTATATATATTTTGTATTTATTTTAGCTTCATTGATTAATATTTGTACATCTGATTTGAGCTCAATTAACTAGTTAACTTAATCTATGCACGTATACCCAATTAGCTGAGATCTTATCTGATTGGATCACGTAGATATATATACTAATGATGTACATCCGATATCCATCCCCTGATGAAATCACCTAATGTGAAGAAACGCGTAGGGTAATTGCTAGTGAGAGCAAGCTACACCATACCTTGCAATCCTGGACTCTAAAGACTCTAAGACGCTGATGCTGATGGTTCACTTCCTATGGTTTCTGCTCTATTCAACCCGGCCCAGCACCCATTGTACATGTGGTTTGTTTCCGGAGGACACCAATATAGGTTGTGCGCTCCCTGAGTTCCTGCTGGACGGTGGCTCAGAGGTGCCAGGAGTACACACGAGGGAGAGGCGTGCGTGCAGAGCAGCGGAGTCCAGCGTTTGGTGCATGAGTATTAATCATAATATGCTCTTTATGCTATTTTGTTTGTGAGTTTTAAATTGTTGGACTTTTTATTGGGAATATTAAATGTTATTTTTTTTACATATTGCACTAGGATCGGACGCTTTCTTTTTTTCGTTTTTCATATATATATATATATATATATATATATATATATATATAACACACAGATGAAAAGAACATAGACAATCCCCTTAGTAGCACTCTAAATTACACCTAAACTAATCTATAAGATAAAGATGGTTAAAAAGAAACAGATGCTCCGCCAATTCAGAAAAAATGAACAAGATTTTATTGATTAAACAACAAGACACACTAACTTAAAAACATAAAAATACTAAAGACAGCCTATGAAAATATATATGTATCAAAAATATAAAGAGAGGACTACTAATCAAACACTTTCAGTATTACACAGAGAAAAAAAAAAAAAACTAAAATGTGTCTAAATAAAGTTTAAATAATGACAACAAAGTAGTTTAGTCTAACATAATAGGCAATACAAAATATATTCCCACTGACATATGCATGAAAGAATAATAAATCATTGCGTTGGAAAAAGTATATAGTCAATGACCCAGTATATAGCCAGGAAAAATTAGTATGTATACCAAAAACAGAGGGGAAAAAAAGAGATAAAGCAACCAGGGAAAAATAATATAACAATAATAATAGTTATACCCTGAACAGCATTTCCCCAAAATGAAATCAATGAGAACTGATGCAGCAAATAAAGAAAAATATGACTAATAAAGACATTAGCAAACAGAGTCATACATATTGAAAACACCACAAAGTGCAGCACTGCAAGGACAGGTAATGCCCAAACAGTAAGAGGAGGGTAATACTCAGCTGCAGCTAGATTGTGTAGAGTTTGTGTCCATATTGATTGTACAGGATGTGTTTCCAAAGTCTGCTTATAACAGGAACAAAAAATAAAGTCCAAAATGCTGCATCAGATCCATCATAAGTTCCTCAGAATAGAAGATTACATAAAGGCTGTAGTAAAGTAAACACTCAACATGTTTCCCCCGTGAGTGGGCTTCTTCCTGGAGTGGTAAAATTTAAAGTGAAGGCGTGCAGTGTTTTATAGATGGTAAAGTAATTAGTTCCAGCTTTGTTCTTATTTTCCTGTCCAATTAAAGCTACCTGCTAAATTGAGCTGCGTCACACACACCAGTGCAAGCAATATTGTAATCATTTCAGGCAGAGCTTCAAATTAAGCCCATATATTTGCACTGGTGTGTATGAAAATAACAACTTCACAGCACAAAAAGTGACAGCTTGCAAGTATATAGATAGCTATGGTTTTGTAACAAACATCTCTCCCCAAAAAGACCGTGGTGCAGCTACAGACATAAAAATCAGCAGCACCGTTTTTCTTTTGCATCTCTGGAAATGCAAACAGCATCATTTTGCACAAAATCAGGAATAAAATGCAGCATGAAGTAGTTTAAAGTATATTAATACAACTTTAAAGATCTAGTTTTATCCAGTTACTACTAGTCATCATTGTAATTATACCAATAATACTAAGCTAACAATATTATTCTCTGACATAGGGGCCTATGCAGAGAGCAGCGAATTTTAAAATTGGCGAGTTTAATAAAAAGTAGCTTTTTTGGAGAGTTTTATTCTCCATATGCAGAAATGTGCGAATTCTGCTATGTTTAACATGAATGCGTGTGGCGAGTTTAAATTGGCGAGATGCGCGCTGCAGAAATGTGTTAAAAAAAATTTGCGCCTTTTTTTTTCCTTTCCTATGGCCGCGAGCGGCAGCTTCTTGCCAACTTTTCCTGGCGAGGCAAAAAGGAGACAATCGCGCCATTTTATTGGCGCGAACAGCCGCTAGATGCCGTTCGCGCCTCTCTGCATTAGGATATTTTTAAAACTGGCGAGATGGAGGTTCTCGCCAGCCGCGAGGCGAGTTTTACAAATAGAAAAAAAAAATTGGCGCGTTTTTCGTAACTCGCCATTTTCTGCTGTTTTCTGCGTGAATTTCTCCAAAAAATGGCGAGTTTTGAAATAGCGCTGCTCTCTGCATAGGCCCCATAGTCTGAAAACATAGACACACTTTAGCAATCGAAGCATAAATACAGAAACCAAAAAAATCTGTGTAGATGGTATTTCCATCAATACTATGGTTCTGAAGCAAGGATTATGCTGAAGCAGACGTCATGGGTGATGTATTAAATGACGTCACTAGCAGATCATATCAGAGACTGGTGCAATGGGAGGTATCAATTCATTTACCAAAGCATTTTATAGTCCAAGCAAAAATACAGAAACCAAGGAATCTGTATAGGAGATGTTTCCATAGATGCTGTGATTCTGACGCAAGGGTTATGCTGAAGCAGACGTCATAGGTAATGTATTAGATGACGTCACTAGCAGATCATATCAAGGACTGGTGCAGTTGGATGGAATCAATTCATTTGCCAATGCACTGACAAAGCAAAGACATATATGTTAATAACATAGAACAATAGTATATTTAGAGTTAGTATTGAGAACATGAGAAAATTAATGAAGAGAATTGTATATTTATAAAAGAGTAGAAGATGACATTACATCAGAAAATAATTATGAAATTTTGTTAAAAAAGTTAAATAGTAAAACAGAGAGGAACGAAATAATACATATTTATGCAAAATTAATTTCAAAAGAAAGGGGGCCACGCGTCTTCACAAGGTAATGAAGTTAAATTGGAACACAATATTGCATATATGTACAGATGTCAATTATAAACTATAAAAACATAGCAAACCCTAAAGAATCATTTAGTCCCATGGGCTGCATGGTATTGAGAAGAACTATCCAGCGACACTCCTTTTTAAGGAGAGCTTTCTCCAAATCCCCACCCCTTATGCCTAGGGCCACTTTATCAAAGGCAAATGCTGTTAGACACGTACTGTCTGAAGCATGATGTTGAAGGAAATGTCTAGCTACAGATGTAATTTTTTTGAATGAATCCAAATCCCGTTGTGCCGTTTTGATATTTCTTGTGTGTTCTAAGACCCTAAAGCGGACTTCTCGTGTAGTCATGCCAATATATTTAAGGTCACAGGGACAAGTTAAACAGTATATCACCCCCTTGGTCTTACAGTTAAGGGTGTACCCAATATTATATTCTTTAGTGTGTTTACTGTTCAAAAATTTGTCCGTCTGTACCATATACCTACAGGCAGAGCAGCTGTTACATTTAGAGAAACCCTTTTTCCTGAGAGACAAGAATGTTTCGCTTGTATGGGGAACATAATGACTATGTACAAGTCGGTCTTTGAGGTTAGGTGACCGTCGACTTGTCATGTTGACCTTGTCACCTACCGCTTCCCTTAGTTCTCCGTCTGTACATAGGACAGGCCAGTGTTTTTGTAAAATACACTGGAGATCTTTCCACCTGTCATTATATGTACCAATAAAACGTGTTTTGGTGTCTTGTGTCCTCATTTTCGGATGTAATAATGTAATGCGTTTGCTACTTGCACTGTGCTGATACCCAGCATGAATATATATATATTGCTGTAGCCTCTAGATCTAAATCTTTGACGCATCTGAGCAGCTCTAGATTCGAAACAAACCTCGGTTGAGCAATTACGCTTTAATCTCAAAAATTCACTGCGGGGGATGCCCTGAATCTGGTGCTGCTGATGAAAACTTGAGGCATGCAAGATTGAATTTGTGAAGGTAGATTTTCTGAAAATATCAGTACCAATATTGCCAACCTCATCAATGAAGATCCTGAGATCCAGAAAGTCCACTGATTCAGTGCTTGATTTATAAGTAAGTTTAATATTGAGTTTGTTGTGGTTGAGCACATCGACGAAACTCCTAAGCTCTGTAGCAGAGCCCTGCCAGAGAATAAGAATATCGTCAATGTATCTCAACCACAACAAAACATGCATGGTAAGATGAAGATTTTCCTCACAAAAAACCACCTCCCTCTCCCACCAACCCAGAAATAAGTTTGCATATGATGGGGCACATGTTGCCCCCATCGCCGTCCCTCTAATCTGTAAATAAAATCTACTCTTAAACACAAAATAATTGTGATATAGTATAAATGAAAGAAGCTGTAAGAGAAGATTAGTGAGATTTGGACTGAAAGAGGATGTTTTCAAAAAAAATTCCACAGCGCATAAGCCATCTTTGTGGTTTATGGAAGTGTATAAAGCCTCCACATCACACGTGACAAGAATAGTATTGGCATCAGCCATGATGCCATCCAATCGTGAAAGGACATCCATAGTGTCACGTAAATATGATGGTAAAGCTTCCACGGATGGGCGTAAGAAAGGGTCCAGGAATTGGCTGATGGGCTCACACAGGCTGCCAATAC
Organism: Ascaphus truei; assembly: GCA_036426205.1. Taxonomy (NCBI): domain Eukaryota; kingdom Metazoa; phylum Chordata; class Amphibia; order Anura; family Ascaphidae; genus Ascaphus; species Ascaphus truei. Next base: position 190,064,709 of record CM071568.1, read on the forward strand.
CCGCCACAATTGGTCTCCCAGGGGGATTGGTCATGCTCTTATGTATCTTGGGTAACAATATATATATATATATCTGCAGTGTGTGTGGTGTCAGTGTGTGTTGTGTGTGTGTGTGTGTGTGTGTGTGTGTGTGTGTGTGTGTGTGTGTGTGTGTGCTGTGCCTGTTGGTTGTCTGTTTGTCTGTTTGTGATTGTGGGTGTTGTGATTGAATGCAGCGGTGCATAAACCGAGGGGAGGCCGCCCCGGGCGCAAGATTATTTAGGCGCGTGTGGCAAAACCTGGGTGCGCAGGCGAAAAAGATTTGCGCGGGCGGCCAAGAAGATGTGCGCGGGCAGGCGAAGATGTTCGCGGGCGGCCGAACAGAATAGTGCAGGTGGCGACCACGTGATACGGAGGTACGGGGGAGAAGCACGCCCCAGCGCTGTGATGTCAAACGCCCCTCCTTCCGGTGTCTGCCCTACAATAGCGCTGTATTCCTGCTCTCCTCTGGCAACCTGCTTCGCTGCGATCCTCTGCAATTAATTATACATTGCCACCGCTCAGTGGTCGCTTGTGCCACATGCCCTCACATCTAATTCGCTATCAAGACAAACGCAAACACATGAAAGGCAGGTCAAAGAAACCCACCTACCTCTGCATATTATTTAAGACCAAAGGAATGACTTGGAGTACACCAATACCTCTGAGGTCTTAACAGCATCTTGGGCACTGGCTGAGGCAGTCGAACCGTCCTTTGAAACCTCGGATAGATTGATCCACAGAACAGGGAGCTGTATCACCTTTGCTAAACTCCCATCCAACATAGCTTCTATTCCCCCAAGGCTGTTTCTAGCGGTGGATTGGAGACGGGAAGATTCTGCTGTTGGAGCTGTGCGGGACCGATTGTTCTGTGACCATCCCATACGCAAAGGATGTCATCAATGGGATGGAGATGAGACGACGATGAATGATTTCATTAAATATCTGAATGACAATAATATGAATTTAATTTTTAGTCATAAATCAGATGTGAGTTCAATTGATTTCTTGGATTGGAAACTAACTGCTACTGATAATGGAAGTGTTTCCACAAAAGTGTTTTTCAAAGAAGTAGATACGAATAACTTACTGTTGGCTACTAGTAACCACAAGAAAACATGGATCTCAAACATCCCCAAGGGCCAATTAGTTAGAATAAAAAGAAATTGTAGTACCCCTGAGGATTTCGAGGAGCAGGCCACCAATTATTCCTCAAATTTATTGAAAGAGGATACCCAGAATCAAGTCTATTAGTAGATTTGTAAAATGTTAGAAGTATGAATAGGGACTCTATGATTGCACCTAGAATATCTAAAATACCATCAAGTCCTGTTGGACAATTAGAAGTTCCCTTTATCACTACTTATAATTCAGTTAATTTAAAAATTGAAGAGATTTTTAAAAAAACATTGGGCCATTCTTCGTAACGATACCATCCTTGGAGAACATATTCTTCAAACACCTAAATTCATTTATAGAAAAGTTAAGAATTTAAAAAATACACTTGCTCCCAGTGATATTTTTCCCCCAAGCAATGCTAGAGAGAGTTTGTGGCTTAATAAACCTATCGGTAACTTCACATGTGGAAATTGTTCTGTTTGTAAACATCTGCACACAGACAGAAAAAACATTTAAATCTGCTATTACAAATGAAGAGTTTAAAATCGAAGACTTCATTAACTGTAACTCAACCCATGTAATGTACCTTATAGAATGTGCCTGTAATATTCAGTATGTGGGCCGCACTAAGCGGAGTCTTAAAGTGCGGGTTCAAGAGCACATTAGGAATATTAGACATGGATACGAGAAACACAGTTTATCTAAACATTTTTTATTGTACCATAATAAAGATCCCTCTACCCTTAGATTTAAGGGAATCAAAATTGTCTCTAGAGGTAGGAGAGGAGGAGATAGATTAAAAGATCTTTCTGTACAAGAAACCTTTTGGATTTACCAATTGGAATCTCTTTCCCCTAAGGAGTTAAATGAAGGTGTAGACATTTGGTCCCTTTATTGAATGCATGTATTTCTTCTATACCCTGTAGAATGTATTCTATATTTAATGGAATGTTACTAATTTTGTGTTTCTATTCTTTCAGTTTTCTCATGGAGCTAATTCATTGCCATTTGTTTAATTTTATATTATTTTATGTGTGTATTTTGTATATATTTTATATTTGTATTTAAGTATTGTAGCAATAGAGTAATCAACTGTTCACACAGCTGTATGTTAAGTGCAGCTAATGGTTGGCTGCCATTCGACCGCTGGGTAGCCAATCACAGGTCATTGAGTGGTATTTATTTTGAGCATTAGCCCAACATCTTTTTTCCCTGAAGAAGTAGCTGTTTAGCGCTACGAAACGCGTTGGAATATACCACTCTTTTATCTGTATGCTCTCCAGTATTGTATGGCAAGATTCTGGTGATTTTGCAGCCTTTCAGAGAGACTCTTTCCTTTTGACGCACACGTGTTGACGTCATCATCATCCGACGGCGCACAGTGCGGCGCTGCGAGTCAGACGTTAGACGCTGTCTCACAAGGCTGTGAGTGCACCAACGGAGAACCCGGTCTCAGCGGAGCCTGAACCGGACTTACCTGGAACTTGTGGGTGAGCCCATTGGACTCTCTAAGTACACCTTCTGCTGAACAGGGACCCCGCAGACCACCTTGATGCAGACTATGGAAGTGGACTAAGACACCCATCCCTGCTGTCCCTGTGTGCTCCAGTGTTCCTGAGTGGTAACAGATACCAGTGTTATATTCTGTGCCTGTTTTCCACTTGCTTGATGTACGCAGAACCTTGAACCATTTTTAACATAAAATTATATTTACTTATTTCACGATGAGCGTTGTGCGCTGTTCTTTGTCTTGTTTTGTCTAGTTACCCAGGGTCTTGGGCTACCCTCTGTACAGCAGCAGACGCTCCGTTTATTTGACTGGTAATACAGTTCAAATTTAAATTATCCACTTTGGGCTTATAGTGGTAATATTTATTCACTATCCCATCACAAACATTAATTCATTTTAGCTGTGCACTTGTATTGTTATCTCTCTACCTACCCTGTCATGTAAGTTCTAGTAAGACAAGGACAGTGACAGGCTGTCCTATGGGTTTTCCCCCTCCTCATACTGACTTCCTGAGTGACTGGAGTGGTGGTGCATGTGCTGGGCCTTCACTCTTTGAGCTACAGGAAGGAAGTGCCTATATTATAGTATGAAGTTCAGCCCCTTAGGGCTGGGTCCTTTAGTCTGTGGTTGGGGTTCCAAACTATCCCTTCATGGGGTAGGAGCTCTGAGCTCTCCTCCTGGCTGGGAGTGAGACATGTGCTCAGTCCATCATAGGCTGAGGCACTAATTCAATCCAGAGAGGCCTCACTATTACCAGCAGGCCAGTACCATCCAGAAGCCAGGGATCTACCTTATCGACTAAAGCATTCGCTCTAACAACATCGCAGTGGCTGCTATAATAAAGATCATTTATACTTCTGGCTCCGCGGCAGTCTGTGTGGAGGGAGTATTGTGAGTAAGGACTGTCATAGCGGGGACCGACTTCAGCCTTGCTGAATCCCCCTATGTCTGGAGGCGCTGTCACCAAGAAGAAGAACCAGAGGAATCACTAAAAGTCTGCCTGTCTTCCCCCACACCATCGCGGGTACCTCAGCTCTCTTGTGCCAAACCGGTAACCAGCACTACACCTAGCAATAGCCATGACTAAATCTCCCAGAGGGGGGGTGGGGACATGTGCTACAAATATTTATAGAATCATAGACTTAAATATGAGGGATAATTCCCAGTGATTCCATGCATAGATAAATGTGGAGGCCCCGCATACATTATTTTTGTTTTTTTTCATAAGCTACAATATGTATAGCTAGTACGTTATTAATGTATATTTTTGTTCTGTGACTTTGATAACATTTGGGTAACAATATAAAAGTGAAATATTGCGACAAACAAAACTCTCTATAGTTAGATTGAAATGGGGTGGGTGTATATATATATATATATATATATATATATATATATATATATATGAAAGAAAAAGAGAAAAAAAACAGGCGCACACCTAGTGCATTAAAGTAAAACAAACAGTTTATGGAACATTAAAAAGACAAATGCCCACTCACAAGTCAAACGGTAAAATAAAGCAGTTATGAGATTGGCTCTCATATGCCAGTAGTAGCGTCCGGATCAGCAATGGAGACCTGTCCTACACACGCGTGGCGCAGTCTCCTTCACCGGAAGTGACGTCCTCCCGGTCGTGTGCCCCGCAAACGGAAATCCCTCCGGGAACCACAGGAACCACAGCCTTAGGCTAAGGCCCCGCTCCCAGAGTCAGCGCACCTGCGCTGCTGACAGGCGGTGCGCTGAGATACACAGACCGCGATCTGCGGTCTGTAGGGAGCGGGAGCCGGAGCGGGAGGTGGGCGGGAGGTGGGAGGTTTGATCGGGAGGTGGGCGGGAGGTGGGAGGTTTGATCGGGAGGTGGGCGGGAGCTGGGCGGTTTGACAGGGAGGGGGGGCGTGGCTTGAGCGGAGGGACCCGCTACTCTCCCCCCCCCTCCCTCCACGGACTCGGGCTGGAGCTGGAAGGTAAGTTTAAACACACACACGCAGGCACTCATTCATACACGCGCACACACACACACACACAGGCAGGCACTCACGCACTCATACACACACACACGCGCGCACACACAGGCAGGCACTCACGCACTCATACACACACACACACACAGACAGAGGCGGGCACACACACACACACACAGACAGGCACGCACTCAGACACACACACAGAGAAAGGCACTCACCTGCTTTCACTCCACACTCCTCCCCGCTCCCCGAAGCCTCTCCTCCTCCCGAAGCCTCCCCTCTCCATTGGCTCACAGCCACACACGTCACGCGTCAAAGCTAGAAAACACCATTCTCTGGTGTCTCCAGCGGCTGACGCGCGACAGCGTGTAGTCAGCTGTGCCGCCAGTGGGGACCGGGACCGGCTCGCGAGGATTCCCCTGCTGGTGGGGAACTCGCGACATTGCCGCCCGCGCCAACGAGCGCAGCGGGACCGAGGCCTTAGCCTTAGCTTGCTTACTTCTGGCTGCTGCACTACCAGGAATGGTAAAGATGTGTCCGCTTTTCTTTTCTGGCTCGCCGCTCTCAAACTGCAAACTGCACTCGTAATAGTCCGTGATGACTGTATTCAGTGGGAAAGTGCCTCCTCCGTCTTAGCCACGCCCAACGCGTTTCGTCATCAAAGATGACTTCATCAGGGGATACCCATTGGTTGTGACCCCACAGTACTTATAGCAAGGTCAATTTGCATACACAATTAGGATAACAATTGAATCGTTAATTACATAGTTTGAACCACTCCATAGGTCTAGTATTACCTTATTGCATTAATTATTATGGAATGATTATGAAGACACCACTACTTTTGCAAAAGATGAAACATAGCTCATTAATAAATGTATATAGAAGTTTAAATTACTTCAATGGATTACCACAAGCTGAGGAATGAATTAGGATAGATATTCAAACTAATAGTTGTAATTAAAATTAGATACCAATTGTGATAGCTAGATAGAATATATAGACATGTAATTTGTAAAATAAAGTAAAATAAATGATGATGAAATACTATAGAGTTAGATTTAGCTGTTAATTTTTAAAAACTAAATTTTAAACTGAATACTCAAATTCTCAAGAGTTGGAGAAGGATAGTGACAGTGAGTATTAAAATACCTAGTTTTCCCAATATATCATTAACATATCAAACAATAATTATTCTATTACAGGATGAATCCAACCATATTTAAATACAAATGTATACATGTAATTGATTCATTAGTGCAAAAATGGATTATTGTTGGAGTCAGAGGTACAGCAATAGTTGTTACTTGTCAAGGACAGAAGAAATAACAAAAACGATATGTAAGAATTCTAGGGTGTAATATTAGTGTGTATACTTTAATGTATACCTTATGTAGGTTGTAAATGTATAGTACCTGTAATAATATGTTTATATAATTGTGTGAATTTGAAATAAACGTGTTCAATTTGCGGACGTGAATATATGTGTAAATATAACTATTGAACAAAGTGTGGTGAATAATGACTATGAGTTCGTGTTATGTGTATGAAGGTATTGAAATATAATTTATGTGTATATTCGTGACTGTAGAAGCTGGTAAAAATATATTGTGATAAATAAAAAAGTGAAAAGTGAAACAGCAAGGACCAGCTCCTGGACCTGAACAGACCATCAACAATGTTGTGCAATATAGTATAGGTACACCAGAGTTATTTTATGGACAATGCATTTAAAGATCTGACATGTCAAAACGTAGTTCAGAGGGAGTGTGCCAGAGCACTCAAACCAGACCTCCGAAGGATCACCACTTTGAGTGATCACACTATAGTGCTAAGTCACATGTGTATCATATGTCCCTTGGGGTAAGTATCCAAAATATACATCCAGTAAGTCTCCTCCCTCATACACAGTCTTTTGAAAAGATCCCCACCCATATAGGTGGGGGGATAAATTCAATGCCCATAAGTCGTAGGGACACTAGATTTTTTGAGTGTTCATTACAATAGTGGCGGGGAGAGGTTATGTGTTTGGCACCCATTTATTATGTTTTCTTCGATGCTCTAAGAACCTCGTGCTTAAAGCTCTTGATGTGCGGCCTAATATTGTAGACCGCACTCACATGATATCAAGTAGATAACGTATTCACTGAGACAGTTGATGTATATGCTATATCATGTGAGGTGCCCATTAGAGTAGGATTTAAATTTATTTGTTTTATCAAATGTTTGCACGTTAGGGCATCTGCTCTCTCCGCATCAAAGTTCCCCTTGACCCTAATAGGGACAGAACCCATCCATTCTAGCAATTGTTGACTACCTTAGATGTTTTTCATTTGCTAGGAGCAATCATTGTTTTGATACTTCTCGCTTCCTAAAGATAACAGGAGCATATTTTGGCATAGAGACCAATTTCTGGATACGGCTGACCAGCATATTTCCAATGGTCATTCATTATTTTTTGATCTGTGTTGGCAGACTGGTGATGTTAAATTGTGTAATAATTTAGGCACACCGATCCATAAGATTTAACCTCATTTTTAACTTTTGTTTTTCTTTTGGATTTTTCCAACAAAGGTTGTAGCGATCCAGTAAGCTGGCATCTAAAAAGATTTATTAACAATTGCCATATCGTAGCCTTTCTCCTGAAACTCTTAATGAAAGATCTGGGCCCTGGGCATGAGAGAAATCTTTGTCCATTGAACAGTTGCTCTTTAATCTGTGGAACTGACTTTTGGACATTATCTAACCATTTTTTGTAATGATTGCTACCATATTGTAGGTACCTGTTTTGCAGCCCAGTTTTAAAATGCGTTTTGGTCTGAAATACATTTGAGGACCCACAAATACTCTAGATCTAAAATATATGGTATCTGGGTGAATATTGTATGTGAATTTCAACCCCATTTTGTTATCATTGAAGGATTCCCAGAATCTCCTCCAAGGTGCCCCTACTCACCATCCCAACTAAGATATCATCTATGTAAGCGGCCATAGAAAAACCAAAACCCCCCCCAACCACAGCATCCCACCCACACATGGGTACTTCCCACAGTCCCATTAGAGGTTAGCATAGCTGGGAGCAAATTTGGCCCCATGGCCGTTCCACAGATTTGCAAATAATATGGTGTTTCCAAAAAAAATAATATTGATTCAACATAATTTGATACATAGCTAAAAGCAATATGACCGTTGTGAAGGGGTGCAACAGTCTGGGATCTCAATTGTAAAAAGTGACTAATTGCCTGGATACCCTTTTAAGTGTCAATACAAGTGTAAAGTGAGATACATCAAAAGTACCAGTGATACGGTATCTTCCACTTGATGTCAGAGATGGAGTCAATGATGCAACGTGTCCCGTATGTACGAGCGCAATTTGATGACATAGGCTGTAGAAATAATCACCACATACTGGGACACGTTGACGTCAGTCGAGCCAATCCGACCCACAAAGGCCTCCCTCGGGTGGTTTAGTTATATTTGTGCAATTGTGGGAATGTGAAAATAAATAGGGGTTCTAGGGTGTTGAATATATAAAACCTGTTGCTCTAATTTCGAATAATTCCTCAGAGATGACAACACCTGAGAGAGACCCCGGAATTTCCAACTGATAACCTTCAGCAGGGATCCTCAGTAGACATTTGATATGATGTGGTGTCAAGGAGGAGGCGGATGGGCCTCACAGAGATAATATGCCCGCATCCTGTAGGAACAATCGCACCCCCTTGTCTGCTTGCCGAAAAACAAGTAAAATCATTGTTATTCTTTTATATTCATTAAAGCTTGATTTTTTCTTTGTTGAGATTGTTAAAATTTCCGGTTCCACATTGTTAAGACACAACTGTTCTAGTCTCTCAGGACACCCTGTATAAAAAAGTTTCGATTAAATTACCCTTAGATTGATAAGGGAATATGTCGATTTTGGGACAAATGGTGATGGTTTACAACTCAATAGAATGCCCTGATCTGCTTCATTGGGGCTTGAATTGGAATCTAGCAATGGATTTACTCAAACTTCCTCATGTATGGAATATCCATACAGTGAGTTAGGTACTGTAAGTCCTGATTGTCGAGTATTGTTCTCTTGTATGATGACCCATAAGTAATCAGATAACACCAAAAATTTGGTTGTTTATTATGTCCATGTCCCTATTGGTCTGATTCCATCAGAAATGAAGTCAGAGGATTTATACATTCTCTTTCTGTGTATTAAATACAGATCCTGATTATCATCCCCCTTTTGGGTGAGAGTGTCGCATCAGGGTTAATACGGATGGAATTCTATTCAGGCCACGAACAGGTTCAAACCGATTTGGGTGTACTGTTGGTGATATGAAAGACCTTTAGCTAATAAGGATAGTGATGTGGAGTGAGTGTGTGTGTGATGAAAGATTATAAATACATATCGTTTTTGTTATTTCTCTTGTCCTTGAAGTACAACTATTGCTGTATCCTTGACTCCAACAATAATCCATTTTTGCACTAATGAATCAATTACATGATAACTTTGTATTTAAATATGGTTGGATTCATCCTGTAATAGAATAATTATTGTTTGATATGTTAAGATATATTGGAAAATAGGTATTTCATACTCCACTGTCACTATCCTTCTCCAACTCTGAGAATTGAGTATTCAGTTTAAAATTTAGTTTTTAAAAATTAACAGATAAATCTAACTCTATAGTATTTATATCATTTATTTTACTTTATTTTACAAATTACATGTCTATATAATTCTATCTAGACTATCAACAATTGGTATCTAATTTAATTACAAACTATAGTTTGAATATCTATCCTAATTCATTCCTCAGCTGTGGTAATCCATTGAAGTAATTTTAAACTTCTATATACATTTATTAATGAGCTATGTTCATCTTTTGCAAGTAGTGGTGTCTTCATAATCATTCCATAATAATAATGCAATAAGGTAATCTAGACCTATGGAGTGGTTCAAACTATGTAATTAACGATTCAATTTTATCCCTAATTGTGTATGCAAATGACCTTGCTATAAGTAGTTGTTATCTAACAACATAGGACCCATTTTATAATTTATACCCCTACTGGCCACCCCATAGGTTTGTCTCAACCCAGTAGCAAACTTAACTCACAGTTAGGCAGGTTGCAATCGTAGGCGCTCCTTAATATTTTTGTTTTGTTGTGATATATCATATATAGTATATATATTATATTATTAACTATAATATATATATATATATAAATATATAGATAATCAAAAAATAAATAGATTATACCGTTCTGTGGCTAACGAAATGCTTTTATTTGTGCGAGCTTTCGAGATACACTGATCTCTTCTTCCGGCGATGTTACAATGAATGAAGCAAGCAAAAGGTATACTTAACAATCAGATGGTTCCTTAATCTTTCTGAGTTCCTGGTGCACAGTTGTTGGGAGAATTTTGTGTTGTATGTGGTGGCAAGTGGGTTTTTGAGGATGAGTCCTTTCGGGATTTGCTTGCTTCATTCATTGTAACGAGTCCTTTCGGGATTTGCTTGCTTCATTCATTGTAACATCGCCGGAAGAAGAGATCAGTGTATCTCGAAAGCTCGCACAAATAAAAGCATTTCGTTAGCCACAGAACGGTATAATCTATTTATTTTTTGATTATTGAAGCTCGGCTAACACGGCACTGATACCTCTACATGTATATGTATATATATATAATTTTTTTTCTTGTTTTTTTAATGTGTATAGAAAGTCTGTACGTCTAATTAAGCATTTTGAGGATTTACTCTTTACTTTTAGAGGGGTATTGTGATGTTTTTATATATAAGGAATGTTTTGTATTTTTATCATTTGAAAATAAAGGGAAGGGGAAAGGGAGGAACACGCATACGTCATACTACTATACATTAATAATATCCGTCTCCACGCTACCTGTTCACTATATACAGGTTTCTTTTAACTATCACTACTAGTGCGGTACCCAAGGGTTATCAATTATTAACTGTGACCTATTTAGGTCTTATATACTATCAGTAGAACCTTTATTCATTATTTAGATATCCCTTGGCTTTCAGTTTTTGACATTTATGTACACAGCGTTTTTCTTGTTTTATATGTTTGGTCACCACAGTGATTTATTCACTTTAATACACTTTAGGTGTATTATAATTCACATTGTAACTTAATATTTTTTCCTTTTTTTTTAAAACTTTAATATCATTAAAATTGATTTTAAATTAACTACCACATCAAACTATACATTGAGTGCTTGTAGAAGGGTGTGCTTTCTCTAATCTTCACTTGTATTTTTATAATAAAGAAATTGATCGGCAATGTAAAAGTTTATGAAAAAAATAAAATAACTTAAAATATAAATATTAAGAAAATTCCTAGAGTGCTTATTGGTGTACTTTTGTGTGTGTGTGTGCCCCCCCCCTCTCTCTTTCCACTTCTCTCTGCTCCCTCTCGGCTAAAAAATTCATGTTGTGTTTTGTGACAGTAAAACACACCCTCTCTTCCCATTGGTCAGAGCAGGGTCATGTGACCCTGCTCTCGGCACGAAAGTATCTCTCCCTTGTCTCCCCAAGCACAACGCTTGGGAGAGCGTGTGTGCACGCGCATGAGCGCGCGAGCACAGCGGGAGAGGGGATGTTGTGATCCACATTGCAGAAGGTAAGCTCGCCAAGCGCATAGCGAGCTCAGCGCCAGCGGGGACTCAGCCTTATGGAGAAAACAAGAAAGATCATATTTTGAATAAAGAACTGCCCAAATGTGAAATATCTTTTGGCAGCAAGCTGGGGGCCCAGCAAGGGGAGGGGGGGGGGGGGATCTGAAGATGTAGGGGCCCTCTCTCCAGACTCGTGATGAGCCCCCCAAGCGGTTTCAGAGGCCCCACCAACTTCCCCACAGCAATGAAACGGATTGCCAGGGCCTCTGTAAGAGAGCAGCCCTCCTCATTGATGTTGCTGTCATGTGACGCTGTGTTGTCATAGCGTTACAATGACATGACGCCGCGATGAGCGCCGACAAGTGACTGCGTTGGGGCCCCTTATGCTGAAGTTACGCCACTGAGTAGCACTATATACACTCACCTAGTCCTACAGTGGGAAATCCCTGGGGTTTTAGCTGTGAAGAGGTCTGCGTTCCTTGTGGCGTGTTATTTCTGCTGTCATCCATGCCCAAAGACAAATCTTTTCTAGGTACTTTGGGTGCTGTTGCATCATCACTCGTCCCCAGTTGCTTTTGCCTTCTACGTTTCTTACTCCATAACTCGTGACAATCCTGCCAAAGAGGAAGGCTGCAGGAAAGGGAAGAAATAATAATCTGACAATTACAACACTGTCCCCTGCACACTCTTAAGTGGCTCAGAAAAATACATAACCCCCTCTTTTTTTATCAGCACAGTTCACAATACATTATCCCTACTTGCACACCAATTCTCCTGTTCTGTGGGAGAGTAGAATCAGATTCGTAAACCCGAAAATACAAAACATGAATTTATCAGCAGTCAAGGTGGATGCTATTCTCAAAGAGATTCCATCGGTCCCTGCCTCCTCCTCTGCTTCTACCTAAATCTTCTTCCACTCTCGACCCTTTTTCTCCTGTTAGACGTTTCTAAGCTGATCTTCTCTATTCCCTCTACACAATGCCCTCTTGATCCTATCCCCTCACACCTTATCAGAATTCTTACTCCTCTCTTAGTGCCCACGTTCACCCACATCTTCAACTTCGCCCTATACTCTCACACTTTTCACTCTTCCGCTAAGCATGCGGTGGTCAAACCTATTCTCAAAAACACCCTAAACCCTCCGTGCTTTAGAAATTACCACCCAGTATCCCTCCTGCCTTTTGCCTCCAAATTGCTAGAACATCTGGTCTTCTCTTGTATGATCAACTTTCTTAATTCCCAGGCCCTCCTGGGTCCTTTAGAATCTGGATTTTGTACAGCTCACTCAACAGAGACACTGCTCACTAAAGTAGTCAACAATCTACATGAAGCAAAATCCCATGGTAATTGCTCCCTACTGAATCGCTCTGCTGCCTTTGATACTGTTCGTCACTCTTTTCTTTCCTATTCTAAACGCTCTAACAAAGCAACAAAGCTCTATCCTGGTTCTTATCACCTCTCCCATTGCACATTTTCAGTCTCTGTTGCAAACAGGTCTTCGGCTCTTGTTGGTCTGTTAGTGTATCTCAGTGCTCTGTTCTGGGATTCTTTTTATCTCTTTACACACCATTACTTGGTGACCTCATAAACTCCTTTGGCCTTAGGTATCATATCTATTTAACATCTACATAGAGATATTTATATCTATCCCTACGCTCACCACTTGCAATCCAGTCTGGGATTGCCTCCTGGCTACATTCTCGTGGATGGTGCGTCACTGTCTTAAACTTTATATCTAAAACGGGAATCCTTCTATTTCCCCCTAAATCTGGCTTAATATCCCCCTTTCTATCGCAGTAAAGGGTACTACTATCTATCCTGTCACCAAGAAACACTTGACTCTTCCCTTTCCTTCTCCATTCACATTCATGGCATAAATTTGTCACTTCTTCCTCTGTAATATTGCCAAGATCCACCCCCTTTCCTGTGTCAATCTACTGCTAAAACTCTAATGCATGCCCTTATCCTCTCCGTCTGCATTATTGTAACATACTGCTAAAAGGCCTCCCTGCCTCACAACGTTCTCCCAAAACAGCCTAGGCTCATCTCCTCCTTAAAACCCTCTCCTGGCTTCCCATCACTTTTCAGATCACCTACAAAGTTCTCCCCTTACCTTCAAGGCTCCCCACTCATCTGCTCCTCCCTACATATCAGCTTTGATCTCTTTTTACCCTAAACGGTCTGCTATCCAGCCCTTTCACCTCTACTGCTCTCTCCCTCGCCTTAAACCTTTTCCCCTCACCAAGTATACGACAAGCACCGTATCTCCCCCACCTATAAGTCAAATCTGAAAAATCACCGCTTACATCAAGCATTACATTAGCCTCGACCCATGACTACTTACTGCTCCACAGTCACTCCAACCAACCATTGTGACCACGCACTGCCATCTACTGCACTTTCTCTCTCACCTGCTGTCTCTGCAAGTCTCCCAACATAGCACTTCGATTATAAGCTCTCCAGGGCAGGGATTTCCTTTCCCATGATCCAATTTTGTTTCTTTCACTTATTGTATTATCATTCCCTGTCCTACATGGTCTCTTTTGTAAAGCGTGGAGTATAAAATAAAGATATACATATAGAACATTCCCATATCCCTTATAGCATTTTCTTGGCTGAAACTGACAAAGGAAGTGATTTTGCATGCAGATGAGCTTGGTCCAAATCAGTAAATGTTTTATGTACATCTTGCACATTTCTGATTAGTAGTTTGTAATCCTAAACTAAACTATTGAGTTGCTAGCAGATTTTGGAAGTGTGTGGCTAAAACCAATGTATCCAGAAATTCCCACCTTGTTAGACCATAGAATATAGACCTGTTTGTCCTGCATAGCTATAGATGGACCTGATCAAGGAACAAAACCACCAACCCCACACAAATCCTAGAGCGCTTATCAGATGTAGACAACCCGAAAGGAGACACAGTAACAGATAAACACATCCCAGGAGAAAATGTATCAAGACCATATTTTCAGCACTACAGATAACCAGGCCCAGAAAGCCATCGAAAGCCTCGGAAAATATTTCCTAGAATATTTTTTTTTTTAAATGTGATGCTTCTCCACTTAGATTCCCCACTAAGATTTACTACGGCTATTTGAGGTAGTGAGCACCATGGAAAACAAATCTCACTTACTCTGGCGGTGGCATCTTAGATGGATCCACTTCCCGCAGGAACTCGCACAGTAGAGCCTGTTCTGCAGTACAACGTTTGCTAGGATCCAGAGCCAACATGTGCTCAAAAAGATCTAACGCAGGAGTGGGGATGCTGCCAAAAAGGAAAGTACATTTTATTCTGGAATAAAGCCTATTAATTACACTGTTGGCATCCGAATGTAGTGACATGGTCAACATCTTTTTAATTAAAATAGTCTTAAGCTCAATGTTTGCGTCAATCAGTTTTCTTAGGTCACTACATAACAGCCGAATGCATCACTCAATAAGTGAGTCAGAAAGGATGCAAATTTCTGATAGATTATTTATTCTACTTTGATGTACTCGTGAGCAGTATATATACTTAAATGTAGGCAGCGGTAAAGCACTAAAGGATAATTTAGTATGTTCAGCAACTGTTAGGCGATCCGCCTTTTGCATATCTTGTCAAATGATTACTAGTTTAGATGACTAAGCTAACCGTGGCCAACTGAAAGCAATCAACTAAGCGGTTAAGCATCTTGATTGCATTGTAGTTGTGGCCTGCGCTGTTTTCCAGGTAAAACTTAAACCAACAATACTATGTTATTTCTAGCAACCAACAGTGCTTAACATATTTAAGGAAACATTTTTGGCGGTAAGATTTTTTCTCCTGCCTTAGAACAATACATCAAAGGTAGAATAAGAGCTTTAGCAAGAGGTGTCAGTGGGCACCCTTTTGTCATCTAATACTAGCAGATGATTCTTTATTTGCCAGAGGGGTCTGCAATGGGGAAGGGGTTTATGTGGCCAGCTCTGGGACCTTTAAAAACAAAACAAAACAAAAAAAACATATGAATAAGCGTAGCAAGCACACAAAAAAAGTCCAGTGAAAGTATAGATTCAAGTAAGATAAATATTGGTGTGTAACAAAATAAATAAAATAAAAATAATGAAATTTAAAACAAACAATATATTTTTCATGAGCTAGGTTTCATGGGTAAAAAAAAACAGAAAACAAAACAAAGAACACTACAAAAAGTTAGTATTTAGTTATAAACAAATAAAGTGCAGAAAAATATTATGCTTGTATTGTAAGCCCTTAGGGACAGAGTCTCCTTTTTCCTTATGTTGTCATTTAGCTGTTGCACGTATTCCCATTGTACTGCAAGTAATGTATTTACCTTGTATTGTAATTGTGTAAAGCGCTGCATACACTGCTTATACAAATAAAATTATACATACTAAAATATTGGTGCCTATTGTTTATTTGAACAGGCTAATCCTTCATCATATCCTTTTACCATCACTATTAAATGTGACTAAATACCAAACTGTTCAATGAAGGGGACGGACGGGATAAATACGGCTTTCAGCTAAAACTACAAAAAATGGTTTCCATCCTTACAAAGAAAACTCTTCTCTGAGTTTTCGCCGGTATTGCTTCTTTGGTTTCATGGTGTTGAAATATGGTAGCTTTATTACATCTGGCCATACAGCAGGACAAGGACTTCCACAAATACGGCTACAAAGAAGAGAAGGAGAAAATAAGAAAAGAACACATGGAAAGTGCCAACGTGAAAGTATAAATCAAACCTAAAAAACTTAGCAAAGTTAATAGTTATGGCGGAGTCACCAATATTGAAATGTTTATTGCAACAGAAAACCATTGTTACAGTTCCAATCTGTGACCACCTTCTGGTGAGATCACAGGGGATATCCACATTCTATCAATATTAGTGGCTGCCTTCTATTTAGCTATAATGCACTTCTGTCATGTGACATGTTACAAAGCACTATGGGCATCAGTGGCCAACTCCAGTCATCAAGGGCCACCAGCAGGTCAGGTTATAAGGATATCCCTGCTTCAGCACCTGTGCTGAAGGAGGGATATCCTTAAAACCTGACCTGTTGATGACCCTTGAGGACTGGAGTTGGCCACCCCTGCACTATAGGGTGGCATTGATTAATCGTTAGGCTGCCAAGAGGGTGACACCGGTCTTCCGGTATCACTACCTCATGATCGCTTGAGGTACAAATCACATTGACCCAAGCAGCCCCCAGTGATGTGGACGGAAGAGAAGTGGGCTTCACTACCATTCCGATCGCATTCACGGCTATGATGGAGCATACTCCTCCTAGGAAACAAGCAACAATAGCATGACGCACCTTATACATCATAAGGGCCCCCTTCTCCCGTATCAGCCCTCATGATGTACAGGATACGTCATAAAAGTACTGAAAGGGTTAAACTACGATAGTGCTGCAGAGGGCACTGTTGCATGGAAACTCCTGTAGGAGTTTCGATGACATAGTACACAATTACCACCATCACTGTTTAATAAATAAGACCCTATGGGTGATATCATATACTTTGGACTGATGTAGCAGTCTCAGGAAAGGGTCAGAAAAAAAAACAAAAAAAAACAATGTTTCCGACTAAATATATATAGTTTTGTTTGTATTAAGATTAAAATATTTTTGTAGGTTTTATTAAACCATCATTATATTTCTCAGATGTAACTGGCTTTCAGCGCCACACTGATCTACTCCTTAAATGTCCTGTGAGGACTTGTACTGACTCGAAACCTCAATAAAAGGACTTTAAAGTTGGCCAAATAAAAGTTCTCAGACCCTGACTGAAGTCCATCTTTTCTTCATCACCAATGTGACTACTTGTGCCTTTTAATGACTTGATATCTGTGTGCAACCAACTAATCACTGTTCATGACCTTTTTCTTTCAACCTTCTGGCCATCACTGGGACATGTCCAGGTCATTGCCTCACCTGCTTAACTTTCCTATGGTGCCCTCTCAGTCATAAACCCATGTCTGGTGTCAAACATTGTGGGAGAGTAGGCATCATGCTCTCTCCTAGTTGCACTTTTTAGGTTTTATCACCTTGTCCTTCCTTCTCATTGTGTTCCTTTCAAGCTTACACTTCAGTCTCTTTCAGTGTTGCTGTCATATGTTGCCCAAGTGTCACTAGATCCCAGTTTATTTGATACCTTTGCCACTTGGCTCTCCCTCTTTTTCATTCTCAGCCCCCTCTCCAACTTCAGCGCCAACCCTAACTTCCCAGCTGTTTATAAACTCCTCTCCTTTGTCTCACCCAGTGGACTAACTCTCCTACTCATTATGACGGTCACTGACTTGATCTTGTTTTCTCTTGTGGCTGCTCCCTCTAACACACCAGATCCCATCTCTCAGCACCACCTCCTTTCTTTCTCAATAACTCTTCCTTCTGCCTCCCCCTCGTCCCAACCTTCCAATTGAACAACCCCTTTTATCTGACTATGACCAGATAACTCATGCCACAACTCACTGCCGATCTACCTATTCAGCCTCAACCATGGTACACCGTTTAAAACACTAGAGATGGACGAAACAGTCAAAATCCGATCTGTATTTTCCGCACTGTTTTTACCAAAATCCGATTCGCATAAGGAAATTCGAATGCGCATTGGGTACTAAAAGATCTGGGCAGATATGTCCGAATCTGCCCCGATTTTGTGAAATCCACCATTAGATTTGATCTTAAATCCGATTGTGAATTTTTCTAAATCTGAATCCTTAAAATATGGCTTTTGTTGGAGTGGCGACCTATTTTACCCTTGTCTCAAGCACTATAAATATCCCCTCAAGCTGGTCTCTAAATAACACATGGAAAGACATCTGTGCTGAAAAAGGAGCATACCTTAGATACATGGGAGATATGTAAAGTATATTTAAATGACTCACATGCCACACTTCCTAATAGGATTTCCATAAGACCTATATTGACAAACCTAAGGCACTTTGTGAAGAATGGGGCACTGGTGTGAGGTCCAACAGGATCAGAGCCTACAACCTCAGCAATTCCAGGCAGCAGCTCTAGCAGTGTGAGCAAAACCAGCTGCTGGGTAGCGCCACTGTCACTGGCTATTAGCATATCCGAAAGGTATCTAATGTGTGCTCCTTTTTGTCCACAAGGAACATTGAGCTGGCAACCAGGAAGTGGAAGTGGTCTGCTTTTAAAGTGAGAAGTCGAGCTCAAAAGGATGCTGTGGCAGTAGAGCTACCCAGCAGCTGGTTTAGCTCAAACTACTAGAGCTGTTATCCTTTGCATATCTCCCTGGTATCTAAGGTGTGCTCTTTTTTGAGCACAGGTGACTCTCCATATGTTATTTGTGGGGAGAGAGAGGGGGAGGGGGGAGAGAGAGAGATGATATAAAAATATTACTTGTGAGCACATTCACATGTCTTCGACAGGTCTGCAACTCTGCTTTTCACCATTATCACCTAGCATACAGTGTTTCCACTGCAGCAAGGGATTCTGGGAAATGACATCCAAATGAGCACACAGTGCCACCTTTTGTCTCAAGTCCATAATATAATGATATATAAATATAATAATACAATATATAAATATAATAATATATAAATATAAATATAATATATATATCCCCACTATGGGACTACCATGGCCTTGTAGGGGGTTCATGGTGCGGACCCACTTAGAACATGATACTTTCCACAGGATTGGGGCGAATCAAGAAATGCTAAGCCCCATCCTGCGTTGCCTGGAGTCAAGGACATCACAGGGGAAATATATGTTAGGGAGAAGGTTCTAGAGGTTAGGTTCCTGGAGGAGAAGAGGAACCTCAGTGTAAATAGTTAAGAAGTATGTCCCCAAGTGCATAGGATATGCCAGCCCCTGTTTATTATGTTCTAGATAGGGACAGTGCCCCTTCAGATAAGGTCCTAAGATACGGCTAAGGTGAATCCAATGGTTCACAGAAGAGGCAGGCAGGCATGCCACAGAGTTGCCAATGAGGAGGGCCCCCAGGAGCCATAGGATCAGCTCTACAGGCAGATCCACACATGCCTCAAGTCCTAGCCTGTCTAGAAGTTGGAGTTCAGAGACAGGAATGGGGTATAGATCCCCTAAACATATTCAGTGGGCTTTTTTTTTTTTTTTAAATAAAAATCCAAAATCAGGTCTGTGGATTTTCAGTTACAGAAAAAAAAAAGAAAGAAAAATAATCGGTGGTTTTTTTTTTTTAGACGGACTACGTGGAAATCCGCAGCTGAAAGGAATTTACAAATCTGGACTCGAATATCTATTAAAGCACATCAACCTCCACAAATGCTGTTGCCGTGCTGAACGTCAAAGGAGGTAATCACACTCCCAATAACATTTTATTCACTACTCTTCATACAATGCTGCACACGCTGTATAAAACACATTTCTCCTCTCATATCTACTCTGTTCTCCAATCCCCAACACTTGTTCCCCACGTTCACCTCCCTTTTAAGATTATACTGATTTCCTTCAAAATGTATTTTCTGCCATTTCATCTTTCATGGATAGAGAAGCCTCGGCAAAATGTATATTTTCAGAGGGAAGAAAAACCATTAGAACAGTGGTTTTCAACCATGTGAGTCTTCAGCAAGGTGAGCAGCCATCTCTGATTTGTTATGCAATTTCCAACATAGAATATGCAAAATCAGAGACAAACATTACTGTAAACGTACAAAAAAATCCTTCTGACGTTTGCAGTGTATGCACAGCTAGCAATTTACACATCAGCAGCGAGGAAACAAAAGCTGGGCAGGGGGAGGGGGGGTATTTAATTTCACTGATCACATAACAGATCTCATCACAAATCAAAGATTTCAGCCAAATAGAACTGGAGTGATTGAGTGACCATTTTTTCTGATGGACATTTTTATTTTTTTATTTTACACCCGTAAAAAGGTCCTCACCTTATAAGTTCAAGTTGTGCAAGTTCCTGATTTGCTTGGAAGATTGGTTTCTTTGTAAACAGCTCACCCAGGATACATCTAAAAGAATAAATACTATATTAAAAGGGTGGGTGAACGGAGATCGAAAACACAAAAGATGGTCCCTAGATACCTCTGTAGAATTAAAAGAAATTTTTAAAGTATTTGAAGTTCATTGTTGAGTGTGGTTACTATATTTTATTTTCTGTGACTACTCTATTCAGACATTAGAACAATGATGTTGTATTACATTAAGGTGTGAGTGCAGTTATATGGGGGGGGCTTTCTTCTGGATCACAAATTTAGGGACCATCCTTGCGTTTACATCTAAAAGAATAATGATATGTAGTGCAAGTCATAAAAAAAAAAACCTATAGGAGGAGTATGAGCAGCTGCAACGACATCTACAATTATACAGATCGGTATCTGGTGAAGTACCGATAAAGGGTAAAATACTGCAGGTACTGAATAATGTACTGTATGGTTCAAAAGAAATGATGGTGCAAACCAGAATGCCGCTTAGTTGACACTGGCCCATTTTAGTGATCCGAATAGATCGTAGGTGCTTATTTACCCACAGCTCCAGACGTCGATAGCTGGTGTGTATCTCTCCTCCCCAAGCAGTAGTTCAGGTGGCCGATACCATAACGTTATGACTTTGTTGGTGTAAGGCCGGCTGTACATAAAAAGAAATAGAGATTAGTAATTCGTAGCCTTGAATAAAAAATAAATTAAAAAATGACATCTAAACTGCTGTGTTTTACCATTCCTATAATACATTTAGGCAACTATTTACAAAGAGGTGTTATTCTATAATACACCTTCTGGCGCCAACCGTGCGTCACTTCAAGTGAATCGGCTAACAGGGGTCTTCCTGCACCAGGAGTCTCAAGGTACAAAAAAGGTTAGTAAATTGGTCCAAAAACTTTGTACAGTAAATAAAAATATCACGTCTCAGACAGGTCTGCAATCCTGCTTTTCACTGGGCAACGACATGCAAATGAGCACAGCGTGTCACTCTTTACTGCCGATTTATTTTTATATGGACCCCTACAAGCTTAGGCCTGCCGCATTACACAGCTTTTCCCCACAGCCTGGGTTAAAGAATTGCATAGCCAGTAACCCTACTCACAGACAGCAGTTTCGACCTTTTGGGCCTAATCAGTGTGAGATTGGTTGCTGGCTATGCAACGTGAAGCTGGTACATGGGTATAACCAGACATTAAAAGTTATGGCGGGTGTAAAAAAAACAAAAAAAAACCTCCATATTTCATATTTATGTACATGCTACAGACAATATAGTGCACGTAATGTCAGCAAAAGGGATGGAGAACAGAACTGCCACTATTAATGTAGGGCAGGCATTGTCAACACAGATAAAATAACTCTCTCGTGAAATAGCAGCCCCATCATGCTAGCAAATCAATAGGGTTATTTCAGAGGGGCTTCCCTAAGCATACAAGTTTCAGTACTTTTTGGCGCCAATTTACTGCAGTCTAGACTCGCCGTTTGTACAACAAAAATGAATAACTGAACAAATGTTACATTTTGCATTTGTTTAATTGAGCCATATTCAAATATTTTACTATTCTGTGAAGCCGCTTTTCTGTGCTGGAGAAGATTTTAGTCTCAATCCTATAACACAGCAAACACTATGCAAAGGCAAGGGTCATTTCTAAATCGTAGATAAAAACACAAAAAACACAGCGCACAACGCTCGTAGTGCATTAAAAATTATATTAACATATACAATAGGTAAGGTGAGTATTGTGCGTACATCAAGGTAGTTTTAAACAAGCATTTCAGTGATATAGGTTACCCAAACACCATGTGGAGGCCGGATAAGATGTCGTCACAGGTTCTGGAGACTGATTCGTGACCACCGGTTCCTATTGGGTAAGTATGGAGTCTATTCACAATCCCTGCTCCCACAGAAAGTCCAGCACATCTACAGCTCACACGGAGATATCTTCTCCAGAGGGAAACCCACACCGGCTGGATTCCTCTCCCTCTCCTCCGTTCGGGCACTTCCGGGTTGATGACGTAACCGGAAGATTTTCGCCGATACTCGCGCCGGTTGCTGGATCAATTTACAATAGTGGGGCAGTGTATAGGGAGCTAGTACACTATCCAACGCTTTTCGAAACCCGTAGGTTTCTTCATCAGGGAGAGGCCTCCACATGGTGTTTGGGTAACCTATATCCCTGAAAAGCTTGTTTAAAACTACCTTGATGTACGCACAATACTCACCTTACCTATTGTATATGTTAATATAATTTTTAATGCACTACGAGCGTTGTGCGCTGTGTTTTTTGTGTTTTTATCTGCTAGTTCTTGGGGGTTCTTGAGCCATCCCTTTCACCAGAGCTGCAGACGCTCCAAAAGGTCACGTATTATATATTATTATATTTTACACTTCACGTTTTTTTAATTAGCTGCAAATGCAATCACAATACGGCTACAATTAATGTGCTGATTTTTTTTCCAGAAAAGGCACAAGAAATTTGTATTCGTGTTTAAAATATAGACTAAAGCAGCTGCACGGGCTGCATTTGTGGTTTCAATTATTATTTTTAATTACAGGTTTGAAGCGAGGGTCTCTGGAGCTCAACAGCTTTGGGAACCCCCAGCTTCCAGAGATGCGGTGCTTCCAGAGATGCGGTGCTTCCAGAGATGCGGTGCTTCCAGAGATGCGGTGCTTCCAGAGATGCGGTGCTTCCAGAGATGAGATACTGTGAAGTTAAAATGTCCCAGTCACATTGGCCAACAGGAAGCCACAACAGATGACATCACAGCTTCCTATTGGCTGGTGTAACGCGGGACATTTAAGCTGCTATTTTGTTAGGTACACAAGTTCTCTTACTCCAGAGATACCGGCACCGCTACATGAGGTAGGCATCTCTGGAGGCAGGGAGACACCCCTTACCCCCCCCCCCCCCCCCTTCAAACCTGAATTACAAAATGAAATTAAAAAAAACCTGGATTGCTCCTTTAAGGATATCCCTGCTTCAGCACAGATGGCCTAGTCAACGACTGAGCCACTGATTGAGCCACCTGTGCTGAAGCAGTGATATCCTTAAAACCTGACATGTTGGTGGCCCTTGACTGGAGTTGAGCACCCCTGCTCTACTCTAATTCTGTAGTCAAAATGAAATGTGTTGCGTTTCCTTTTAAGAACCTGATTATACAAGGATTAATAAATAAAGATTCCCAGAACAAAATTGTAAATTGAGTAGATCTAAAAATGAGAAAACAAAGTGGCACGGTTGGAAAAATGCAGCAAATCACATCTCCTCCGCACAGACGCTGGATTTGAAAGCCTCACCTTTCTTCGGAGCTGTAAAGTCTTGCGAGGCCAAAATCTGCAAGCTTGATCTGCCCCCTAGTGGAAATAAAAGTGTAGAGCAACTCAGTGTAAAACCCCGCATGGTGCAGATGTAGACAGTATTAATACCTTCGCTGCGCAGTCACGGCACCAAAATATTAATGCAGCGGGGTGTCCCATTCGGAAGCATGGACCTCCCCACCCCGCAGTGAAAATCGAAGCAGACATTTTTCTTGTTACATAGTAGATGAGGTTGAAATAAGACATGTCTATCAAGTTCCACTTTTTTGAAGATATCTATTGTATCCATGATCACCGTCTCCATGGGTAATGAATTCCACATTGTTACTGTAAAGCACCCTTTCCTTTGTTGCTGGTGAAATCTCCTTTCCTCCAACCTTGGGCCGCACTTATAGTAGCGGCGACGTGCTCGCGACTGCGTGACGTCACACGTCACCATTGCTATAGCGATAGTTGCACTTTGGTTCAGGAGACCTCGGGAGGCGACAGGGGGCGTGGCCGTGAGCAGTTCACCGTCATTGGCTGAACCGCTCACGTGACGCTGACTCTGCCGTTGCTCTCCAAGACAAAATCACTTGTCTTCAGAGATTCATGTCGCTACGCAGCGTGGTCGCGGTCGCGCCTACTATGGGCACCCGCAACGGTGCTGTGCGCCGTAAGTATAAGCGCAGCCTTAAGTGATGACCCCGTGCCCTTTGTACTGCCTTTGGTATGAACAGTTTGCTTGAAAGCTCCTTGTACTGTCCCCGAATATATTTGTATATAGTTATCATATAGAATAGGTGTATATAGTTATCATATCCCATCGTAGACGCCTCTTTTCTAACGTACACAAATATCATTTAGCTAGCGTCTCCTCATAAGCCAGATTGTCCACCCCCTTTATTAATTTGGTGGCTCCTCTGTACTTTTTTGTCCTCATGCCTGGGACAGTAAATTTTGCTACATCTGTTGGTTCAAGGTGGCACTTGCATGATCCTACCCCAGTATTTGTTAGCGCTTGCACTGAAAGGGATCACGATGAAAGCGCATAGGAAACATCCATAAATGCCAGCGCAGGGTTTCGGGGTGCAACATGTCAAACTAAAACATTTTGTACATGAAACCATTCACTATAACAATCTCGTAACAAGAAATATTCTTCTCCTCTTATAAATACGTTACAAACATCTTTTTTTCCTGCAAACATTTACTTGGAAAACAGGGCGAGCCCATATCCAAGACATATTTTGCACGCGAGCACGGACGCAGCAAAGAACCTGACGAAGGTTCTGGCCAAGTGCCAATGCGCCGATCTCGTTAGTACATTTGTCGCTTGGATATGGAGCTGCCCAGCGCTTCATTATTTTGCACAATGTGAGTGGTAGGTGGAAGTACCCAGATAAATATTGCCCAAACCCAAGTCCTCGTGGACTCGAATCTCTGGGATCAGACCACAGAGAACCTGACTGCGTACCCAGATGAAGTAATAAGCTACTTAGCAGAGCGGCCTCTGACTAATAACATTATTGTCTGCTGTATGAGGATAATGCTGAAGCATCACTGTGCTACTTTACAGCACGGGTGCTCAACTCCAGTCCTCATGGACCACCAACAGGTCAGGCTTTCAGGATTCCCTTCAGCACAGGTGGCTCAATCCTCGACTGAGTCACCTGTGCGGAAGCAGGGATATCTTCCAAACCTAGCCCGTTGGGGGATCTTGAGGACTGGAGTTGAGCACCCCTGCTCTACAGAATATTGCACAATCTAAGCCTGAGAGCGCTTATCAAAAACATCTTCATTTAAACACACAAACAACTTGCAGAAACCGGATACAAAAATGAAATGATCATGTTGGCAGCCATCTTAGATATATGTCTTGCACTAGTAATATAGTCATAAAAGGTAAGTGCAGAGGCAGGTGTATTAGAACATAACAGCCTTGCTTTTGTCCCAAAATGTGTAAGAATAAATGCACCTTGAAATCTCTGGCACTGAAGGGGTAAAGACGTGACAACGAATAAAATGCAATGCAATTATTAACACACTGATACGGACACGCATTGACATACCTATTGTTCAGTAGGATATTTGAGCACTTAATGTCTCGATGCAGAAAATTCTTCTTGTGACAGTAGTCCAAGCCTTCCAACAGCTGCCTCATGAAGGACTTAATGTGAAGTTCATTGAAGTGCACTAATCCAGATTCCAAGAGACCCATCAAGTCATGGTCCATGTACTCAAACACCAGGTAAAATGCTCCTGGAGGGAATAAGAGGGTTGAGTTGTGTGTGAAAAGCTTCACACTGGAAGAAGAATGCCGATACACAGTGTACCTCTAAGACAATACAAAAAAAAGGGGCATAGGATATAGTAAACATTTAGATGTGAACTCCTGCCTCGAGTAGACAGCTCATTCAATAGACTCATTACTGTATTGTCGCCAATGTTTATTTTGTGCATGTTCTTTTTGAGCATTATAATATTATAGGTTTTACCTTTATTTCATTCTAGTATTATGTATATCTGATCCACTTGATTTCTTGTTGTTTCTATTTCTGTATGTAGGATATCATTTGAATAATTCAAGCATTAAGTGGGCATATGTCTGTCAAGCTAAAACAAATAATATTGTAGCTAAATAATGTGAACAAATAGTCGCATCTGTCCGTCTGTGTTATGCTGCAATTAATAAAGAATTACGAAAAACATTTCACTGATTAGCCTGTCAAACAGAGCCGCTTGATCAAAGAAGAGGTTAACAAACGTTTTATCTTG
This sequence comes from Ascaphus truei, assembly GCA_036426205.1. NCBI lineage: Eukaryota > Metazoa > Chordata > Amphibia > Anura > Ascaphidae > Ascaphus > Ascaphus truei. Next base: position 190,090,957 of record CM071568.1, read on the forward strand.
ATCTTGTGGGGGCTGGAGGAGGAACTTCAAGCTGCTTCCTGACACAGGATGGCGAGGTGCACTGGCGAGACGCTCATGCATTAAATAATAGCGTAGCAGCCGTAAAAAGCATTAGGTGTCACATGCTTATCCAGCAGAGAGGTTACTTTTTTATTTTTTTACATCCATACTTAAATTAATCAAGTATACAGTGTTTTTCTCTAAAGCTAAACTTGTTACGCCATTCAGTTTCTGTGTCTTGCAGTTATGTCTCAGGAATTAAATAGTTATTTGTACTGAATCTGAGCTACGCACCCAAATATGTGCGCAACAAAGAACCATCCACCACTCGGTAACACAAATTCAGCTAACATGGTTCTATGATATGAGTCAAAGAGTGTTCAGTCCGCGCTCTTGCTTCCTATGAATGCAGAAAAGTAATTTCTCTCCTTCCTCTTGCTGCTCCTGTGATTTGGAGTGTCTCCCCCCCACTCCAAGAAGGACCCTGGCGGAAGACTGTCGGCGGATTCAGGCAACCAAGAAAAAAAAGCACAAGTGCGCACCAAGGTAAGAGAATGATGGTATAATATGACAACAATAATAAAAAACTTACATATGAGTAAAACGTAATTCATATCCAGGTCTGAGCGATATCCTCGTCTCTTAGGCTTCACCTTAGATCAGGCAAGAGGGCAAAGTCCAATTCTTATCAGGTAGCAGTCCCGCGCGCTGGGGCTGTCTCCGTTGCAGTCACTGCAATAGCACCCCTGCGTGTGTCGGCGTGGTGTGTAGCGCAAGTGCGCATGTGTGGAAATAAAGCCCCCTATATAGCCGTCCGATTAATATTGCAGATTAAAGACAACAAAGAGGAGTGTTTAAAATCTATGTATTCACCCCCTCCAGCCTCATGATTGGTTTGCATCTTTACAGGAACAACCAATGATGTAGCTTGAATGGCATATAAAGGACCCCTCATAGGTGCCCAGGTTACTGCCTGATGAAGTTTACTTGCTAAACGAAACGTGTCGCTAATTGTGTAACCAGCCTACCTTAATCTTGGTGGCTGGCATACACTAAGTGTATCCATTCCGGTCTGCGATCCCTCAAACGAACTGGCATCGACGGACGGCTATATAGGGGGCTTTATTTCCACACATGCGCACTTGCGCTACACACCACGCTGACACACGCAGAGGTGCTATTACAGTGACTGCAACGGAGACAGCCCCAGCGCGCGGGACTGCTACCTGATAAGAATTGGACTTTGCCCCCTTGCCTGATCTAAGGTGAAGCGTAAGAGACGAGGATATCGCTCAGACCTGGATATGAATTAAGTTTTACTGATATGTAAGTTTTTTATTATCGTTGTCATATTATACCATCATACTCTTACCATGGTGCGCACTTGTGCTTTTTTTCATGGTTCTATGATATGCACCATTGTGTCACTAGGAGTTTGGCTTACAAACATTGAACATTGACAATGTTTTCAACATCTTAAACTAATGAATTTCAATTATTTGTAGATTGTGGTAACTTTCCATGGACCAACATGAAAATAAATACACAGATATATTTAGGCATGAAGTCTATACTCTGATATTGTAACGAAGGGAACATTTGCCCCCTCAAAAGTTCACGTGTATTAACCCCTATAAATTATTTTAATGGTGGTCCATTTAAAGGTATCTCAGCCTACTAATAATCATTTTCTAGGATCAATGTAGCTACTTGAGCTCCTGTAAAAGCCATGGTTCTTTTCATATTATATACATACACAACAAAACATGTAGTAAAATGTTATCTTTTAAGGATTTATGTTAAGCACGCTTAATATTTCCCATCAATCTTTTGAAAAGCGGTTGTATATTACATTTAATGCACGTCATACAGCCGTCACTATGTATGTATTTCACTGTACTGCAAAGACTTACTCAATGCAAATTATATTGAAATATCTGCAATGGCATAGGATTGATTTTTAGCATCTTATTTGTCTTCCATCAATTATTAAATTAGTTATGGAGGGTGACAAAAACTCTCCACCGTGCAGTAAATAAAAATATCACTTGTGAGCAAATTCCCATCTCCGACAGGTTTGCAACCCTGCTTTTCACCATCATCTCTTCTCATACAGCCAGGGTTTCTGGGAAATGACATCAATAGAAGGAGGCTATCCTCAATGCTGAGGTGGTATACTTTCGAATACCGAGTTTCTGTGTGCTAGTGGCCAAGGATAGAAGAAAACATCGGCTTACAGGAGAAAATGTGTTCCACTCCCGCGCACACCAAGTGTTCTGGCAATCATACAAAAAATTGTAAAAGGATTGATTCAGTTATAACCTTTAAAACGGGCAAAGTGGATCCAGCGTAACCCCCCAGACACTTGTTGGTAGCAACAAAAAAAAGATGGAAACATCAGATATTACAAGTAGAAAAACCTGTATACTTTAAAATACAAGGAAGAGAAAGGAACTGCACATTGGCAAGTTAAGTTTCAGTGGTGTTTACGGAGATGTACACTAAACACGCCGTTTGTCTAATGAGAAGGATTTAATGTACTGTATTATTTAATGAAGACACATGAAGCCCTTTACAAAACTGGATACCTTTAGAGCACCAATACAGGTTAACATACTTACTACTTCTTATTTCCCCATAAAGTTAACTCGTTTTACTGCTTTAAATTAGGAAGCAAACATTTTAGCTGTCAATCTTTTTTTGTTTTTTTTAATTAACAGCATCTTATACTCACTGCTGAATAGGCCTGCAGGTAAGAATGATTACCCATCCATTTTGTATCTGAACACTATTAAAAACATACATACAAACCACCAGTTTCAGGCCAGCTATTTGATGTATGTACACACCTTTATCTTTCTTGAAGTCCAAAGCGTCTTCTTTGTCAGTGACAATTTCCTTCATGTTAATGATGCTCTGGTGGGTGAGCTGTCGAAGGATCTTAATCTCCCGAATGGCTGTGATCGGGAAACCTTCCTTCTCATTGTCCAGACGCACTTTCTTCAAAGCCACCATCTCTCCTGCAAAACGAAAAACATGTGCATCTACATACAAACGCAGGAGCCGCTGCATAGTTCTATTCAAGCATTCTTTCATTCCCCTTTTTTACAATGACATTTTGCTCACTCAATAATATGGCATAGTTTATTACTAACAGCTTTGCTACTAGAGAGGCCTGGAAGCAATGGAGTTCGGAATTAACAACCGCTCGGCTGACTGCAAAACAAGACCTCACTTTCTATGTAGTCATCTCCGTAGCATAAAAACAGGTGGCACCCATCTAATTCTGCAGCGTCATTTAATACCTAAAGCGACTACACATCTCTACCGACTTCAAGCTTCTTCTCCAGTAAGAACACAACCCCGAAAAACTAGAATGAAGTTCTCCAACAATAATAATCTACTGTTGTCAGCTACTCATCTCTATTACCCTTGACCCTCTCGAAGTATTGATAAAGTAGGGGACTTTAATGGGCATATGCACCTCCCGAAACCTACATGCAGAGCCTGGCATCTTAGCATCACTATACAACACTGCATGTTTACTTTCCAGAGGACAAGTTGGAAAAAGAGAGGTTAGTGCAGCGACTGAATCCCACATTGAATAGAGCGGTCTTGTTATATTGCTGCACACTTCTATGGGTATCATTTCATTCGAAAGTTAAGATATTAAGGCCATGTTTTAATGAATAGGCAGCAAGGTGCCTTGAGGCTTGGGACCATTCAGGGAATCTGGGCATTGGTCTCCAACTTACCTGTATCCTTATCTTTGGCTTTGTAGACCTGTCCATAAGTACCTTCTCCAATTATTCCAATTATGTCAAACTTATCCACACAGCGCTTGCCCCAATCGATTTCGTTCTCGTGGGTTTCGCCACAGCGTGGGCCGCAAATCCTTTTATACATTAATGAACAGACATTAAAATGTTTTGATGGATTTCATGTGCCTATAACACTATTAGGCCCATTTTTAACAATTGCCAACAGATGCACTTTAGCTAACTTGGTCATTTTTAAGTAAATGGACTGTTACATGAATCTGTCTCCATCAAGTAGTGGGTACAATTATTTCGATTTAGGCTACATATAAAACAAATATTACTAAAATTGAATTCTCCAATAAAGAACACGAGTGAAGATATCATAATTAAAGATGCAATCAACTTTGCACCCCGTCAACTTTGAGTAAACACATCAGACAGGACAGGTAGAATTGCCACTAAAACAAAAATCTACTGTTGCATCAGCGGACAATATAATTGCGGTTTCCTATTCCAGAATCCCCTGCTCGTCTGATTCTCACGGTTTATCTGAAAAAGGAAATCCAAATTCTCCTTCATCAGAATATGTAAGAGAAACTAAAATGGGGAATTTAAAAAAAAAAAAAAAAATGTTTGGGGATCTTTAACAATTACCAACCCCCCACAGCTACACTGACATGCGCTGTGGTATGCTCTATTTCCTCAAGAAATTATCAAAAAGCTTACTTGGGCCTTTTTTTGCTCCGCGACTGGTTTTTCTTCCCTTCCGGGCTACTTGACAACTCCTCACTTCCAGCTTGCACAGGTGGGAGAGGCAAGTCTGAGAGCAAGTGTCTGAGTTTTCGCTCCATTTCCTTCACCACCGATTTGCCTGGGATGCAGCTGCGGAAACTAGATGCAAAAGACAAGGACACATACGTTCGAGTAAACCTTTACTAATGCAGAAACGCCATCTCAGTTTGCCGGCTACAACTAAAAATCCTTAAGAAGGCGGTTACGTTTACCGGTTGTAAACATCGATTCACTAGGATTTTCACTCTTGGGGCTCCGTTCGAGTTAACAGCCGTTTTACAGTTCACAGGAACCACGGGGGCATTCTCACAATTAAAATAGGAAATCAGAAGGTAAGCTTCGGATGCTCTACAAACAAGGCAATAATGGGAACAAACGGCAGCAGAGAACCTGCGTATTATACATTAAATGGCTGTACATTGAAAGCATGATGTCACTGGGGTGGCAAATTACAGCAAAATAATAAATCTGTTTCAGTATTATCAGCTGAGTCAACTCGTTTCAAAGGGTCAAACTCTAAAATCATTATTTTGTCTCCATCTCACTCTGCATCAAGGTGCTATGCACCAAGTGTTATCCACTTGGGCCAGTGAGCATTTTTGGGAGCAGTTACAGGAGGGTGCGCCTTGAACTGGTGATGTTTTTCTCTCTCTGTGTTAAATAAATGTGCCAGGACTGAGGTGATCCTGAGAGAGCTGGGCTAAATGTACAAATAAAAACAACAAGATTAACCAGCTTCATATATATGTCGCTTGAGCAAATTGATGCAGACGTATTTTAGATCAAATTGGCCCATCCTGATACAGATCACACAAAGTGTTGCATGCCCGAGTATTTTTTAAACATAACATCACATAATGTGACTGTGGCTTTAAGAAGCTTTGTACAGAGATACTCAGCCATTGTAACTGCAGTGATGCTGCCTGGCCACGGTAAAGGTATGACCAACATTATGCGCAGTCTTACCTCTCCCCATCACCGCAGAGGACGGGAGGAAGAGGCAGTGGTGGAAGCGTAGAGGCCGCCGGTGCTAGACTTTTAACCTTCTCAGTGGGAACCATGACCTTTTTATGTGCTTTGCTCTTCTCTTTCCGAGCTGGTGCCTCTACACCAGCAACATCCGCCTTATTCCCCTTCGCTGCATGCTTAGCATTTTTCTCTGCAGGAAGGTCATTTTCCACTCTAGGCTCTTGAGCCGGTGCTTTGACTTTGGGTTTGGGTTTGTCGATCTTCGGGGGAGGAGACGGGGGCCTGTCCGGTTTTGTTTTCTTGAGCTCCTTGGCGTTGTTGGCTTGATGGGTGCTGCTGCCAGCCTCCGAGTGCCCCTTGGTGGGGGTGGGGGTGGGGGCAGGGGTACAGGAAGCTTTCGCTAGGGCCCTGGCGGCTACAGCTTCCCTGGCTTTTTTGTTCTTGTTCAGCTCTGCTGCTAGGCTGCCCTTCAAGGTCAGGGTGCAAGGGGAGATGCTAGATTGTCTACTTCTAGACTTGGGAGCTCTGTGTCTGCTGCGAGACCGAGAGCGTCGTGACTTGTAAGGACTTCTGCTCCTTGACCTCACCATCCGCCTGTTAAAGACACAACAGAACACATTATGTGCCATATTTACCAAGACACCTACCATACTAGAAGACACCTTACAATCCATTCACTTTAAAAGGGCCATAAAGGGCTACATTTACCATTTAGTCTGGTCATACTGCAAAAAAGCAGGGGGTCTCCTGAGCTGAAGCGCGTTAATTTCAGCTCCAGGGACCCCCTGCTCCCCGAGATACTAAACTCTGAAGGCTGCCCTGGCTGGGTACGCAATCACGGCGGTTTAAAGGTCCGGCAGGCCAATAGGAACCAGCAACATCATCTCTTGCAGTTTCCTACTGGCCCACGTGATGTGGGACCTTTAATACAGGATTGAGATACCGCCAGCACCTTTAGAGGTATGTCTCTCGGGAAGCATGGGGTCCACAGAGATTAAATTAATGTGGTTCAGCTCCGGATACCCCCTGCTTCCTTCTTGGGGGGGAGGGAAGGAAATGGTTCTTTAAGTGTGGTCCTATATGCTCTCAACTTTTTTCTTAACCCAATGACAGACAAAGGGCAGCGGAAGGCTCAAGTTAAAACCAGAGATTTTATCTCAAACCCCCCTATTTCAATACGCTGTAACGAAACTACACTGTGCCGGAGAAGATTTTATTGCCATTCATTTGAACGGAGTTGATCTCTTCTCCAAAACAACATATAGAATATAGGTCTAAAAGCTAAAGGTCACCTTAGGCATGCTTCTAACATCTGTGGGTTTATTGTATTGAATAAGAGAAAAATTAAACCCACAAAAGGAAAGTCTACTCAGGAAAAAAAAGTTTAACCACCATCTTTCACAAATCAAAAATGGAGGTGAGGAGTGGGGAAGAACTCCAAAAGTCACACACTGAAGGAAGAGATATCCATTCAATCACGCACTTGGGAAGATGGCAAAAAGGCCATTCCTAAAAACACAACTTATTAAAATAGTTATCACTTAAAAACTAAAGCTCCTTCGCTTTAAACATGTAAAAAGATATCAATAAAAGGGGTATTTGAGATCCAAAAAAACTGCCCTCAAAGTAAATTATAGTTGGCACATTTCAGTTAGTTAGTCTGAAATCCACAAGTCAGGAGACATTAATACCAAGTAATATTCCTCATCAAACTATATTTGTTTGTTAAACCAATTGTCCACAGCATTCAAACAGAAACTCACTGGGGTAACGAAAACCCCCTAAAGAATTAAATACTACTATTCATAATGAAGCGTTTAATTAACAACGCATCTGAAATAAAGCTGTACAATGATAACAGGTGGAAAGTACAACACATCCAGTATACAATCTGTGGTATAAGCCTTAATGCATAAACCAAGTGCCTAAAATGCACACAGAGAAATAGACATCAGTACACAATCTGTAATACACCACTCACAGGACAGCTATAAGTCTAAGTTATACACCGAAAAACTAGCTATAATGAGCATAACTGCTGCAAGTGTAACTACCCAGAGCAAACAGCAGCATGCTGATGAAACTGTGTAAAGGAGCACTAAAATAAATCAAAGTATACTATAATAAGGCAGCTGAAAGCCATAAGATGTACTAACAGAAATGCAGTGCACATCCACCATCTAAATACCAGAACATAAAGAGAAAGGTACAAAGAAAATATATAGTATACAGCAAATCCCCAATAAATGGTACAGAAAAATGATGGAGAGAACAGGACTAATACAGAGGGAGAAAAAAACACAACTATAGGAACAGAAACAGCAATCAGTGATTAGAATAGTGGGGCAATGCTTTGGGGTAATGGACCGCTTCAAGGCTCGTTCCCACGTGAGCCTAATGGGCAGCGGTACTTCCCTTTAATTAATCCGAAGGAATCTGAAATCGCCCAGTTTTGTCTCCCTTGCAGTCACACATTTGTTTATTAGAAACAAGAGCGTTAATTATATTTTTCGGGTTGAAACAATCTTTCACCTCAATTACACAACAGGCTTCAAACAGAGTGCAAGCTCTTCATAGCAAGGGACTTAGGCTGCGCTTATAGTGCCTTGCGACGGCGACATCGCTCCGAATCAAATACATTGACTCCGTTGTAAGCACGACGGCACGACGGAGCGACATAAAATCTTGAAGCCGGGTCTATTTGATTTTTTAGAGACAGTCGCCACATGTGACTGTCTCTAAACCAAATCAGAGACCGCGGCCTACCCCCTTACGTGACTTCCCTGGCGACAGTCGCTGAAAATCAAATTATAACTTTCGGTGGTGGCGACGGGTGACCCCATCGGTCGCGTCACCAGCACTATAAGCGCGGCCTTAGGCTGCGAACCCGCTGCGGCCGGCGGCGCGCGCCACCAGACCCTTAATTGAATGGTCCTTGCCCTCGCTGCCTCCGTCCGGCAGGGCTGACTACGTACTGTGACGCGTCAGCCTGCTGGAGCTACAACCGGATTGTGCTTTTCAGCGCTGACGCGTCACGTGGTACGCGAGTCAGCCAATGGGGAGGAGGGGAGGAGAGCTGCTTGTGTGTCTGTTTTGTGCGTTCGGCTGTGTGTGTGCCCGAGTGCCTGTCTGCGTGTGTGCCTGAGTGCGTGAGTGCCTGTCTGTGTGTGAGGAGTTTAGGGGCTCAGCGGCTGAGGGGCTGAACGACTGACGGGCGGTCCCGCCCCCTCACGTCATGGCCGCCCCCCTCACGTCATGGCCACGCCCCCACCCGGTTTGGCCACGCCCCCCCCCCCACGCCGGAAAAAGTTTCCTACAGACCGCAGTGCAGTGAGTTGCAAGCGCCCAGATAGCCGTGCGGACGGGTGCAACGGGGCCTTAGCCTTACTCTGCAACCAAAGCTGAAATATTAAATATTTTTGCAGGGGTGGAAAAAAATAGAAAATGCTTACAAAACAGGCAGAATTTTTAGGAGCCAGCGTTTTGTTAAGTGTGGGAGTCGGCATTACGATAACCCCCCGTGGCTGTGTCGCAGTGTGTGTGTGTGATACAGACAAGACCTCTCCCCCCACTGTGAATTGAAAGCAGGGGTGGGCAGAGTCCTGGAGTGTCCAGGCGCACTCTTGCCCCCAGCACGTCACACGAAGCGGCATTGTAATGACTGACCTCTCAGTCACCGCAGCTGCCCATAACAGCGCGACCGCAAAAAAGTCGCCCAGGATTTTTCCACCCCATGACTGTTATAATGTTAACCCTCTCCCTAACTGGCTGCGAAAACATGGTAAAATTGACAGCAAGCCAATAATTTACACTCGTCTCTCAAGCCTCTCCCCAGGCAACAGCAGTTACATCTGACTCGGCAATGCATGTGCCCGCATATTAATAGAGCTAGTTTGCACGTGAATATAATATGTATTCATAAATCTGGTCAGCTCAGGTGGGGTGTTAAGGAGAGGTTAGAGAAGCACAGAATGAGGAGATGAGTCAATGAATTGTGCTGCTTTCCTTCACTTCTCCTGTTAATGAGCAGTTTACGTGTAGCAACGGGAGGACACACCCAATAGCTACATTATACAAATAGTTCAAGTTGCAATCCCTGGTAGTTGTCCTGCAAGCAACATTTTTGTAAAGAGGGGTGTAGCCATGCCTGCCTTGGCTACTAGTCTGCCCTCCCTGACATGCAAACCCTGGTAACAGTGCAGGCAGTGTCAGGACCAATCATGGGTTTTCCCCACAGAAAGCAGCTTCCTTGAGTGACACGGGAGGAGGCGGGCTAAGGCCCGTGTTCTGCCCAATCCTGGGCACAGACTTTGGACCTTCCTCCTCTGTACTTAAGTTGCTGCACACTCAAATTTAGTCAGTGTCTCTCCCCCCCTTGAGAGAGACTGGTACTCACACAGAGGTGTAACGAGCATTGGCACCTACTGTCCCCTCCCCTTGGTGGAGTGAGGGGTGATACCTTATCCTGACTATTAGGGAGTCAGGAAAGAGCAAAGACTGCCCCATGTGCCCTTGGCCTGGAAGTCCAGGGACCATCTGGAGGTTGGAGACCTAATATATCCGGTATATGCTGTATGCTGTTGGAAAATAAAGTCCAGTTGTTATAAAATATATTGCTGCCTGAGTTTGCAATCTATCAGGGGGAGTGGAAAGAAGTTCTCCTGCAGGGATTGCCGTAAGAACCAGTTAATACCCCAGAAGCCTGTCCTGATGTCCCCAACACCACCGGCAGACCACTCAGTATCCTGTGAGCCAGCAGGTAACCAGCACATGACACCGTGTAATGGTACAATTTCCCTGAGGGTGGGGGAAAACACAGTTACAGGTGAATCTACCACATTTCCATAAACAAATAAATGCAAACTTTGCAATGATTTTGTTTCTTTGAAAAAGCAAAAAAATATATTTTTCTCAGAGGCCTCTGAATGAAGTAATGGTTATCAATCAACATTTCTCTCTGCCTGTATCCCACCACCCTGTCATCACAGAGCCCATAGGGAGATAAGGATAAGGGAAGATGGGGACCCTGGCTGTACAAGCACTTGCTGAACACACAGTGACATCACACAAGGGAGCAGCCACAGGTAAATCAAACGCCTCCCAAATCTTAGGTCACCTAATAAGTCATGATTTAAAAATTACTTATAGGTGTTGGACTGATGACAAAAAAAAAAGGCATCACTCATATTTCACCTCTTAAACTAGTACACTTTGGTCCTAAGAGGGATTGCCCCTTTAAATCTCATATGGCAGCATATTCACATCCTCAACAAAAAACTAATGCTAGCAAACAATGAGACCCACGCACAACGCAACACCAGAAAAATCTTCCAATCAACAGTATGCAACGCTCACATTAGGCTAGGAACCCGCTGCAGCCTGCGGCGTGTGCCTCTCACCAGATCCTTAAGCTAAGGTCCCACTGCACGGCGCCGGCGCGCCCGCCTTGCGCCCTGGCAGTGCGTGGCTCAATAAGTCCCAAGGTGGCTCAGTAAGTTACGCTTCAGCATAGGTGGCACAGAGGCCACGTTTTCGCCTGAACCACCTGTGCTGAAGCAGGGATATCCTGAAAACCTGACCTGTTGGGGGGGCTTCAGGACTGGAGTTGAACACCCCTGTAATATGTGTTGCTTCACTCTACTCGAATGTCCCATAATGGCACCAAAGCATATATCGACTCAAAGTAAAAATACCCCTGGACATCAATTTCAAAGCATAAAAAATGTATTTAATTGATCCACAAAACTTTAAAGGGAGAAATGTATAGAAACCTGATTTTGCCAGAAAACGGATGCCGATTGGCTTTCTGAACCTGCATCAATATATTGTGAAATGAAGCCTCTCTTTCATACTGCTTATACTCGAATTATGGGGAGCAATTGCACATGTAGCAGACGTTACCACGGCCATTAACCAGATGCACTGCGTTACCGCTGGCACGTAGTTTCATGCATGTTATTCCACCTTGACGGGGGTAAATAACATTTGCTACATCTGTATGTGACGCAACGGGAGAGGTTAGAAACAAGCCACACATATTACAATGAGATCCATCAAACTGTGCATCCGAGAATCTCCTTTGGTAATTCATCCTGCGGCAAATTCTATGCTAAATCTGAAGTTGTGTATTTCTCCCTAGAACACAGACCTGGGTAAAACGCAATTCGTTAATTACAATCTAGTCGTGGATACAAAAGTTTCACGTGTGTCCGGACACTCTTCAAGATACAGACAACAGAAACAGATTGCCTATTGCGTAAACCTCTACGTATGGGGCGTGGCCAGGACACAGAGCTGTGCAGTCGCAACTCTGCTCAGCTCCTCAAAACCTGACCCAAATTAGGCATAAAACCTTATCAAAACACCCCCAAAAATATACCGAAGGGCACCAATCTCGGGGGACTAGTCCTCCAAAGCTAACTGACAACTTTCGCCCGAACCAGGGACCCCCCTGCTACCGATCCCCCGCACGGAAAACTCTGGGTGAACTCCTCGCAGCAAGAGCCCTTGGGATGCCCAAGATGGCCGTCAGACTCGTGCGGCCCCACTAGCCTGGGAGAGCCGAGACTGACGGGTTACCCAGAGGCGATCGGGGAGCTTGGACAGACACCGGGTGCTGCTCAGGTGAGTGCGGGGAGCGTCAGTGTGGCAGGGAGTGGAGGGCTGGAGCTGCGGTCGGCGGCGCGAGTCATCCCCTGAGGCCTGGAGCAGGTAATCCCGGAAAGGAGGGTGAACATGGCGTGGGGAGGCTCCCGGTCGGGTACCATTGCGCCGATGCTGGGGAGAGCCCCTGAATGACGGCAGCTGCCAGGCGCAGTCGCTGTGGAGGCCCCACTAACGCAGAGGAGTAGCCATCTTACCCGAACAGAAGGGTGTATCCCTCTACTCCCTCCCCCCCCCCCCCCCCCCCCCCCCGCGGCTAATCACTGCTCTGAGTCTCTACCAGGCTGACTGACTACAGCAAGACCCCTCCCCCCACTCCCTGTGCAGATCCGCCCGAGCTCACGGTGGTGTGCGGAGGACAAGACCCAGAGGCCACACAGGTTGCTCACTCTACTCAAGATGGCCGCTACAGGCCTCTAGGACATTGTGGGAGATCACATTAAGCCTCAGACAATGGTGAACAACCAGTAGCTGAGAACCCCACAACCCACTAACCTTATATAAACGCTCTACAAACTAGGACTCAACCCCCCAACGGCAGCACCCCCCCCTTCCCCATTGAAGTGGAAGGCACAAAACACAACTATCGAACCTGTATTCTGGGATCGCCCCACAGGAGACTATGCGTCCCCAACAAAAGGGCTCTAAACATGTCTGAGCCTGACCAGAGGAGCAAGCTAGAATGGCGTCTTGAAACTCATGCTCCATGAACACCCCTGGCATCCTTCTCTCTAAACCTATGCCAGCAAATTAGCCTTAACTAACTCTCTAAATATAAACCATCTCATCTGAGACCCAACTACCATGGCCTCAAAAAATCACTAAATCTACCAAAAAGAAAAGAAAAGAAAAAAAAGAGTGAGCCGCGAGAGTATTTCAGAAAACATGGCCGGCCATCCTCACAAAATGCCGAATTAGAGGAGGCTCTCCCCACGGAACAATCAGACTCTGAGCCCGGTGTGGAGATCGAGAATCTCTCCACCAAGACAGACTCTATTTTATTATAAAAGATAAGAGAGTTTTTAATGCAAACGGCAAAAAAAAAAAAAAAAAAAGGGAGATCTCTTGCCTTGCGGAACGCACCAGCTCCCAAGAAACCAAGGTAGACGCCACGATCACCAGACAATCCTCTTATGGACTCTGAAGCCCAGCTTATAGAGGTCAAGAAAAGACAGGAAGATGCTGAGCACAGAGATCGTCACAACAACCTTCGGATTAGGGGGATCCCAGAATCTGAAACATATTGAGGGGTTCGTGGGCAAATGGCCAACATCAACATTCCCTGATGTCACAGAGGAGTCTGTGACCCTGGACAGATGTCACAGAGCTCTAAGAATGAGAACCCCAACTGGGAGATAGGCCAAGGGACGTGGTACTAAGATTACATTATTTCAAGACTAAACAGAGGCCTTCAACACGGTGGCAAGGAACTCCAGGGACCTCAAGTTTCAAAATATACCTCTACAGGTATATGCCGACTTTGCGCCTTCCACACTCGCCAAAAGAAGCGAGCAGTTTAAAATGGAAGACCACAGACGCTCAGGGACCAAGACGACAGAGAGGCATTTCTGAACCACCTGGGTCTGGACCACCTCCCTTCTGGACCCACTACGGAATTCCTTCAGCCCTGAATTCTACCTGGTCAACAGTTACCCTAGGAGATCCCCTCACAGGGAATCCACGGCGAAACCACCCGACGAAGGGTCGAAACCCTAAGCCACACGATGGATCTGTATCCCACCATGTGACCTCTCCCCTTTCTTCAGGCAGTTCTCCAAATCTTACCATTTCATATTTCCCATTGCCCTGGAACCCCAACACTGAAGGTGGCTCTCTGGGCAGATCGCCCCTTACAAGGCGTGACATAGACCCGAGCGTCCAGAGATGAGGACCAGGGAGCTGCCTGACCCGCAGACCTCTGAAGGTCTAGCATGAGAGGATCAACCATGAAAATACTAAATATTGACTGTTATAATGTGTTTATACCCTAGCTATTTTATGATTGAGTTTATAGAAAGGTTCAACAGGTTACGAATCTGTATTAAGTTTTCAGGTTTAGGCTAGGCTATTATTGGTTTATAAGCAAAGCCCATGTTATTGTTGTAGGTATAGACCAATTCTATTGTTATAATAGGCCCAAAGCGATGAAGAGGTCGGAGCCTGGGTAGACGGACCTTTCTCGGTCTTGGCTACTACCCCCAAATATATGTCTGTGTTCTTAGAAACACAGTTGCCCTTGTTTTTTGTTCCCCCCCCCCCCCCTCCCTCCCAAATTTTGTTCCCAAGGGCAGGTGAGCACTAGGACAATGTCTCGGGAAACACATCCATCCTCACCTTCTTTCCCCCCCCCCCCCCCCCATTTTGGTTCTATTTTTCAACCCCACCCCTACCCCATGCTCTGGTCCAGCTAATAGGTGATAGGTTTGACCAAGGTTCGAAGGTGCAGTATGTGATAATTCCACCAGACCGACCAGCGGAGCTTACACAAACTCGTAATGTCACTTAAAGTAATCTCGCTAAATGTAAAGGGTCTAAACTGCCCCCAAAAAAAATTTCTGGGGGGAGACTTCAACCTCACTATACACCCAGCCCTAGACCAATCCCCCCCCTAATCGAAACCTGGCCCTCTGAATTCTAGAACCCAGGAGGTAAAAGAGCCCTTAAACGGGGCCTCATCCCTTAATTTGGTAGATATCTGGAGGGAACTGAACCCCCAGATGAGGGACTACACCTTCTACTCATTTCCACAACACTCATACATCGACAATATAAGCCTGATTTCACAGGTAAGCAACTCAAATATTCATAATATAACCTGATCAGACAATACCCCAGTAGATTCCACAATCACAAATTTGAATATTAGGATGCCTAGGGCAGCTTGGAGACTGAATGAATCGCTACTCAAGGTCCCCAAGGTACAGGGTGTAATCAATAGGGAAATAGAAGCTTTTTTCCTGACCAATGTGGGCACGGTGTCGTCATTAGCAGTACCGTGTGAGGCGGACAAAGCTACGATAAAGGGGCTGCCTTATATCGCTGCCCTTGAATAGAAAGAGAGCCCGACAGTTGAGGATAGATACCCTCCAAGCCAAGATTGATGCTCTCTCTCTCTATACTACATAAAAATAACCAGTCCACAGCCATATTGCAAACTCTTAAAGAATCAAGAGCGGAGCTCAATATGTTTCTAACTGCTAGAGCAGAACAGTCTCTAAATTGGTCAAAGAGAAAGTTCTGCGAGAAAGCTAATAAAGCGGACTCTCTCTTGGCAGCCAAATTACGAAATAGACACCCCTCCTACAGTATTCAGTCAATCAGAACCCAATCAGGCTCCCTAACCTCAAACCAAAAGCAATAGTGGGAGAATTCCAAAAATAATATAATAAATTGTATAATGGGAAAAAAAGTACTACATGACACCCAATCAGGGGATAAAATAAGTTATCTTCAAGCCGCCAACTCTATCAGAGGCTCAACAAGAAGCCCTCAACCAGCGAATAACATTAGAAGTTCAAATGGTTATTAAAAGTTTTTTAAAGCCCCAGGCCCAGACGGATTCTCAAATTTATATTATAAAAAAAAGTCAGCAATTCCCTCTCCCCCATCTGCTTCTATTGTTCAACGCTATCATGGCAGATGCTGTTTTCCCCACGAGTATGCTGCAAGCCTCTATCTCCCTTATCCACACGGAGGGGAAGAACCCCAAATTCTATGGGAGCTACCGCCCAATATCTCTGATCAACACAGATACATAAAAAAAACAATTCCAAGATATTGTCGAATAGATTGGTAAAGATTCTCCCCTCTTTGGCCAATCCGACCAGGTGGGCTTTATCCCAGGCAGGCAAGCTGCTGACAATATGAGAATTATAGACCTTACGGTCTGGGCAGTTCAGAGCGATGTCCCCTCCATGTTGCTCAGCCTAGACGCAGAAAAGGCCTTTGATTTAATTGACTGGGTATATAGGGAAGGCTTTCGGTTTCTCAGGTATTTTTCTTAAAGCAGTTATGGCCCTCTATTCCAATCCCACAGCGATAGTTAAAAGCCAAGGTTTTCCTTCATCCCAATTTGAGATAGAGTGGCACGAGGCAAGGATGTCCCCTATCCCCTTTTATTTTAGCCCTCTGTATAGAGCCTCTAGCGGCACATATCCGCCAAAATTTTAACATTGGAGATGGGGGAACAATCCTACAAAATAGCCCTATTTGCCGACGATGTAATCGTAACGGTAGCAAAATCTCTAACAACCCTTCCAAACCTGTTCGACGAACTTGCCACCTTCAACAAACTATCCGGTTTAAAAATTAACAACAGGAAGTCAGAGGCTTTAAATATCAATTTAAGACAGAAACAGTCAAACTAATCAAACTCAATTTAGATTTCAAATGGCAACAATCCTCTTTGAAATAACTAGGAGTATTTTTAACTAAGGACTATGACGCCCTCTACCAGGCTAATTATGACAACATTTTGAAAATACTGACGGCCGACCTCTTGGTATGGACCAAATTCAATATATCCTAGATGGGGAGAGTCCAATCGATAAAGATGAATCTGTTACCAAGGCTGCTCTAACTTTTCCAAACCCTCCCCATTCCTATTGTACCTTCAGATATAGTCAAACTCCAATCTTTAGTTTCTAAATTTATCTGGAACAAGAGACCCAGACTCAGTCCTAGGCTGCTATCTAGACCCAGGGCCGCAGACAGATTTCCCGGGGCCCAGGACTACATTTCTACAAAAGACTCCAATACATCAAAAAAAAAGAGCCCAATCCATTAAAAAATAAAATACATATAAAAAAAAAATCCCTCCCCAATACATATAAAAAAATACCCCAACCCATATAAAATCCCCCCAAGCCCCCCAATACATATAAAAATACAAACTTACCTTGGGTCAAGCCGGGCCCGGTGTCTACCGGCTGGGGGGCCCGGCCAGCGCTGCAAATTTCCCCAGACCTCTGGCAAGGCCCTACTGTTGGTCGCGCCCCAAATCTCAGCTGCCTGCAGGACCTTTCCTCTCTCTGTCCCACGCCACCGAGCTTCCACTGCCGGCGCGTGCCGGGGCTCTGACGTCAGCATGTGGCGCGCCGGAAGCTGGGCCAAGCTTACTTCTAGCGCGCTGTCAGAGCCCCATTTCGTGCCGGCAGTGGAAGCTCGGCGGCGTGGGACAGAGAGAGGAAAGATCCTGCCGAGAGCAAGGGCCCAGCCGCGACCGGCAGCAGGGCCTGGCCAGAGGTCGGGGGAAATTTGCAGTGCCGGCCGGCTGGGCCCCACCACTCAGCGGGCCCGGGACTTCAGCTCCAGTTGTCCCCCTCTCTCGGCGTCCCTGTCTAGATCCACTAGAGCAGGCGGTCTGGCGCTCCCGTTTACTCTCTTACTACAGGGCAGCACAAGCTAGTCAATGGGTAGCATGGCACGCCAACCCATCACTTAAGAGACGGGGTTCTCTCGAAGCGAATTTTATACAACCAACCTGCATAGAAAAGATTCTCTGGCTCCCCCCTGGGCCTTTTGACTCACCCTCCTTGCCGACAATCTCACACACTCTCAAAATGTGGGACAGGCTCAAGTTCAAATACAAGCGTAGTAGCCCAAACTCTCTAATGACCCCCATTTTTGGGAACAAGGATTTTTTACCAGGATGCTCCAAACAAATATTCGCACATTGGAGACAAGCAAACATTAATAGACTTTTCGATATTGGCCATGACCTTAAGATCGCTCCTTTTGACAAACTGGTAAAGGATAAAGGAATCCCGCTGGGTGAGATTTTTCGCTCTCTCCAGATTAGGGCCTTCTATTTCAAAGTTATGCCCACTGAACCTGCCTCATTGTTTGAGAAGCTCTGTCAGGAAGCAGACTCTCACCAGAGGTTAATCTCTAAAGAATATGGCCAATTCTCCCTTCCAGCTGCAGAATATCAGGATAAGCTTAATTTTATGAAAAAAGTGATCTGGGGGAGGAGCTAGAGGCGGACGACTGGGAGGAGATTTTTGAATCAGTGGCTAAAAGCTCTAATTGCTCAACTATACGGGAGAACGCATATAAAAAGTTATGACTCGCTGGTATAACACCCCCAAGAATATTGCTAAATATGTCCCGGGCTACTCTCCCCTGAGCCCCAAAGGCTGCAGTGAAGTGGCCCTATGGTGCATGACCTTTGGAGACAGGTGAAGTCCTGGATCCAGCGGATCCTGGGACCAGAGATTCCCATGGACCCTTGGTTGTTTCTTCTAAACAATCCACTGCAGGAACACACAAGGGCTACAAATAAGATAATCACCCATATTACCACCGCGACAAGATGCGCCAATGCGAGTCTATGGAAGCTGGACAAACTTCTACCAATTCTGTCTATTAGAAACAAGCGGTGGTTTATATGTATGATGGAAAAACTGACTAGCTTTCAAAAAGATACATACCACATTTTACAGAAAGTCTGGCTTCCCTGGATAGCTCACGCAGGTAGTCCTCATATAGATCTGGATTCTCTGAGTTTATAACCCCCGAGACCAACTAGTCTCACTCTCCTTTCATAGAAAGCACAGGTGTCTCCCTATTATATCCTATCTGTAGTTAGTTAAGGCCCTCAGACCGGATGTTTAGTCCAGTCGGAGAAGCTGCCAGGCGATAGTCATACCGACCACTCGACCTTAAATCTGTATAAAGTCTTTTTTGTACCCATCCACTCCTCCCCTAATACCCACTTTTGAATGTTTTATTTTCTGTATATTTCTGCTTAAAATCCAATAAAAACTTTGTGTAATAAAACCCTCTACATATATCATTGTCACGGTCAACATAATAACATTGTAACAAATACAGGCAGCTCTGCTGCAGTGCGATGTGTACAATGCTGCCACTACATAATACATGATATCAAAATACTGTAGGGCAGCAGAGTTCACCCTTCTGTTGGTTAAGGAACCCTATTATTATATTGTGAAATTCTGCTGATCCCCAACCCTCTTTAATAGCGTGCCTGAGATCAGATGCATTGTAAGGAACCCCAACCCTCTCTAATAGCGCGTCTGAGATCAGATGCATTGTAAGGAACCCCAACCCTCTCTAATAGCACACCTGAG
Source organism: Ascaphus truei (assembly GCA_036426205.1). Classification (NCBI taxonomy): domain Eukaryota; kingdom Metazoa; phylum Chordata; class Amphibia; order Anura; family Ascaphidae; genus Ascaphus; species Ascaphus truei. The sequence goes on from CM071568.1 coordinate 190,110,236, forward strand.
ATCAGATGCACTGTAAGGAACCCCAACCCTGTTTAATAGCGCGTCTGAGATAAGATGCATTGTAAATTCTTCTGTATTTGGTACAATTTTCAGTGACCTGAAGGGTCCTAGGAACCCAGGTTGAAAAAAACAACAAAAAAAAAACGGTCTAATAATTTTAAGAGGCACCATTGGGTAAAGAAAAAAAAACTTTTAAGTAGCTTAATAAATGATAATGGCGTGACAATAACAAGAAGTTGTCACAGATGGAAAATGAAGCACCTCTCAAAACACGAAAGATGACAGTAATAAGAAGCTATAGAAATTATTTAAAAGAAAAACCGAACCACCAACTACAAATATTAATAACAGCAAGCAATGATAAAGGCTAAATAAAAAACCATAACAAGCAACTACAATTAATAATAAACACTATTAAAATAGTAAATCAGATGAACCCGAAAATAATAACGATAATCAAAAAATAGCAGCAATGAGGATTTTAGAAGCATTTCTAGATACCAGAAGAACAAGAATGATAATTATGATGCTAATAAGTATGCTAATAAGTGTGATACTAATAGTATGAATAATAATAATAATAATAATACTGATATTATTATTCGTACTGATACTAATTGTATGAATAATAATACAGATAGTTTGAATAATAATGATACTAATAGTATGAATAATAATACCAATAGTATGAATAATAATGATACTAAAAGTATGAATAATAATAATACCGATAGTACGAATAATAATGATACGAATAATATGAATAATAATACCGATAGTATGAATAATAATAATACTAATACCGATAGTACGAATAATAATGATACTAATTGTATGAATAATAATACAGATAGTATGAATAATAATGATACTAAAAGTATGAATAATAATAATACCGATAGTACGCATAATAATGATACGAATAATATGAATAATAATACCGATAGTACGAATAATAATGATACTAATAGTATGAATAATAATAATAGTACGAATAATAATAATACCGATAGTACGAATAGTGATGATACTGATAGTATGAATACGAATGATGATACTAAAAGTAATAATGATAACTGTTAGTATGAATAATAGTGATGATACTGTTAGTATGAATAATAGTGATGATACTAATAACACTACTAATAACGGCCTCTCACCTGCCCGCCGGGCTGTACGGGCTCCGGCCCCCCCGCCGGCCCTGCCCGGGCTGCTGCTGCTGCTGCTGCGGGGAGGCCTCGGCCCTGTCGTAGGCTCCGTAGCTGGGTGAGCGCCGGGCCTGGCGGTGCCCGCTGTAGCCGGGGCTGGGGGAGCGGGCCGGGCTGGGCGAGTTGTGGCGGTGATTTCCCGGCGGTCCCCGGTAGGCTTTGGGCGGCGGGTGTTTGTAGGCCGCGGCCTCCTCTCTCTTAGACCAGGGGGAAGCCGCGGGCCTCAGCTCCGGCCTCTTCCCAGCTTCCCCTGGCACCCGCCAGGGCGGTGCGAGCAGCAGAGGCCCCGGGACCAGCAGGCCTCCTCCTCCCGTGTCCTTCCTCCTCCACTCCTCCGTGCTGCGGCCTCCTCCTCGGGACCCCCCCGCCGCCTCCCTCCGGCGGTGACCAGACTCCTGTCTCCCAGACCCTCTCCCCTTCTTCCCGCTCCACTCCCGATCCCCGGCCTGGCGTAACAGCGCCAGCGGGAGAGGAAGCAGCGGGGCCGGCGACGACGACCTAGAAGAGGTCGAGGACGCACCGCGGCCTAGTCCCATCAACGGGGGCGGGGGAGCCGGGCCTTTCTCGGCCTCCGACAGGGCTCCCTCGGACAGCGAGCTCACGTCGTCGTACTCCACCGCCGCGGCGGGTCCCTCCTCCCGCTTCCCCCCGCTCCTCTTCCCCTTCCCGCGGTCCCTCCGCCGCTTCCTTTTGTCCCGGTGCCGTGGTTTGCCTGCTGGGGGGGGAGCCGCCGGGGCCTCTCCGCCTCCGATCAGGCCCATCTCCGGCTGCTCGCGGGGCCTCTTCTTCCGCTGGTGCCGCCGGCCTTTTCTCCTCCCTGACGAGTCCCCCCGCGGCCTTCTCCTCCTCCACCGCTGCTGCTGCTGTTGCTGCTCGGACACCGAAGAGGCCGCCGAGGAAGAGGAGGAGGAGGAGAGGGCCGGGGGCTGAGCGGGGTCTGAGCTGCCCGGCATCGGGGTGATGGGAGGAAAATATCCCCCAAACTATACCACCCCTCTTCCTTCCTCCCTCACACCAGGTCAATCTGGCCCTCCACTCTCACTAACCCCCCTCTTCACCTGTCACTGTCCTGTCTTTCTACCCCGCTCCTCACTGTGGCGGCCTCTCTAACCCTATCCCTCAGCTCCTACCTCTCTTCCCATATAGCAGTCCCACTATTCCTCTGCTCCTCTCTCTCTCCCCTATAGAAGTGTCACTATCCCTCTCTCTTCCCCTATAGCAGTCTCACTATCCCTCTCTGTCCCTTAATGTCTTCCTATCCCTCTCCTAACTCGCTCTCTTCTACTCCACTTCTTCCAGGCTCCCTGTCTGATCTACAGCCCTCTCCCCTTTCTACCTCTCCTCTCTTGTACCACTATCCTTTCCTCTATTTCAGTCTCCAGGACTTTCCTTATACAAAATTACACTTTTTAGAGTGTATATATGTATAATACAAATCTAAAGATGATATGTATTTGTGTGCAAAATACGTGATATCTATATCTATCTCCCCCCCCCTCTTGTATGTGCTATCCTCCTGTCACTTCACTTCAACTTGACTACTCTAATCCCAGGAAATCAACTCATTAATACTGAAACGTCTTCTAGGATCACAGAACTAGACAAAAATAATAGTAATTAAAAAAAGTTTAAGCACACAAAATCAAAATACTTTGTATATATATATATATATATATATATAGTAACTATCTAGGTCTAGACAATTGTATCTACAGTCAGGAAGGAGTTTGAAATAAGGTGTAATCAGTTATTTAAAAAAAAAAAATTAAAAGGGATGTTTTTCCCGAATTAAAAAAAAAAAGCCCGTGTAGTTGTAGTATTTCCTTGTTTCCAGAAGTCAGTCCATTGCAAGAAAGGGGAAGAGGAAGAGTGAAAATAATAAAAGATTGGGGAAAAAATCCAAATAGAAATCCACAAGGCAGTAGTTTCCAAGTTCCTATGTGATGAGGATGGCTCTCTTCATGGTGCCCAACTGGTGCCCTGCATGTCCCCAGAGAGAGAACAAGTGCTCAGAGAATGGACAGCAAAACTTGGTCGCCTTGTGATGTTGTTGCTTCATGTGTCAACCAGCTGCAGGTCTCACAGGCCTGCTAAACGCGGAAGTCCTGCCTGCTCCATGGGCTCTTCACAGACACTTCACCTCTTCTCACACCTCCCACTTTAGCACATGGCATGGAAATGGGCTGGTCAGAGAGGAAAATGACAGTCCATGAAGGCAGAAGCGGGTGGCGTACATCATGGAGACACCTTGATCCCGTGGCCTATTTCCTCTCTTGCTATGAATTCCACGATGAGTAATATTATTCCTGAGAATTGCTGTAGATGGCACAGGAGGATCTGTGGCTGACTCCTCTCAATGGCTTTCTGAAGGGGGAAGGGATTAGTTTGGGGTTAAATGACTGTCCCTCCCTCTCCTCTTCTCTGTCTCCACCTTCTTCCCTTCTGCTTCTTTTTGTGTCTGGTTTCAGTTTCATTCATTTCTCTCATGATTTCACAAAACTTTCCCTTAAGAAAAAAATGTTACGAAATGTTGATGAAATTTTTTTTTTAAAATATTAGCTGATGTCTGTGTTTTGTTAGACTTTTTTGGGCAGGTGGAAACAGACTAACCAATCTGATTTTATATGACAACGAATAATATATATTTTTATATAACACTGACAATTACTTAGCATTGTACATCGATATTATAAGCACATTGAATTGTGGAGCTACATGATGTGCAGGCAATGTGTTGTGTGCACTATGGCCGCGCTTATAGTGACAGCAATGCGACCGATGACGTCACCCGTCGCTGTCGCCACTGGCGACAAGTTGCAATTTGATTTTTAGCAACGGTGCTGGCGACAAGGCCAGTGACGCCACTAAAAGGGGTGGGCCGTGCAATTTGATTGGTTTAGATACACCCACATGTGACGACTCTAAATAATCAAATTAACCCGGCTTCCAAATTTTTGGTCGCGACGTCGCTCTGTCGCTGTCGCGCTTACTATAAGCGCTTGCGACGGAGTCAATTGATTTGTTTTGTAGCGACGTCGCCAGGCACTATAAGCGCAGCCTAAGGCCTCGTTCAGGGTGCAGGCTTCGGAGGGAGGGCGTGCTGCCGTGCGAGCTGCCGTGGGACACAAACTATTCAAATTGAATACTGGTTGTCAGGGTAGCAGCTGCCCTATCTCCGAAGCCAGGAGTTGAAGCTGGCTACAGTTTCAATAAACGAAAAAATCGTTTTTTGAAGCTGCAGCAGTGTCACAGGGACCAAGGCAGCCAATGAAATCATTCTTGAGAATGATTTAATGACTGCAACTTGGATCTCTAAGCTTCCGTCTGTAGCCCTGACCCCCTCCTCAACTCCTGAAACAGTCTGCTGGGGATGAACACACATCGCCCAGCAAACTGCCGCCCTCCCTCCCGAACGCCCTCCCTCCAACTCCTGCCTCTGGCACCCTGAACGAGGCCTAAGGCCTCGTTCAGGGTGCTGGCTTCGGAGGGAGGGCGTGCTTTACGTGCGAGCTGCCGTGGGACACAATGTATTCAAATTGAATATTGGTTGTCAGGGTAGCAGCTGCCCTGTCTCCGAAGTACGGAGTTGACGCTGGCTACAGTTTCAATAAACAACCCAAGTCGTTTTTTGAAGCTGCTGCAGCAGCGTCACTGGGACCTCGGCAGCCAATGAAATCATTCTTTAAAGAATGATTTCAAGACTGCAACTTCGATCCCTAACCTCAGGTCTGTAGCCCCGCCCCCTCCCCGCCTCCTCAACTCCTAAAAAAGTCTGCTGGGGAGGATGAACACACATCGCCCAGCAGACTGCCGCCCGCCCTCGCGAACGCGCGCCCTCCAACTCCTGCCTCTGGCACCCTGAACGAGGCCTAACACAGCACATTGCAGGCCTATCCTACCCCTTCTAACACAATTGTAATCTTGTCTTTAACTGTTACATATGCCCATAATCATATATTATCTGTAAATGTCCATTAAATGTCTGTACATTGAATGTATTACCACTGTTCATTTAATGCAGCCATGTACTATCATAACTGTGCCCAGGACAGACTTGTAAACGAGAAATAACTCAACGTGTTACTTCCTGGTAAAACATTTTATAAATAAAAATAAATAAATATGAAGAAGAACATGTTTCAATGTATAAAGAATGTGCTTTGAATTAACTACATTATTTTCTGCTGGTCCCACAAACCTGTACCTCCGTGTATAGACACAGACAGACCCATGCGAGAGTGTGCCCTCCCAGTCCTCGCTCTCCCTCTATTCAGTGGCACCCCATATATATATATATATGAGTGAACTCTGACATAAGGATGACATGCGGCGCCGACACAGGGGCCGTAGCCTAACAATATGTCTGCGAACATTGACTTCCTATTACTCCAGCTGACGGTGGATGATCCAGCAGGTTGCCGGTACCGGGTTCTATTTCAACGCTTGTTTTTATCTTTTTTCTTGATCCGTCTTTGAGACGGAAGCCGTGTATCTAGGTTAACCATAACTACGCAGGGATCCAGTTGCTGGAACAGTTGGAGAGTGTGGGGAGCTTTGCTGTTTCAAAGAAAAACTTCACGCAGAGTTCCTGGTCCCAATGGTGGATAAAGGCATTTAAATATCTACCTAATTGCATATCTTACCAGCTGCTAGGTTCAATTGTTAAAAAAGGGGAGAGGATTAGGGAGTGATCAACTAAACCATACTAATTGTGATGATAAATGATAAATAAACAAATCCAATCGATAATTGTGAAATGGGTGCAACAATTGAACCTATAAAAAGTAAAAAATGAGGAGTACAAAAATGATTGTACCCCAAAGAAAATTCATTTAAATGCACACCAATAGTTAAGATATAACTTTTATTATTAATTACTTAAAACATATATAACCAAGAGTGTGTGTAACAAAGTTAAAAATAAATTAAATCAAATAACACATGCACCGAGGTCTCCTCTCATATATAAACACTCCTACGTGCAATTAATAGTAGGGTGATAGAGGCTAAATGGTGCAATCAGCCAGGGTGAGAGAACCCACCAATTCAGTGAATGGCTCAAATGCTGTATGAATAGTACTAACAAATGAGATGGGATAGTGCCTACACTGATAAGTACCCCCTTAGGGCAAATCAGTGCTCCCCACACTATCCTACAGTAAATAGTAGATGTAGGTATACAGATATAATGCAGCACTGGTGCAGTCAAATTACACAGCCGGACAGACCGTCTTATATCCCCCTTGCACTGTATAAATGCATATATAGCATATTAACAGCACCAATGAGGGGCACACTGAATAACCAGTACTGCTAACTGGACGGCAGGTACACTTCCCTCTCTGTTAGGTTACAAATGGTAGTATATAGAGGCCATAGCACTGATCAGCTGGCTGGAGAACACTGTATTAAAACATCTCCATAACGGAGACTAATGACAACATCACGTGCCCAACGCACGTTTCCCTCCAGCTATTTTTTGTCCCTGACGAAGCTCCGTAGCTGGAGGGAAACGTGCGTTGGGCACGTGATGTTGATGCAAAATCAAATTTACTTGCTCTGCAAGCATCTAAGCGCTGAGCATGCACAGGCGCTTACGCTCGCCACACACATTGCCTCAATGTGTTTCAGAGCGGCCAGCGTGAGCGCGAGTACTGTGTTTGTGCTACCTATTTCACTTACTACTGAGCTGCTTCGTAGAGATCTAGATCAAAATAAGGCCGCGACAATTGCTCTCTGTGCCCTAACACAATAACTAATACAGGATCATAAGACAGAGTTACATATTTCTACAACTAAATATTTACATTTCCTACACAGTATACACAGTTTCCCAATTTTAATAATTTCTCAATTTTGACATTTCTACAATCTTATTGCTTATTGAAAAGGTATTTCTTACAATTAATATTTTTCTTTTGTTTTTGTATTTGTCACAGTATGCCTGCCTCTTTTCCATGTTTGATCAAGTATTCATTTAATGCCTGTTTTACATTCATATATTTACTGACCATAAATAATCCTACTACCCTTATTATGTATTGTTCAAATACATTTAGAACATTTTAAATATTCCTAGCAAAAGGTACATTTCAAAGCTTTTCACTAATTCAGTTGCTAATTTCTGTACTTTTATTAGTTCTATAGTGTTTTTTATTTTCTGTAAATTGATGATAAGAACTCCAGACACCATTCTCCACAACTGGCCTAACCAAAGCTTTGCATAAAAGCAGAAACACTTCCCTTTTTCAAATCGAAAAGTAAGCATTTGAAACACAGCAATATGCTTGTGGTCGGTGTGATGGTAGGGGTAAATATAGCAGCTGTTAATACAGATCAATCCTGCCATTACCCCTACCTGTTAATAATGGTTCATTGTGTTTCAGTTGGAAAGTTGCAAAGATTGTCTGCATCTTTCCAAGTAACCGTTTGTACGTCGCTCTTTGTAATGTTGCATTTCTACCCACCTATCAGGGGCTGGGCACATAGCCAGCACCTGACCCTGAATGTTGCAACATGGTGGATTAAAAGTATAAACTGGTGAGGAGGGACATCCTCTTTCCCTCCCTCCCCCCCTTGCCACACACACAAACACACACAAACACACACATACACAATCCCCTCCCCAATAATTAACCCCTCCCACACAAAATACAACTCCCCAATACAACCCCCATCCCCTAAATATATACAAAAAAACACCTCACCCCCCAAATACATACAACCCCCCCCTACCATTCCCCAAATACATACAATCCCCCCAAATACATACAAACCTCCCAAAAATATATATTTTAATAAACATCCTTTAAATACATACAACCCCCCACCAGACCCCAAATACATACAATCCCGCAATACATTAAAAAAAACAATACATACAACCTCCGCACCCACCCCACATAAATACAAACCCACCCCCCAAATACATACAGCCACCCCAAATACATACAATCCCCTACCCCCAAATACATACAACCCCCCCAAATACATTTTTTAAACAAACACACACCAGATACATATAAACCCGCCTCCCACCCCCCCAATACATACAACATACCCCACGACCTCCCCCCAAATACATGCAAACCTCCCCTGCAAAATACATACACACAAAAAAACACCCACCCCCAAATAAATAAAAAATACACTTACCTACCTTGGGGATGGTCTCAGGTCTCTGGTGCCCTCTTTCCCCCGCTGTATGGGCCTCACTCCCATGTCGGTGAGCGCCGGCGACAGAGAGAGGCCCTACACTGGACAGTGAGGGAAGCCCGCAGATGGGGAGACCTGGGGCCCGGCTCTCCCCAGCTGCGGGCCTCCCTCACTAACACTGTCCCATGCAGAGTCTCTGACGCTGGTGCGTGCCGGAACTCTCTCATGCCGGTATACGTCGGAAGCTGGCCCAGCTTCTAGCATGCGCCGACGTCAGAGAGAGGCCCAATGTTAGAGGCTCGGCGTGGGACAGTGTCAGTGAGGGAGGCCCACAGCTGGGGAGAGCGGGGGCTCTGCAACAACGAGAGGACCGGCAGTCGAGCAAAGAAGTTGGGCATGGTCAGACTTCCAATGCCAGCCAGCCAGGCCCCCCACAGCCAGCGAGCCAGGGACACTTGTCCCGGCTCTCCCCCACTGTTGGTGGCCCTTACAATAATAGAACAGGAGTATAGCATATGAACATAAAGGCACAGGCTTACAGATTTAGCGGTTTATGTCACTGTCACGTACGACCTCCTGCTAGCACGCGACCTGTATACAGAACAAGGGTTAATACCTACGCTCGCAAGCGCACCCACTATTCACCGCCGCAAAGGTCCGTCAAATGGACAGTATCCCCTCTTACAGGATCAAGGATCAATACACAACCCGCAAGCTGCCCCACTCTTCACCCACTCAGGGGTCCCTCAAATGAGTTGTATCTCTCCTCAAGCCGTCCCAATATACCACCGCCACGAACAGCACACAAGTGAGCACGTGACTTTAGATATGCAACCAGGGTTAATACACAAAGGCTTCTCTAGCAACCCCCCTTTCTCCTCTGCAAGGAACCAGCGAGTTTGTATTAACCCCTACCCAATTGCACATCATAACCACCCACTGCCACCACCTGAGGTTATGCAGATAGGATAAAAGATCTTAGACTAAAATATCCGCCAGGGCCTCAGGTCCCGGTTTATTATAGGAAAACCTATGCACTTTAACACACAATCAGTTGTAGTAACATGTGCCTGAATTTAGCAAGTAATTCTCTCCAGCGTGCACAAAGTTCATTCAGAGCCCAAAGCATTACTTATTAAATGGTTTAATATATATAACAATACAGTGCTTGAATTACAGAAAAGGTATTAAACAATAAACATACAATTACAATATAAGCAGAACAGCTTCTTAAAATAAAAGGGGTAAAACAGAAAATCCTATACAGTACGTTACCACATGCTATGGATTTTCCCCAGAGAGGCACTGGTTCAGAGGATGAGGTCTGACATGCTATCCAAGCATGCCCCTGGTCAGATCTGCCCAGTAACAACCTGGCCCAGACTTAGATACAATATTTTCATAAGCCCACCCCTTTCTACAGAATACTTTGAAAGTCAGAGCAGACAGAAACAGTCCTGCCCAGTTTCAGACTCAGCATTTGGTATTTTGTACACACGTGTAGCTCATTAACCCCTCAAGCACCAAAGGGATTAAAAATACCCAATAACTCATGACATTATCATGACTCACTATGTGCATTTCTTTGTACGTCTGAGCATATACATTACAGGGTATTGTAAGGGTTCCAGTCCAAGCTTTGGCTGAGGCCATAGAGGGTTGAGCCGAGCCGCGCTGACGCTGAGGCTCGCCTGCTGAAATCTGTGCGATTTCATGCCCATGCAGGCGAGCCAGCGGGCGCGATCGGAGGCGGGGGGAGACTAAGGGAGGCGGGGCAGTGACGTCGCTGGTCCAATCGCCCGCGACGCACTGACGTCGACGTCACGGCGCCGACGTCACGGCGCCGTGACGTTGACGCAGCTTCGCGCTGATTGGATGTTTTCAGCCGACAGCGCGCTGAAAAACAGCTTGGCGCTCGGCTGAAAACTCCAGCGCCTCAGCACGCCTGCGGACGCTCGCGTGAGCCCCCTCTCAAGGCATCCTCATTGAGGATGCAGGGGCTCAGCGCGGAGCGTCCGCACGGCTCAGCGCGACCTGTCCTTCTATGGACTCGGCCTTTGGCTGAAACCTGCATTTACCTGGCTGCTGTGGACATCTTGGTTGCTGGCAAGCCTCCTCCTGAACTTTGTTATTGGCTGCACCTGTTCCAGAGCTTAAATAGCAGTCAGTGACTTCCAACCCCTGTCTTGAGCATTGTATGCTTTTCCTCATGTTCCTGGCCACCTTGGGTTCTATTTCCTGAGCCTTCCTTGTTCCTGAGGCTAGCCTGTTCACGTGGCTTGCCTGTTCCTGTGGCTTCCCTGTTACCTGTTTGGATTCCTCTGTTGCTGAACCCAGACCGTGACCCCGACCTCGCTGATTTCTGCCTGCCCTGACCTTTTGTGTAGGTAGCTTTGGGGAGCGCAGGTATCACCATATATGGAATGAAGAAAATAATCTACATAGTGTAATATGTTTCAGAGATGTTTATAATTTCTAGGATTCAGCAATATATATTATAAACATCTCTGAAACATATTACACTATGTAAATTATTTTCTTCATTCCATATATGGTGATACCTGCGTTCCCCAAAGCTACCTACACAATCGTCTAGAGGAAAATTTGGACCTTTTCTTCATAGGGTTGAGCTGCGATTTTTTCAATTTATTTATTTCATACATTTGCACTTTCACTTAGATAAGTTAATTAGTGCAATTTTTATACCTCTTAGTGATTGTATGTTTGTTATTTTAATTTTATCGCTATTACACCCTCTGTATAGGAGTGCCAAAAACCACTTTTTTTCACTGCCCTGACCATTTCCCTGTGACTGGACTGTGCACCACTGCCACCAGCCCTGACCTCCTGCCTGCATACCGACTATGGATACTCTTAACAGGTCTCTGTCCCTGGGCTCTGGTCGGTTATTCTGCATCCCTACCTCAGCCCTGCGGGTCCGCTTCCTGATCGGAGACGAGAACCATCACAGGTATATAGTATTCATCAATGTACAGGGTCTCCGACGTCCGTGCCGGTCAGCAGTTGAAGGCATCCAGCCTGCTAACTCCAGAGTTCAGACCCAACTTCCAGGGCCTACCAACAGTTGAGGAGACCTGGCCAGCCAACTCCAGATTTCAGGGTCAGATTCTGTGGCTGGCCAGCTGGGCCCCCTTCTGCCGCCTGGGTCTTCCTCCATCATGAAATTGGCCCAGATGACCCAGACCTTAACCCCTGCCAAGATGCACCACTTCCCCGCTTGACCCGGGGTCCAGGTAAGTCTTTCAGCCCTGGGCACCAGGAAACCTGACGACAGACCTGTGTATCAGTTTATTAATGTATATGTACTGCATATGCATCAGCGTATTAGTGTGTTAGTGAATTTGTGCACTGGAATTAAACACAGTTCATTCAGATGCCCAAAAGCATCACTTATTAAATGTTTTAATATATATATACTGTATATACAAATACAGTGCTTAGATTACAGAAAAAGGATTACAAGAACATACAATTACAGTAAATGCAGGACTGTTTCTTAAAATAACAGGATAAAACATTAAATAGGAATCCTTATACATGTTACCATATGTCAGGATTTTCTCACAGAGAGGTCACTGGCGCAGAAATGAGACTTCCCGTGTTTGGTCCAAAACAAACCTCTGTTGAAATCTGATTTTCATAATACTTAAGTCTTATGTACTATTTTTTTGCGAAGCATACAGAACCCCAATAAGCTCATATTGAACCCCCAAAATAACCACTATATATATATATATATATATATATATATATATATGCAGAAAGGAAAGAGGAGAGAGCGCACGCCCCATAGCATAAAACCGTAAATTTATTGAGGGGGAGGGGGGGAGGGGGGTAAAAAATGCCTCAAAGGGTGACAAGTATTAAAAGCATTTCGTGATCATTAATCACCACATCCGTACTGCAATCGATTCTTTGAAGACCTTAGATCCCGAGGTGAAGGAACCACACTCTAGCAGATCTCAGGGAAATGGATAGTTCGAAATGATTCCAGAGATCCAAGATAGAAACCTTGCTGGCGGTTCTCTGTGGCGTCTGGCGCTTGAGTAGGTGTCTCCTGCGCTCCGTGATGACGTAGTGTCTGTGCGTCTGGGAGCGTCATCACGTCAAGACGCACAGACCTACGTCATCACGGAGCGCAGGAGCAACCTACTCGAGCGCCAGACGCCACAGAGACCTGGCAAGCAGGTTTCTATCTTTGGGATCTCTGGAACTCATTTCGAATTATCCATTTCCCTGGAGATCTTGCTAGAGTGTGGTTCCTTCATCCTCGGCATATAAGGTCTTCAAAGAATCGATTGCATACCGATGGTGGTGATATAGATCACGAAATGCTTTTAATACTTGTACCTTGTGAGTGCATTTTTTACCCCCCTCCCCCCCTCCCCCTCAATAAATTTACGGTTTATATGCTATGGGCGTGCGCTTCTCCTCTTTCCTTTCTGCAGATTCCATTCGGATGTGGTTAATCCTTGAGAGCAGCCGGAGACCCCCTATACCCCATTTTTATGTTCATCATTGGACTAATACCTGAGGACTGGTTTTTACCCTTTGTTGTTTTTTATTTTATTTATCTAATATATTTATCTGTTTAGTAATTGTCAATATATTGTATATCAACATAGGTTATTAGTTTATTTTAATTAATATTAGTATAGACTATTAGTTTATATGTTTATATAATTGTATTCACTATTGCTTATAATTAATTAGCATATAATTTATTCACATTGACACCCTCACTAGGCGCTGCTTCATTGTTTTGTTTGTCTCATATATATTATATTATATATATATATAATATATATATATATCTTATATGATACATACATAATACATATACAACATATATATATATATTATAGATATAGATATATTATAAATATATATGCGTATAGGTGTCAAAGAGGAGTGCTAGTGAGCATGGATATCAAAAGATATCTTTTTATATATTATATACACAGTGGTCGACAATCACCCAAAAATCTACTCGCCGGAAAAAAAATCTACTCGCCGCCTATAGTACCCACGTGTGCTGATTGGGCCAATAGGAGCTCGCCACGATGTTAAATCCCATCGCCCGGGGCGTGCAAATGTATAGGTTTGTCGAACCACTTGTATATATATATATATATATATATATATATATATATATATATATGCACTGTACCGTGTATCTGTGTTAATGGATGTAGCACTGAGCTCTGTCTGTGTTTCATGTTCTGTCTCTGGTTTTAAATGTACTATTTTTTCCCCATTGAAACAACATAAGCCCACCCCTGTCGTAAATCAGCTGCTAGATTGACAGTTTTACGACAGAGAAAAAACTTCTACCAAACGACGTTTAAGTTTTTCCTCAATATATAAACGCACTCATAACTTTCCTTCTCTAATACCTAGACACACATGAGTTGCATCAACAGATTCAGGCGATCATGACGGACTAAACTAGATTAATCACCACCGTCTTGATTCTAAAGTTGAGTAACAAATGGATATCTGTCCTTGGCACCTCTTACCCATGCAATGTGTGGTCTCATTGCATGCCACTCTGTGCCACGATTACAGATATGTAACGCTTAGTATGTACAGTAGATGACATCACATGATATTTTCATTTTTAATAAAGTTCTCCAATGAGGTATAAACCTGTGTGTCACCTCTCTCTGCAATGGGCCAGTAATCTATCACAAACGTTTAGTTTTGTTTGAAGTTGACAGAGTCTTCTGTAGTTATCATTTATGACCTTCTATACAACACATGTCACTTTTAGTGGGCCATCCGTGATAGGCCGCCCCAATTAAGTCCTCTCTGAAGACCAGCACAGATCCAGGAAAACTCTTGACCCGTCATAAACCCAATACATAGTGTAGCCCCCTTCCCCATGACTATGGGAACTACGCGTGCTGAGTACCTGTCTGGCGTACAGGAGACCTGATCATCCGCCACAGGGAGCCTGGGGTGATTGTGTTCTCTCCCTGGTGACAGCGCCTCCACCTGGGAGAAATCCTAGCGCAGCTGAATAACCCCTCACAGGACCCAATACAGTTAGGGAATAAATATACACACACTGGTATAATTGTAAGGAATCCACTCCTGGCTTTTCTCATAGCCTTGCAGGGTGCTGTTGTTCTCACTAATTCCCTCTTTGCCATCAACAGCAGCTGTGTGGGCTATCACTGCAACCTAGCCTTGTACTCAGTCATTGGAGCAGTGCCCTCACACCCTCCTCCGGGGATTGGCCCGCTGCCTTTTAAATGCTGCATTCACACAATGCTTCTCTGCCGAGCATAATCCTTCTCTGGACGTTAGTGTCACTGCCACAAGCCACCTGGCTTGTCTCCTTGTGTACTAACCTCTCTACTTTCGTTAGTAGTTCCTGAGTTCCTGAGGCCTACTGCTACTTTCCATGCAGAGGCCTGAGTATCCTGTGGCCTGCTGCTATCTCCATGCAGAGACCTGAGTACCCTGAGGCCTGCTGCTAATCTCCTTGCAGAGGCCTGTATTTCCTGAGTATCCTGAGGTCTGCTGCTACTCTCCACGCAGAGGCCTGATCCTGACTCCTGTGCTGAAGCGTTGTTTAGCCAGCACTGGTTCCTGGTACCTGCTGCATTCTCCCCTAGCAGAGGTTACCCATAGTTTCCTTAGGTCTGCTGCTATTCTCCACGCAGAGACCTGCTTTGGACTTCTGTGCTGAAGCGTTGGTTTTCCCCGACGCTGCCCCCTGCTGAGACCGGCGTCATGGGCCGAGCACGCTCCTGGTGCAAAGGCCACTCCCGCACTCACTCTCCTAAGCTGAAGCGGGGAACTTCTGACTACCTGTTGCCGAACTCCTGCTTGAATAACGACGATGCTGCCTTCTCCAATCCTGACCCTGCTATGTACGAATAGGAACTGCTCACTCCGGATCAGTCTGCGCGGACTAAGGTCGGTGATTATATAACCCCACCTCAGCCCCGCAGTCCGGTCCCGGTTTGTGGCGAGCACAATCGTAACAGTATGCTCGGCCCCACAAAACCGGACCGTGGCGGGGGTCGGTAAATGTTTTACTGAACATATGTCCCAGGCTGCGGACCAGTCCCTGTTTGAAAAACAATAACTGTTTGAGAGACTGCATTTGCCTGAAACTGTGGGTATGTGTGAAGGTTTAACCCTTTCGAAAAGACTGGTTCGTAATGAACTCCTTACTCAAGCTCAGTGCCATAGAGAGATGAAACAGCGCCTGGCTCCCCAACTGTACCCTTCTACTTCCACTCTAGACTGGGAGACTGTGGATCTTAGGGTACTGGCCCAGGCCCGTGATGCGTTTCATACGCTTTGCCTAGAGTTCAACCACTCCATTATACAACGGGATCCTCTCCTCGCTGCCTACGCACGTTCTAATTACACCCACTTTCCCTCAAGCCCTTTTGCTGAACCTTTGGGGGTTCTCCCGCACCTCAGGATAGCCCTACTGTCTTGGTGTCTCTACAGCCTAAAGAAGCTGCCACGGTCCCTAGTCCTGAGTTAACCTCCCTGGGTTCTGTCCCCGAGGTTATTCCTGTCTTAACCCCTGCTAGTCAGGCCTATGAGTCCCCCACTTTAAATCCCTGTAGTCCGCCAGTCAAGGACACCTCCTTAGCTTTAGAGGATGTACCCCTTATGTCCCCAATTTTGGAGACAAGTCTCCCTTCTGGTTCTCTGGTACTATCTGCCTTAACCCCTGAACCTTCGGCAAGAATACTGGCTCAGTTAAAAGTATTCAGGAACCGTTTGTTTCCCTAAGCCTGTTCGCAGAATCCCCACTCCTAGGTATTTCGCTGACCCCGTCTGTCACTCAGAGAGCTGAAATCCCTGCTTCTGAGCATAGATCCCTTTTCTTGGAATCTATAGTCATTTCTGATGTCCCAGACACTCCTTCCCAAATACCCACTTCAGAGACCAGCACAGTTGTGGTTGCCCCCCCTTGTACTGTCTGTGTTCGCCTCTTCTCAAATCCTAGGGTTAAAAGCGAACAGTGCACATTATACCCCTTCCCAAGTGACCCCTTCTGAGACCAGCGTATCTATTATTGCTCCCTTAGTACAATTACAGTCAGGCCCCTCCTTTTTGGAGGTTCAGGTTTTCAAATCTAAAACTCCCTCTACCCCTGATTTTGTAAACATGCAGTCCCCTCTCACTGTAGTCTGTGAGATGCCTATCACCTTTGCTAAAATTCCTGTTGTGCAAGGTATTTCTCCTATTAAGTCTGTGATACCTGCAATTCCTTTAATTGATCCCAAGACCCCTGTCACTGAGTCTCCCATGGAGTCTGATGCCCTCACTAGGGATTCTCAGGGACCCAATTCAGAAACAAGCACATTGTTCTCTGATCTTATTACAGTAGCTAGTTCAGTTCCTGCTGGTTCTCAATCACCCACTTCAGTGACAAGCAAGGTGTCCCTTGTTTCTATTGGAAAGTTTACCCCAGTTTCTTTCACGGATCATGCCACAGCCTCCGGGATGATTAGAAATGACTTAAAGCTCCTCACAGCTGGGAATAGCCTTTTTCGTTCTAATCTCCCTATAACTCCACGCTGAGCCTTAAAGTCTGGGATGTCCACTCCTCTAATAATACTGTTTCACGCTGATTCACCCACAGTATTCGGGGTATCCGCTACTGACTGCATGTCTGCTACCACGAACTCAGGGGTATCGCACTTGGAACTTTCGGCAATACCCGCTGCGTCCCTTTTTTCGAAAACTCATGTGTACAAGATGGAGTTATATTTCACTGTATTTTCCACAATACTTGGGGTACATACTATTGACTGTCCTGTCGCAAAACTAGGGGTACCTCTCAGGAAGGTTTCTGTAGCTACCGATGCTAAGAACCCTATGTTTAAAACAGTCATATTCCGCATTGCTTCCCCCACAGTATCATGCGAGACCTGGGTACCTGGGACCTCCACTCCTAAGCCAAGCTCTAGTTCTCTGTTTTCTTTCTCTGTGTTGGAGGTACCCAGCTTTAACCCCAAGACTTCTATTCCTAAGGCTGATGCACCGCTTACCCTGCTTCCTGCTTTTTTGGATAAGATCTGTTTTCTCACATTTCAAACAGACTGTCACGGCTGTGCTCGCCACAAACCTGGGTCGGACCGCGTGGCTGAGGTGGGGTTGTAAAAGCACCGACCTTAGACCGCGCAGGCGGATCCGGATTGCGCAGTTCGTAGTCGTATGTAGCAGGATCAGGATAGGAGAAGACAGCATCGTCGGTGGACACGCCAGGGTCAGGACTGGAGATATCAGGGTAAACGTTGTTCAAGCAGGAGTTCGGCAACAGGTAGTCAGTAGAGCCCCGCTTCAGCTTAGGAGTGCGGGAGTGGCTTCTGCGCGTGCGGCGACCATGGCCCATGGTACTGGTCTCAGGAGGTGGTAGACAGACCAGAGTAGCACACCGCCTAGCTGCACTGGTAAACCAGTGCTTCATCGCAAGAGTCCTGACCGGGCTGGGGAATCCTCCGTTTCAGCGCAGGAACCAGGACACGGCCTCTCTAGATTAGGGAAAGAGTAGGCCCCAGGAACCAGGAAGCTGAAGATACACAGGGAAACCTCTGCTTCAGTGCAGGAAACAGGAACAGACCGCTGCGTGAATATAGCAGCCGGTCACAGGAAACAAGGAGCTGAAGTAACAAGGAGAGTACTCAGCTTCAGCACAGGAAACAGGAACTGACCGCTGCATGAGACTAGCAGCCGGTCACAGGAACCAGGGGGCTGAAGACAACAAGTTGAGTACTCCGCTTCAGCTCAGGAACAGACCGCTGCGTGACACTAGCAGCCGGTCTCAGGAACCAAGGCGACAGACAAGACAAGGCTTATGGCAGAACACAGAAACATCCAGGAAGGACTATGCTCGGCAGGGAGCATTGTGGGAAGGCAATACTTAAAGGTCCGTGAACCAATGGCAGAAGGGGCGTGTGGCAGCATTACTTTGGTGAGTGAATCCAGGCTTCAGCAAACATCAGGAGAAGTGCTCCAGGACCGCACAAGCCTGCAAGGTAAGGCAAACAGTAAACCGAGGAGCGGATTCCTTACACAGACTCCTTATTCTCAGGTCTCTGTGCGGTGCCTAAAGTGCCCTATATGGATTGCATTTGGCCTTTCTCTAAAACGAAGACACCCTTACTTGACCTCGTCGCTTTACCTGAAGCATCCATCCCGGTTCTCTATGGGTCCACTATGGGTATGGACATGCTGTTCCGTACTGTTCCCTTGATGCTTACTATGCCCTTCGCCAAGGCCATAACTTCGGATTTGATTCTCTCTAAAGATCACAGACCAAAGGAGGGGGACCCTTCTTTAACTGCCAGTACCACGACCAAGAATTGCGTATACACTGCTACAGACTCTCACGAATTGCTTGGGATAGCAACTCTGCTTTGTATGAAAAGTACCACGTCAATAGTTTGCAGTGAACCCTCCCGCCCCATTCCCTCGATAATCACCACCCGGAATTCCTTGGAAGCTAAAGACTCTCGCAAGTTCTTACGTGCTGATTCCACCAAAGCCATTGTCTGCCCTGAATTCCCCAATGTCATTCATGTCCGACTATCAGTGTCCTGTGTCCCGTATTCTTGGACTATTACTATGCACCGGACACCTGGCTGCTGCCCTTCTGATGTCCCTATTCCGGAGTCCCCTGCCCTTTCTCAGCTTTGGATTTCCAAGTCCCCTGGTCCCAATGCCCATGTACCGAGAACCGCAGTGCCACCGCTCTCCTTTGTGGCGCTCTCCAATGTACGCCTGGATTTTGGACCTAATTCTCTCCTGAGACACTTCAGGAACAACTCAATGTCTCCCAGACCTATGAATGGTCCTGTCCACCCAAGCTTCTCACCCAGAGGTGGGGTACTGTAAGGAATCCCAACAAACAATGGGCTTTCAACGCCACCTCTCACCTAAGGAATTTAGGAATAACTCCATGTCCCCCAGATCTATGAATGATCCTGTTCGTCCAGAGGTCTCACCTGAAGGGGCGGGGGGGGGGGGAGGAGGGGTACTGTAAGGAATCCACTCCTGGCTTTTCTCATAGCCTTGCAGGGTGCTGTGTTCTCACTAATTCCCTCTTTACAATCAACAGCAGCTGTGTGGGCTATCACTGCAACCTAAAATGAAAAAAACGTTGTATGGTGCTCAGAAAAATACAGCAAACACTTACAAAAAGAAATAAATAAATGTAGAGTGGAATTTAACCCAATAATAAACGCACAAAAAGAATGTCCAAAAGATGCATACTGCCTTACTATAATCCCACAATGCATGGTATAGTAAGGATATATTAATAGTGAAGCACCTGCCGGTGACCAGTAAATTAAGCATCTATATCAATGGAACAGGTTAAACACACATAGTCCAGAGCAATTGTGGTAAACTGGAATGACTCACATGGGAATAATTATCCACGATGAACAGCAAGTCCTCTGGTGTCCAGGATTCCACGGGTTAACTGTGCCTCCGCCTTTAGATGGATAAGTGTAGCAAAGGGAGAAAAAAACGGAGCACTAGGTCCACACTGGCAAAGCCAGAAAAAGTGCAAGGATGCGTTCCCAAATAAAAGCTTGTTTAATGGATCATGAACACAGATACACACCAACGCGTTTCGGACTATTACTAGTCCTTTATCAAGGTGAATAAATACTTACCCCCTTGGAGTGTTATATATATGAATTAGGAACCTATCCACACCAATCGCTGACACTTCCGCATGTGTCACGTGATCGGGACGTCAAGCGTCAACGCGTACGGACGCGTCATACCACGCGTGTGGACGCGTCATCGGGACGTCAAGTGTCATCGCGTATGGACGCGTCACACCACATGTGTGGAACCAGCTTGAGGATACAAGGGAGGCTGCCAAGACAAAGATGGAACATTGAACCATGTCCACACGTGCCCACAGCTAACTCCCGAGCAGTATCCAAGAGCGGAACCACAACACGTTCATGCATGTGCCGTCATCACGTCACGCTATGTGGTTATGATTAAGATACGTCATAAATTGAAATTTAAAAAACTTTATTAAATTTAAACACTCCCAGAGGGCAATACCAAGGCAAAAAAAGACATTTACAAGTATAAATAACATACAAAAAATATTATGAAAACACAATAAAAAACAATTAAATAAATTGTTGAAAAAATAAACAACCATTGATATTGAGCATAAATATCATTGTAACGAAGGTGGTGCATAGGGTATTGTATTTTCATTTAAATAAACTCTCAATAATAAATTACCAATATATAATCTTGAAGATTTAAATTAAATTATCAAAACCCAATTCACCTAAGGAAAGGGATATGAGACTGAAAAAGAAACGTTTTCATACTTAAAGTTGTTAATAAAGTTTGTGCAATGTAAATCATGTCTGATGGTAATTACAATTAAAAATATACATAAACCATATAAAGTTAATCACATAATATACAATACATTAAATAGTATAAAGTGACATGAAAGAAAGTACACAATTGTTCTACGTTCTAAAAAAGGATAATCTGTAATCTGCTATTCAGAGTTGCTATTGGGATTGTGCAATATCAATCATGTTGAATAATAATTAATGACATAATATTACCTGAGCACAAATACATAATTATCGCGCAATCCATAACAAGAAAATCTGTAATATTTATCAAAAACTTCAGAAAAATTACATAAGTAACAACACTTAAAGATACATAAGCAATAGGTATCGGGGAAGATTTATGTATCAAACAAAAGGGGTCCTATGTCCCAATCAGAATTTAGACCATGCGGGATGCGTGTGTGTGGGGGGGGGGGGGGTACTGTAAGGAATACACTCCTGGCTTTTCTCATAGCCTTGCAGGGTGCTGTTGTTCTCACTAATTCCCTCTTTACAATCAACAGCAGCTGTGTGGGCTATCACTGCAACCTAGCCTTGTACTCAGTCATTGGAGCAGGGCACTCACACCCTCCTCCGGTGGATTGGCCCGCTGCCCTTTAAATACTGCATTCACACAATGCTTCTCTGCCGAGCATAATCCTTCTCTGGACGTTAGTGTCTCTGCCACAAGCCGCCTGGCTTGTCTCCTTGTGTACTAACCGCTCTACTCTCGTTAGTAGTTCCTGAGTTCCTGAGGCCTGCTGCTACTTTCCATGCAGAGGCCTGAGTATCCTGTGGCCTGCTGCTATCTCCATGCAGAGGCCTGAGTACCCTGAGGCCTGCTGCTAATCTCCATGCAGAGGACTGTGTTTCCTGAGTATCCTGAGGTCTGCTGCTACTCTCCACGCAGAGGCCTGATCCTGACTCCTGTGCTGAAGTGTTGTTTAGCCAGCACTGGTTCCTGGTACCTGCTGCATTCTCCCCTAGCAGAGGTTACCTATCGTTTCCTGAGGTCTGCTGCTATTCTCCACGCAGAGGCCTGCTTTGGACTTCTGTGCTGAAGCGTTGGTTTTCCCCGACGCTGCCCCACGGTGTGCTTCGGCCAGCCTGCTGTCTCCCCCTGCTGACACCGGCGTCATGGGCCGAACCCGCTCCTCGTGCAGAGGCCACTCCCGCGCTCACTCTCCTAAGCTGAAGCGGGGAACTTCTGACTACCTGTTGCCGAACTCCTGCTTGAATAACGACGATGCTGCCTTCTCCAATCCTGACCCTGCTATGTACGACTATGAACTGCGCACTCCGGATCAGTCTGCGCGGACTAAGGTCGGTGATTATATAACCCCACCTCAGCCCCGCGGTCCGGTCCCGGTTTGTGGCGAGCACAATCGTAACAATAATGAACTTATCTTTACTGACACACATATACTTAATTCACAATAACAGTACAGGTCCCACACTGCAATACCCACACACAATATATACATACCACCCCGGTGGAATCCCCAAAGTACTGAGGGTGCCCTGGGCACCTAACCACCCCGTTGTCCACAGAGTCAGCCCACCCGAAGTGCGTGTGGAGTAGCGCTACCCACTGTGTATGGCCGTTGGTGCACATTGGGTACCTTCCTAGTCTTAGGCCAGACCAGACTGACTTGGATGGTGGATCTGCCGAACCGCAATGTGGTCCCACAACGCGGTCTACCGGATCCTCTCCTGTCCTTTAGCGTCCGTCTCTTGTGGGAGCTCCAGCTGAAATGTGTCCCTTAATGTCTCTTATGGCTATACTTGGGATCTGGTCCCAGACCAAAGGCAGCGCACACCGCGTGGTGTCCGTCACCGGTTCTGCTAACACTCTCACTTAAATGCTGAGGGGAAGTGTCCCTATATACGGACCTTCCCTGCAGCAGCCACAAGCTAAACAGGCTCAGGAGCCCAGCTAGGGCCTCTGGGCCAACTCTAGACCTAGTCCGGGAGCCACTGGCACCCGGACACTACCTGCTCCTTCAGCTGCCTCTCTCCGACTCGTGCATGGTCTAAAGCGTGCCAAATGTATCTCGCTCTATATCCTCATGATTCCGACACTTTGGGACCACCACTCCGGCAACTCTGCATCCAGCCGGGTCCTCTGCAGCAGCCAGTGGCACCAGGACACCTCGGCAGCCGTCCCCCTCCCAGCCAGGAGGTAAGAGGGGACCCGGCTACATCAGTATTTTTAAACTCAAACTGTTGCCACATTAACCCCTGAAGCACCAGATTTATTAAAATACATAATATCATGAGATATCATGACACACATTATATTTAATGTAGCATTGTTCCGATCAGTTCTGCACCCTGTCAATTGCTTTCCATTCTGTCTTTTTTTCCCCAAAAATGGAGGCCCATATTTATTTAGTTGTACTATTCCACAAAGCACCTTTTGGCACCAGAATACACCTTTCTGGCCCATTTACACATAAATGAATGTCACTACAGCCCATATTTACTAAGCAGCCTTCTGCAACAAGACAAGTTTCGGCAATGGAAGACACCTTGTAGCCCATTGACCTGAATGGGATGTAAAGTGTCTTCCAGCTCCGGGAACATGTCTTAGGGCAGATAACTGCTTAGTAAATAAGGCCCCAGGTGTCATCCTGTGCTGGAAGGTGTCTTGAGGAATAGCACCGCTTAGTAAATATAGCCCTGATACTTTCAGCCCTCTTCACTAGTGGTGTTGCTTGCCGCTCTAGCATTGAAGTGGGTAGAAACAGGATAAAGGTCAGCGCAAGCTGTCAATCTCAAAGGTAAGAAAGACAATAGTATATGTAAATAATTAGTACATTCAGTAATTGCACAATGTGTTAGCAGGGGTGGGGGAGGGGAGAGGGGTAGGGGAAGGGATGGATACGGTGAATAATAAAGCAATATATAAACAACTCACACGGCCTTGTGTGAGCCCCTTCCCTCAGAGTGATGGTCTTTAAGATGTCAGTCTGATTAGGGATGGTAGATAGAGTCAGTCCCGTCTTTTCAGTGTTCACCAAAATAGGTGTAGTGAGCGAATGGCTCCTCTCCCAAGTACCCAAATGTGGAGAATGGGCAGAGCCTGGATTAGCATAAGCCAAAGATTTATTGTGTCAGCAAAGCACATAAAACATAAAACACTCACACGGCATAAAAGCCCAGAGCAGCTGCAGATTGATCCGACAGATCCGCTCCTTCCCGGAGAGCTCCCGCGGGCACGTCCGACGGCGGGACCGGTACCAGGGAATCTTGCCGGAAGTACGGCAGCCGTCTGGGTCCAAAAGACTACGAGCACCGGCAGGGAACTACGCGTTTCGCAAGTTAATGCTTTGTCAGGTTCTTGCCGGCTGCTCATTAACGCTGCTTGTTATAGGCTCTTGTGTATGTTAAAACATATATCAGGTGTCATTAGTCCTAATATGGACACTTTCTCATATTTGGAGGTGGACAAGGAGAGGGAGTGGGGGGATGGGGGGGGAAGCAGAAGAATATATGGGCACCTAACAAAGTAGTGCATGACATCAGCTATTCCATATAAGTGTGGGAAACCACAAAGCCAATGCCTGGCTGCACAAACGTTAACCTGAAACCACAAAGTGTGAGATCAGCTCCCTCTTGTGGGCAACTGGTACATATGGGAGAATAGCCATAACTGCTCCTCCATCTAAAATGGCATTTAAAGCTGCAGTTCAGTTTTCCGTCTTTTTTTTTTTTTTAGTTTTTTTTAACTTCAATAGTTTCAGTTGTGCAATCTCTACTTACGTAAAAAACTGCATAGCTGCAGTCAATTCGTTCTCCGTCTATTGATTGGCAAAGTTTGGCGACATCTTTAAATATGGGGAATGTAAATCGTTGCTATAGGAACAAGCATGCTTGTTAAAATAGAATACAAGAAAATTGGTCTTTCAAAGTTGTTGTTTTTTAAAACAGAAAATGCTAAAAGTATTTTTTCTTACTACAGATCTGATTTATTAAAAAAAACACATGCAGGATATTGCATGAACTGCAGCTTTAAAATAGAACCAATGAAACCAATATTTGAGCACCACATGAAATTAATTTATATTAACATGCCTTCCTGGCTACATGCCGGGTAGTATATGTGGAGATATCTCACCCTCAAACTTGTTTATGAAAAGAATAGGGGGATTACTTGTAAATTAATACATTATTAAAACCCTTTATAAATATATAAAGGGATGAAACAATTAAAAACTACAGATAAAATACATATAGCAGATAGAAATTCACTGTGCAACAATAAAATTCTTATACAAGAATATTAAAATGAATTTTTTATATAATATTTATAAGAAATGTCCCTAAAAAGATTTGCAATATTTTCCAAAATTTATACAGATTTTTTGTAAGAGGTAAGTGGCGAATGTTGAGTGCCTGAGGAGAAATGGGGAGAGCACAAAGACATAATCAAAACTCATGGATATCGAAATATATCAATGAGGGCATAAGTAATTTTACAGAAAGGCCCCAATATCAATCTCAATGTTCAGGCCTAGAGGCGCCAGGGTTTTTAATTTGAAAATCCAAAGGGTCTCCTTCCTAGCCAGATGAGTTAATCTATCTCCACCCCGCCAATTCGGGGGAACTTGTTCTATCGCCCTAAATGATAGGCACGATGGCTCTCCAGCGTGTATTACAGCAAAGTGTTTAGACACACTATGTGTCATAAGTCGTCGTCTAATGTTGCCCATGTGTTCCAGTATGCGGACCCTCAGTGGTCTACTTGTACGTCCGACATACTGGAGACCACACGGGCAACATAACATGTAGACGACGTACTCCGAGCGGCAATTAATAAAATGCATAGTCTTAAAATGTTCTTCTGTTGTATTTGAGACAAAATTGATCTTCTCATCTGAGCCCTGCTTGCAAGCTTTGCAAGTAGTACATTTAAAAGAGCCCTTTGGCTTCAAACTTTGCAACATGTATATGGCAGTTGCCCTTTTCTATGCAGGGCACAGACAGTTCACAATTCAGTTACTTTGTTTATCAGACCTTGTATCAGGAAATCTCTTTAGCAGCAGCTTACTCCTCTCCTCATCAACAAAACAGCTTCATGTGTCTACAACCTGGGTTTTTAACACACCTTGATTAGGCAGCTGGGATACCACTAATTGTCCTGAGGTTCCCAGCTGAAGTTAACTAGTCAGATGCTGCACTGCAGACTAGACATAGGTTTTCCAGGCATATAACGGTGGCTTGTATTTACCCTGTCACAGCTAGTATATATTTTTTATTTACTAGTTTACCACCTGTGTTATATCCATACACGCCACAACAGTCAGGGGCGCCCCAGCTTTGTTTTGTTCTATTGAAGTGGGTAATACTATTTATTACACACCCAAACAATACATATCCTAATGATCCTTGTAGGATTCAAGGCTGAACGTGGTCCTTGACAACAACTCTCTGCATCCTTAATGTCATCAGTTCGTATCTGCTTAGAATACCACATGTTTTCTTAACAAGTTAGAATGTGGTGTAGTGGCCTTTGCACATACTGTATATTACTGTATATCTGTTTCCCCCAAAATGTGAATCCCTTCCTCAAAAACAAATCTGGCTTGTTTATTTCTTTACAGGAATGTTGTCTGTAAGATTAAATGTTCTATTTTGATATTTTGATATTTCCTCCTTGATGGGTGAGGTTTTTTTTTTCAAATATGAAACACTCTGGAACTTCTGCAATTCACACCTTGTTTCTACTTCTGGCTCAGGCCCTTACTTCAAACTTATAGCAATGTCTTTTACCTTTAGGCATCATACTTTGCCCTCTTGCTGCCATTTTGCAGCTAGGAGGGTTACATAGTTACTGTTACATAGTTCATAGTAGATGAGGTTGAAAAAGACGTACGTCCATCAAGTTCAACCTATGCTAAATTTAGACAACAGATACTTTATTCTATATCTATACTTACTTATTGATCCAGAGGAAGGCAAACAAAAAACCCCATTAAGGGGGAAAAATAATTCCTTCCTGACTCCAAGAATTGGCAATCGGATTAATCCTGGATTAACATCCTTCCATGTGATACTTATTTGATAATCCCTGTATACCTTTCCCATCTAAAAAGATGTCCAACCTTTTTTTGAACAAATCTATTGTATCTGCCATCACAGCCTCCATGGGTAATGAATTCCACATTTTAACTCCTTACTGTAAAGAACCTTTCCTTTGTTGCTGGTGAAATTTCCTTTCCTCCAACCTAAGGGATGGCCCCGAGTCCTTGTACTGCCGTGGATGAATAGTTCTTTTGAAAGCTCCTTGTATTGTCCCTGAATATTTGTATATAGTTATCATATCCCCTCTTAGACGCTTCTTTTCTAATGTAAATAATCCAATATAGCTACCTCTTCTCATAATTTAATGTCCATCCCCTTTATTTAATTGGTGGCTCTTCTCTGCACTCTCTCTAGTTCCATAATTTATTTTTCTGAGTATTGGTGCCCAAAATTGTACTCCATATTCAAGTGGTGGTCTTACTGCTTTGTAAAGGGGCATAATTATGTCTACTTCCTTCTTCCATCCATTGCCCGTTTGATGCAAGATAAGATCTTGTTTGCCTTTGCAGCTACTGCATGACATTGGGCACTTTGCTAAGCCTGCTGTCTACAAGCACTCCTAATCCTCTCCATCAAGGATTCCCCCATATATCTCCATTTAATTTGTAAGTCGCCTTTTTATTCTTGCATCCCAAATGCATACCTTACTTTATCTGTATTAAACCTCATTTGCCATTTACCTGCCCACGTTTCCAGTCTCTCCAGTCTTTCTGAAGAGAAATTTCATCCTGCTCTGATTCATTACCTTACACAATTAGTATCATCAGCAAAGTTGTGAGAGAGAGGACAGGAAAGAGGAGAGAGGACAGGCAAAAAAAAACTACTCAAAACATAAAAAAAATATCAACAAATCCTGACTATGTTGGCACATACAGTAGACTTAGACATGGTCATTCCTCTACACAGCACACACACAATCAAGAAGACAAAGGCACTTTGACTCAAACGTGGAGATAGCCATGAAATTTCACCAATACTGCTCCACCCTAGATGATGGGAAAAACCAACAAAACCTCAACCTATGTGTAGGTTCTAAAGAATATTTGTGCGATTTTGGACTTCCCACCTTCTCCGTTACTGATTATAGGCCCTTGATGCCCAGATCTCCTCTTAAGAGATTTGTGTGTTTATAAAGGAACTTAAACTATCCAGGGCCCCAGACCAGATGGGTTCTCTAATCTATATGTCAAAAGGTTGAACATCTCCTCTCGCACACTCCCCAAAGCAGGTAAAGGCCCCACTTTTGCCCAAGTTATCAGCCGATTTCTCTTATCAACGTAGACTTAAAATCTTCTCAACTCCTAGTGACCGTCTATGTAGACCTCCAGGGCTGGTCCATGTGGACCAAGTCAGTCTTGTCCCAGGCAGACAAGCTGCGACAACGCTGATGTCGATAGGGCTAATAGCCCAAGCAAAAAAGACTAAAAACCCCAGCGCTCTCGCTCCACGTGGAGATAGCGTTTGACAGGTTGGATTGGGAGTACATGAAGGGAACTCTCAAACAATTAGTCTTTCAAGGGAACTTTCTGTGTGCAGTTAGGGCACTCTACTTGTCTCCTCGACCAGAGTGCTTTGTGCAGGCACAGCCTTTAGAATTTCCCAATTAAAAGGAAAACTAGACAGGGATTCCCCTTTTCCCCCCTCCTGTTTGTCCTGTCTGTAGAACCACTAGAAGCACATATTAGGTCCACACCCGGACATCAAAGGGGTCCAAATTAACGATAAGCAATTTAAAATCTCACTATTCGTTGATGATGCCCTCTCTCCATAACTACACACACTTACTTCCTTACACAACCTTTTTAATGATCTCTGGATTTTCATCAGTCTCGGTTTTAAAATAAACAATCCCAAATCAGAGGCCCTAAATATAAACATCTTAGCTGAAGAAATTAAGTTGATAGATATACATTTTGACTTCAAATGGTGCAGAGAGCTCTAAAAATCTAGCACGCACCTGACGAAAGATTATGACACACCCTATCAAGCCATTTTTCATCCCTAATAAAACCCTCAAGCAGATTTAGCAAGATGGTCCAAATAAATATCTCCATGGATTGGGAGGATAAACACAGTGAAAATGAATCTACTATCTACATGCGAGGCCGGCAACAGAATCATGGGCGCCGAGACAATGAAAGCAGGCCCCCCCCGAACCCATAGCACACCCCCCTCCCCCCAAAACCCATAGCACACCTACCACAAAAAAATGTTAGCGCCAACTTTTATTAACTTTTTCTTACTGTAATACGGAAAAACACTACAATGCAACCTGTTTATTTTATATTTTCAACAAAGACAGATGACTGCCTGCCTGGTGGGTGGTGACTGGTTAGTGAGTGACTGGGTGGGTGAGTGTACGGGTGGGTGAGTGATGACTGGGTGAGGGAGTTAGTTAGTGACGGTGGTGAGTGAGTGACTGGTGTGGTGGGTGAGTGACTGGGTGGGTGGGTGGGTGAGTGACGGGTGGGTGAGTGAGTGACTGGGGTGGGTGATGATGGAGTGACTGTGTGGGTGATCGAGTGACTGGGTGGGTGGGATGGTTGACGTGACTGGGTGCGGTGGGTAAGTGGGTGTATGTGACTAGTGGTTGTGTGAGTAGTGACTGGGTGGG
>CM071568.1:190139776-190209659 GCA_036426205.1 Ascaphus truei
AGGTGCAAGGGGGGTGATTTGAGGTGCATGGGGTGATTTGAGGTGCAAGGGGGGTGATGTGAGGTGCAGGGGGGAGAGTGATGTGAGGTGCAGAGGGAGAGAGTGATGTGATGGGAGATGGAGGATGATGATGAAGGGTGCTGGGGGAGATATGAGGATGATGATGAGGGGTGCTGGGGGAGATATATGAGGATGATGATGAGGTGCTGGAGGAGAGATGATGATGATGATGATGATGATGATGATGATGATGATGATGATGATGATGATGATGATTTTACCCGTGCGGCCCAATTTTTTTTTCCTTGGAGTTCGGCCCTTCTCACTTTACGAGTTGTGCAGGCCTGCTCTAGACAAACTTGTGAGTGAGATGGCTGCAGCCACCCCAAAACCCTTGAACATAATTTCTGCCCCTTCCTCCGAGGCCCTATTACAAGTGGTGGGACAAGTACTAGACAGAGTCATGAAACCCGTCAGTGAGAATAGCCCCTAACAACGACTAAGGACATTCTCCGGGGTGAAGCCTATCCCTGTAGGGGAGGATAATTTTAAAAATTGGATGGACACTGCTACCCAAATGGTGCGTGACTGGCTGTGTTCTGATGGGGAGAAGTGAAAAAGGATTACAGAGAGTCTGAGAGGCCCAGCATTAGACGCCATAAAGGTGTTATGTGTGCGATCCTCAGAGGCGACAGTAACCAATTATCTGGATGTACTGGAAAGTGCTTATGGGACCACGGAAGGTGCTGATGATCTGTACTATAAGTTTAGGAATTCTCTACAATAGGATGGGGAAATGTTCCCTGAGTACTTACATAGAATAGAGAAGCTACTACACTGCGTTGTATTAAGGGGAAGAATTGAAGCTGGTCAGGCCGACAAGGAGAGACTAGAACAAGTCGATCGGGGTGCATTATTAGACGATTTAACCGCAATACGACTATGTATTAGAGAGAGGAAAGAGAATCCTCCCACGTTTGAACAGCTTATCTGGGAAGTGCGTACGGAACAGGACAAGAAAGAGACTCGAGCGGCACTTAGAACTACAACTACCCATGCCAGGGTAGCTGTCGCCAGTGCAGGAGGCTGTGAGGAGAACGGTGCTAGCAATGCAGAGCTTAGAAAACAAATTCAAGAGCTAATGCCGCAAATGAACACATTGATGATGGCTGCGGCACCCAAAAAGAAGGCCTCAGCGGGTACTCTTCCGGATACGCCCCGGACCTATCACCGGGACCGGTTCCGTAGAAATCGAGGTATGGGTTGTTTCCAGTCTGGGGAACATGGACATTAGGCTGCGTACTGCAAGGCACCAAAGGCAAGAGAAGCCTTCAAGAAGCAGGAAAACGACAGAGAGACCTCGTAAGGGAGCATGCCAGGCCCTACACGAAAAGAAGCTCCATGACTAACACACCTCACAAGCATCTGCAGGTACCCCAATCTGCCATTTGAGATTCTTGGCCCTTCTGAGGGCATTTATTGAAGGAAAACCATGCAAGGTTCTTCTGGATAGTGGATCGCAAGGGTCTATAATCTTTCAATCATGGTACAACCTATATATCCGACACCTGCCACTGCAGCCGCTGAATGGACTTGTTGTGTGGGGCCTCAGTGAAGCTAGTTATCTGTACTTGGGCTACGTGGTCGTGAAGTTGGAATTTCCCAATGAAATTGCTGGGGTTGCCGGACACCTTGAAGTAGTGGCACTAATATGTCGAATTGGTGCCAGACTGTTGGAGGAGATGATTATGATCGGACATTGACCATTCACACTATGTGTTTGAAGGTGAACCGACGAGCTGAGAATGATGCCACTAACAAGTCTTATAACCCCAAAGGAGATGTCCGTTGGCCCGGTCTTTGGATGTTTTTTTTTTAGCATGTTCTTGTATAGCGTTGCTAGTTTTACGTGGCGCTTTGCAGGGACATTTTGCAGGCAAAGGTCCCTGCCCCGTGGAGATTCCAATCTATTTTTGGTGCCTGAGGCACAGGGAGATAAAGTGACTTGCCCCATGTCACAGGAGCCGACACCGGGAATTGAACCAGTTCAACTGCTTCAAACTCAGTGCCAGTCAGTGTCTTTACTCACGGAGCCACTTCTTCTCCCATGTATGTTGAATTGCAGTGAAGGTGACCCTCCATCAAGAAGTAAAGAGTTCCATCGTAATTATAGAAGAACCTGCCCCCGGACAATTTCCTGGGTGCATATTACTAAAAGGCCGGAGTGCTTTCCATGCAGAAATGAAAAACAGACTATAGGAGTGGAAGTGAGAAATGAGACTTCCCATGATGTGTGGATACAAAGAGACATTGTGTCAGCTCACCTGTACAGTGCTGAAGTGATAGGCCTAGCCGGGATGAAGAACACTCATAACAGAAGGCGTCAGACATGTTCAATTTTGGAGATAGTACTGTTCCAGAACACTGGAAGAAACGGCTACAAGAAAAAATGGCTTATAGGCCAGAGGTTTTCTCCACTCAAGATTGGTATGTAGGAAAAGCCCATAGAGTGGAACACCAGATTCGTCTTCATGATGCGCGCCCTTTTAGAGAAAGGTCACGGAGATTGGCCCTGGCTTATGTGGAGGATGTGAGGAACTAGTGAGAGCTGGCATCATTTCCGAATCCAGAAGCCCGGATGCATCACCCATAGTGGTCACCCAGAAAAAAAATGAAGCCGTGAGGATGTGTATTGATTATCGCACATTGAACAAAAGGACCACCCCCAGATCAGTACCCGATGCCGCGTATAGAAGACACATTGGATTGCCTCACTGGGAGCAAGTGGTTTTCAGTTTTGGATCTTCACAGTGGATATTATCAGATCCCAATGAGCCAACACGACAAAGAGAAGATTGCCTTTATATGCCCGTTGGGGTTCTACCAGTTTCAGCGGATGCCTCAGGGAGTGTCAGGGGCAACAGCTATGTTGCAAAGGCTAATAGAACGAGTAGTGGGAGATATGAACCTACGTGAAGTGCTGGTATACCTGGACGATATAGTAGTATTTGGGAAAACCCTGGAGGAACACGAAGCTCGGTTGATGAAGGTGTTAGATCGATTAAGTAACAGTGGACTAAAATGATCAGCGGACAAGTGTCAGTTCTGTCGGACATCTGTCACATACGTAGGGAACATCGTATCTGAGAAAGGAGTGGCCACCGATCCTTCTAAATTAGAGGCTATTGCATCATGGCCAAAGCATACGCAGCTAACAGAACTGCTGTCTTTCTTCGGATTCTGCGGGTATTACAGATGGTTCGTGAACAACTTCTCAACTATAGTCCAACCCTTGACACAGCTGACAAAGGATTACCCACCACCAAAAGGGCGTAGCATGACCGCAAGGGCCACCAGTCAAGATTATTTCAAAATTAATGAACCATTTGGGACTAGATGGACTCCTAAGTGCGAGGAAGCTTTCCAAGCCATAAAAGTTGGCTGATGAAGACACCTGTACTAGCATTTGCAGATCCACAAAAGCCCTATGTGCTGCAGGGGACAGTGCTGTACCAAGAGCACCAAGGGGGACTGAGACCAGTAGCGTTTGTGAGCCACGGGTTGATGCTGTCCAAGAAAAACTACCCAGTACACAAACTGGAGTTTTTTGCTTTGAAATGGGCGGTAGTGGACAAACTACATGACTATCTATATGGAGCAGCGTTTGTAGTGCTCACAGACAACATTCCCCTTACGTATATTCTAACATCAGCGAAACTGGATGCCACTGGACACAGGTGGTTGGCAGCATTGGACACTTACAATTTCAGTCTTAAGTACAGACCTGGGAAACAAAATATTGATGCCGATGCATTGTCACGAATTCTCTGGGACCCCCAAGCCCAGGATGAACTTTGGAAAAACATTACCGCTGCAGGAGTGCACGCAATGTGCAAGCAAGTAGAAATACCGAGACAAATTACCACAGAGAATCCAAATAGAGTGGCTGATAGTCTGGGGATCTCTCCCACTGGAGTTCCTTTATTGTACCCTTACCCCGCAGCGTTGACAATGGAGGGATTACCCCAACTAAACCGACAAGATCTATCCTGATCGCAGCACACAGACCCTGGACTGAGAGACATTTGGTCAGTTCTGAGGGACCGGAAGTCACCTCGGGCAGTCATCGGGAAGCACCCTGAGAGTCGACTCCTTGTGAGGCACTGGGATAACCTGCTGCTTAAGAATGGAGTAATGTTCAGAATTTATAAGAAAACGCAGCACCTGGTGACTAAGCATCTGGTACTTCCGTACCGGTATATGCAAGTGGTTCTACGTTCACTACATGACAATCATGGCCATTTGGGCACAGACAAAACAATGGGATCAGTGAAAGATCGATTCTATTGTCCCAGAATGGCACAGGATGTTGAGGAATATTGTAAGAACGGTGGAAGGTGTGTGACCAGAAAGACTTTGCCTACCCGGGCCGTACACCCTTGACCAATATCACCAGCAGTGGGCCACTGGACTTGGACTTCCTGTCAGATAGCAAGAACACCAGTAATATCTTAGTGGTCACAGATCACTTCTCCCGGTATGCGCAAGCATTTCCCCCAAAGGACCAACGAACTGATACAGTCGTCAAAGTGTTATGGGACAAGTATTTCGTCCATTATGGATTGCCAGCCAGGATACACTCCGACCAAGGACGGGACTTCGAAAGCCGACTTATCAAGGAATTACTGCGCATCTATGGGATAAAAAAAATCCAGAACCACGCCTTACCACCCACAAGGAGATCCGCAACCAGAGAGATTCAATAGGACCCTATTAAATATGATGGGTATCCTAAATAATCGAGGAAAGGAAAGATGGAGTCAGCATGTACACCACTTAGTCCATGCTTATAACTGCACCAAGAATGAAGCCACTGGGTATTCACCCTATTACCTAATGTTTTGACAGGAAACCCGATTGCCCATTGACCTGTGTTTTGGAGTGTCGGCAGATAGCACATCCCCAACCACGTACATTCAACATGTACAGAAACTCAGAGACCAGTTACAAGAAGCGTACAAGCTGGCCACTTCTGCATCTGACACAAATAATGATGGAAACAAAAGCTGTTACGATAAAAGAGTACACAGGCAAGAGTTACAACTGCCAGACAGAGTCCTTATCCGGAATCTGGGGATACCAGGAAAACACAAAATAGCAAATCACTGGAAAACCGAGCCTTATGTGGTAGTAGAGAAGCTAGAAGAACTCCCCGTCTATTGAATGAGGCCTGAAAAGGGAAATGGGCCCACAAAGAATCTACATAGAAACCACCTCCTGCCAATAGGTCAGTTAGTGCGCTGCCTAGAGAGAAAACATTCCAAGAGAACCCCATAGGCCCAGGAGAAGTGATCGATTGAACAGAGGACAGGGTTCTGGTACATATCCAGTTAGCCAGGATAGGCAAGACAGTGATGAGGAGTACGAACAAGAGGAGGGGTACCCTGGTGAAGGAATGTTAGGGCACTTGGCAAATATTTTGAACAGGGAATAACTGCCTGCGCCTCAACCGGGTCCCAAAATACAATCAGAATTTAGAAAAAACTGTTATTCTTGAACTGGATCCCAGAGCAGGGAATTTACCCCCATAGGTCCTGATGAATCCGTGATAGGTGACTGTGAGTCTTCCCCTAGTGCAGGGCCCGCAATATCTGAGTCACCGGTACCATATGAGTCCCCTAAGGTGGAAAGGGAAGTAGATGTCATACCTCCGGCATTAGCCTCACATCCTAAGGGAGACTAGACCCCACATGAGACTGACCTATGACTTACCAGGAGTTTCAACTGAGGTCCCTATGGTTATTACTGTTCGATTGGTAGTACCCATGACTCTGGAAATAGTAGATGTTGGGGAATGTAGAACATTCTGGGGTAACAAGAATGCTGTCTGTCAAAACTGTTTGAGTGTCGAATCTACTGTACTGATGATGTACCTCAAGAGAAGTTAATTGTTAGATTAGATAAATGTATTGTTGGTTTATCCTGGTTGATGGGGACATCAACATTTCAGCAGGGGGAAGATGTAACCCCCTGTGTCTGCTATCAGCAGAGGACATGGCCCCTTTAAGAATTACATTCCACTGGACCATGTGACTGTGCTTAGCCAGTGGAATGACAGTTGGTGACAGTTGGAAAGGGATTGCTGAAGGGACTGGTGTGGCAGTTTGTTTTGATATGGTGAGGCTGCTGCAGAACACTCTGCAAGGGCCTGACCGATCCATGGAGTGAGGAGACTGGTGGATTTTTCTGGCCAGTACAAAGTACAGTGACACCTCAGGGCGCACTGCAACAGCTAAGAGGAGAAATATCAGGATTTAACAGCCAGAGGAAAGAAAGAGATCCCCCTGAATTGGAACACAGGTTATGTTTTCAAATGAACTGTAAGAAGCAGCAGCCTGCATCTGTTTGAAACCAGAGCTCCAACGAAAGGTTATTAAAAAAATACCCTGTCTGATCAACAGTGTATGTGAACTAATATGCAGTGACTGTAAAATATATACAGAGGCGCAACGGTTGTGATTTGTTTTAGTAGGATTAGAGAAATACTGTGTGGTTATGTCGTAGCCCTGTTTACTGTATGTATCCCTGTTCAAAATGATAGATAAAGTAATATACAGTTTGTTATAATTCCTTACAGTTTTGTTGTGTCTAATTACTCCTGCGAAACCCCAAGTTACAGAAGTTACAGGACTCAGGCCCCGACCTCAGTGACAGGTTCTATAGTCTGAGGTAAAGTAAAGAGGGGTTACATTGGAGGCGCTGCTGAGATTTTCACCATAAAGGGGACACAAGCGCAGGGATATCTACTGATACTGTCCATCAAGAAAACGTGACGGCGGACATTTTGTGTAGTGCACAAGGTTTTTCTGTCATCATGAGTGCCACCATCTTAACTGACTGGTGCTCCAGGGTGGGAATAGACCGTGATAAGGCTTTTTTAGTAACAGGAATCCCTGACACTGTGGATGATGTAGCTATTAATGGGTTGCTTGAAACAGTGCAAGTGTGGGGAAAATCCGGATAAAAGAAAAAGTGTTACATTATGATGATTTTTTAAAATTATATTCTGTGTATGCTCTGAAGCTATTGACCCACAGACAGTACCCACAAGTGTACCCAGGGTAGATGCCACAACTGTATGGAGTCTTATTACTCGATATAGTCCCTGTAACAGGGGAGTTATTCCTGTTCAAGTAATGTGCCTCTAATCCAGCAGTGTGGTGGTTAACTGCTGGTAGTCAATTAACAAACACCACCTGCCTGATTAGATTGCTTAGAAAAGCCTGTCTTTTGAGACAGGAAGTGAGACTCCTTAGCTCACACCTGAGCTGAACTTGGAGACAAACAGTCTTGAGCCCTGCCAGAAGAAACAGCAGAGCTGCTTTCAAGACACAGGGGAAACTTCTAAACCTGAATGCTGACACACCCTGAGGAAAAGGGAGCTGAACCAGGGACAGAGAAGATTTCCCCTCCAAACCACTACAAACCGATAAGACTTTCATATACAAGACTTTTTATATCTGTTCATCTCATGCTATATGTTTGGGGCTGGGAGACATGCTTATCTAAGGGTGTTGTGAACTGCATAGTATTTCACTAGAAATACTCCCAAGTGAATAGAAGCTTTGTTTACCCCTTGTTTGGATGGTTTCCTGGTGTTAAGGAAACAGGCGCAATAAAAGGCTTATTTAATTTCACTACAATCAGTCTCCCTTGCATACCTCTGTGAGCGTCCGCCTACATATGGTGTCCGAAGTGGGACGAGAGGGGGTCTTTGAAGTTAGAATGGACCGGAGATTTGTTCTGTGAATTTTTTTTTATGCTTTTTGCCTACAAACAGTCTGAGCAACTTAAAAAAAAAAAAAAAAAAATCTCATGCAGCAGAGATCAGAGTTAAAGTGATACACACCACTGCACTGAAACTTACAAAACCACAGATGGACTCTTTTCCCCAATCCCAAGAGGAGAGAGAGAGAGAGACTGCTGAAGCAAGTAAAACCTTATTTGCCTATCACAATAAAGTGTAATATGCTCATTGAAATAGGAGGTTTGCCTTCCAGCCATAGTCAGGGTTCAAGAAGTGAGTTAGCCCTTGAAAGGGATAGGCATTTGTTATTTTCAAATGTTTAGCTGAAGCAGTGAATACAGATGGTGACCCATGAGCGGTACTGATTCTGCAAGTAAAGGCTGCCACACCGCATAGGACTACAAGTTGTGAATGGAGTATATGCAGAAAAATGTGAAAATTGATGCAAGACTGTGCTGAAGCAGGGGAATTTTCAGTAAACAAGTGCTGAGGGTAAAATTGCCTACTAGAAAAAAAGGAATTGCTGAACTGTGTAAAATGTATCCCAAAGTGTGAAGAGTGAATGTCATAATACCCAAAGTTGAGACTGAACTCAAACAGAAAATCACATTATTTGGCTGAAGCAGAGAGATTGCACCTAGCAAGTAAATGGTGTAAATCAAACAGAAGTTTTTACCTAGCAACTACACATTCAGCATACCTAATGAGAGATTACACCTAGCAAGTAAATGGTATAATGCAAATAGACGTTTTTACCTAGCAACTGCACATCTTGTATACCTGATAAGAGAAAATGCATGCACAGTACTGCTGATATTGTAAAACTTACCCAAGAAAGAAAACGTCTACAGAGATGCCTGTGAGAGCTACGACCTCTACAAGCAAAATATGCCCACCTGTAGGACTACCACAATTGGGGGGTTTAGCAAATACAGTGGCAACAGCTGCAATAGCGCCTCCTGAGGTCAGGAAGAAAATTACACCTGATAGCCTAAAAATGGAGGACAAGATGCAGCGTTCCTGTAATGAACCCTACCCCACGGAAGAGTGGGCCTTCCAGTCCAATAAAGAGGAAGACATCTCTTACGGGGAACCCGAACCGAGTCACACCCACAAAACACCCCAAGAATGGTGGGGGTGCCTGAACTCGGCACGAACCAAAAAGACCGCTCCCTTTGATGACGAATATGATCAGCAGGAGAAAGAGCGGGAGCAGTGGATCACCGAATATTTGCATCAGCTATTACAGTTGCAAGAAAAGCCGGGTGGATCCAGTGACGCTGCTAAAATTTTAAATGAAGATGGAGACACCAGTATCCCTGAAGGGACGGTGTCATCCAAATCAAAAAGGCGGAAAAAGAAAAGCGGTTCTTCACTTACCGTGGAAGGAACAGACACGTCCGCAGATCCTGTGGAGGAAAAGGGGGGCCGAGTTGCCCTGCAGCCTAGAGAAAATGGAGAATTCGTCCCGCGGTTAACCGAATATACAGAGGGCCCAAGGCAAAAGTCGTGTACCCCAAAGAAGTGTCTGTCCGGTGCCAACAGTGAGGAACCCTCAACCAACCATCCCAGGGAAGCGGAGCCGGAACCAGTGAGTGTCAATCCCTTGACCAGCCCTGAGGATGCCCTGAAAAATGCCAGGCGTGACTGTGATATACTCCGTGAACAATTGAAACAAAAGAAAGATGGTTACGCGGAGCTACTGAAAAATAACGTGAAGCTACAGGAACATGTGCTCGCAATGTACTCTGCAGCCAGGACAGAATTGGACGATCTCAAGACTGAGCTAGATACTGCAAACGCTACTATTTCCGGCATGGATGAAAAGCAAAGCCAATCTGGTAAAATGATGACTAAGCTGAAGCGGAAGTATGAGGAGGCACTAAAGCAGATGACAGTCTTTCAGCAAGAAGTTCACACTCCGCGTAGAGCTGAATGCCTCACAACAGGAGGTCAACAATGTCCGGACAGAGGTGGACGTATCTCAGAAAGAGGTTCAGACATTCCGCAGAGCACTGGATGCCTCACATCATGAGACCAACAGCTGTCGCACAGATCTGGAAGTTTCCAGAAAGGAACTACACAGTCTCACTGAGGAGCTGGACATATCTAAAGAAACTATTGTCAATCTTGATACAGATCTCCAAGTCTCTCAGAAGGAGCTTCAGACCCTCAACCTAGAGAAGGAAGTCTCACGCCAGGAGACTGTCATTCTCAAAGCAGATGTGTGTAAATGGAAGGAGGACTGCAAAGAGGCCCTGAATAGTACAGAGACTGAAAAAGGAGAAAATTTAAGATTAGAAAGAAAAAACTTAAAACTCAAAGAAGAAAATTTTAATTTGACAAACGATTTCAAGGAAAAGAATGAAAAGCTGCACGAGCTTAAGGAAATAAATAGACTTTTGGAAGGTGAGAAGTTTGAAGCAGAGCACCGACTGCAGAACCAACTGCAAGGTCTGCGTACGCACCTCGAGAAGGCCGAGGAGAAGCAGCGAACTCTGCAGGAAGAAAATCTGCAGGCTGTTAAAGAAATTCAAGTGCTGCAGGAACGTCTGATGACCCAGTATGTCCCCGCAAAGCAGCATGAGAAACTGAAGGCTACCCTGAGCGTCACCAAAGCATTGCTAGAGGCCAAGCTTAGAACCCAGGTGACCCGGCACAAAAGGGAGCACAAGAAGGTCCAGAAACTGAAACAAGTAACTGTGGCCCGAGCAAAGAAATTCATAGTGCTTCACAATGCAATAAAAATGTGGAAGCAAGCTCAGAGAAAGCAAAGCGTGCAGATAAATTCCCTGAGAAGAGACTTGCAAGACGCACTCAAAAAACAGGGATCTCTCGCGGATGAGATTAGAGTCCTACAAGGACAAGTATTGACCCTGACTAAGCATCAGTATCCCACGGCCTCAAAAACCCATGAAGACAAGGGTACAGTGAGAGCTGGGAATACCGCTCATCTGAAAGACAAGGTTGCAAAATTTGAACCACCTAAACAAGCACTAGCAAAACCTTCAGCCACCCGGCAGGCAACAAAAGAAGGTACACGTGCTGAATCAAAACCAGAAGAATCCTTAGCTGATGAAGCTGAAAAGATGGGACATTCTCTGGAAGTGGGTGTGGAATTGCAACTTAACCACAAAGAGGCTGAACTAGCAATCCCATTGAGTGGGAAAAGGGCAGAGAGACAGCTTCAAGAGCGGAAAACTCAAAGGGCTGTTTTTAAACGCTCTGCAACTGCTGCCATACAGTATGCCTACAATAAGACGAGCACCCAACGCGAGGGAAATCTCATGACCGCGCACGTAGCAAAAAGACTATACTTAGAAAAAGTCCTCCTCGAGCGACTGAGGGGTGCTGATCTCAAGCACCTTCAGGAGGAGACACGAATAAACTGGAGAAAGGGCTCCAATCCCAGCAGGACTGAGGGTTCTCTTCCTCCATCCACTCTCATTCAAGTCACAGAGATATCTCGAATGAGAGTGGAAGGATGGGCTTTGGCCGTGGCAAGCCCGAGCTTCCAACAAACAGGGGAGGTATGTAACAGGGGAGTTATCCCTGTTCAAGTAATGTGCCTCTAATCCATCAGTGGGGTGGTTAACTGCTGGTAGTCAATTAACAAACACCACCTGCCTGATTAGATTGCTTAGAAAAGTCTGTCTTTTGAGACAGGAACTGAGACTTCTTAGCTCACACCTGAGCTGAACTTGGAGACAAACAGTCTTGAGCCCTGCCAGAAGAAACAGCAGAGCTGCTTTCAAGACACAGGGGAAACTTCTAAACCTGAATGCTGACACGCCCTGAGGAAAAGGGAGCTGAACCTGGGACAGAGAAGATTTTCCCTCCAAACCACTACAAACAGATAAGACTTTCATATACAAGACTTTTTATATCTGTTCATCTCATGCTATATGTTTGGGGCTGGGAGACATGCTTATCTAAGGGAGTTGTGAACTGCATAGTATTTCACTAGAAATACTCCCAAGTGAATAGAAGCTTTGTTTACCCCTTGTTTGGATGGTTTCCTGATGTTAAGGAAACAGGCGCAATAAAAGGCTTATTTAATTTCACTATAATCAGTCTCCCTTGCATACCTCTGTGAGCACCCGCCTACAGTCCCGCTGTTACAGTTCATGACCTGCCCTCTAACCGACTGGTAGATAGAGTAAAAGAATTATTACTGATGGAAGGGAAGACTCTAGACCAGGCCTGCACTCATTGTGTGGCCCGCGGCGGCTTTCCCCGTCCGCCTCCCTCCTGAGCCCGCTCTCCCCCCCGCGAGCCCGCTTTCCCCCTCGCGAGCCCGCTTTCCCCCTCAGGAGCCCGCTTTCATCCCCTTCGCGAGCCCGCTTTCATCCCCCTCGCGAACCCGCTTTCATCCCACCAGCTCTCCCCATCCTCTCAAGCCCGCGCTCCCCCTCCTCTCCCGCCCACGAGCCTGCTTTCAGGACTGCACGCTCTATGCGTGTGGCACTTCCTGTGCCCGCAGTGCTTGTCCTGCCTGCTCTGCCACCGTGAGGTGAGGTGCAGGGGGGAGGTGAGGTGCAGGGGGGGAGGTGAGGTACAGG
Organism: Ascaphus truei; assembly: GCA_036426205.1. Lineage (NCBI taxonomy): Eukaryota > Metazoa > Chordata > Amphibia > Anura > Ascaphidae > Ascaphus > Ascaphus truei. The sequence goes on from CM071568.1 coordinate 190,152,146, forward strand.
GGGCTGCAGGGGGTGGGGTAAGGTACAGGAGGGCTGCAGGGGGTTGAGGTACAGGGGTGATTTGAGGTGCATGCGGGGTGATTTGAGGTTCATGGGGGGTGATTTGAGGTGCAAGGGGGGTGATTTGAGGTGCATGGGGGGTGATTTGAGGTGCATGGGGGAAAAATGAATACAAACCTTATTACGGTCCTTTGTGGGGGACCGCAGACGTTGACTTTGTGACGGTTGTTTAATACAATTACGGATTAGTACTTTACGTACCTGAGTGCTGTCTGCTGATTTCGTGGAACGGTATCATACATTTGTCTTTATTTTATGGGATATGTACCAACAATCATTGGATGACTATTGGAATGCCGGCTGCTATGGTTCTTGTATATACATACATACATACATACAAATACATACTACATACAACTACATACATACAGTTTTATATATATATATTACAACCAGCCTTAGCAAGTTTCCTCTCTTTCTCTATGCAATGGAAGAAATACATAACACAGTATATATTGGTAGTGTAGGACCTGGATACCTGGTAGAATATGGGTCTACCGTGACGTGGTTGCAGGCTTAAAATGTTTTGGCCAAAGTATTAAACTAAATGACTCATACTTATGTAACCCCTCTTTACTTTTTACTTACACACTATAGAACCTGTCACGAGAAGTGGGGGCCTGAGTCCTGTAACTTGGGTTTTAACTCTCTTATAGTGGGTGGTACACAGAGTGGGAAGCAGAGTAATTAGACACAAAAAAGAAAACTGTAAGGAATTATAAACACCTTGATATTACTTTATCTATCATTTTGAACAGGATACATACACAAGGCTACGACATAACCACACAGTATTCTCTAATCCTTAAAACAATCACAACCGTTGCGCCTCTGTATAATTTTTACAGTCACTGCATATTAGTTCACGTACCTACTGTTGATCAGACAGGGTATTTGTTTAATAACCTTTCGTTGGAGCTCTGGTTTCAAACAGATGCAGGCTGCTGCTTCTTACAGGTTCATTTGAAAAATAACCTGTGTTCCAATTCAGGGGGATCTCTTTCTTTCCTCTGGCTGTTAAATCCTGTATTTCTATTTTCCTCTTAGCTGTTGCAGTGCCCCTGAGGTGTCACTGTACTTTGTACTGGCCAGAAAAATCCACCAGTCTCCTCCACTCCATGGATCGTCAGGCCCTTGCAGAGTGTTCTGGCAGCAGCCTCACCATATCAAACAAACTGCCACACCAGTCCCTTCAGCATCCCTTTCCAACTGTCACACCACTGTCATTCCACTGGCTAAGCACAGTCCATGGTCCAGTGGAATGTAATTCTTAAAGGGGCCATTCCTCTGCTGATAGCAGACCAGGGGGTTACATCTATCTCCCCCTGCTGAAATGTTGATGTCCCCATCAACCAGGTAAACCAACAATACATTTATCTAATCTAACAATTAACTTCTCTTGAGGTACATCATCAGTACATAGATTCGACACTCAAACAGTTTTGACAGACAGCATTCTTGTTACCCCAGAAGAATTTCTACATTCCCCAACATCTACTATTTCAGAGTCATGGGTACTACCACAAATCGAACAGTAATAAACCATAGGGACCTCAGTTGAAACTCCTGGTAAGGTCATAGTCAGTCTCAGTGGGTCTAGTCTCCCTTAGGATGTGAGGCTAATGCCGGAGGTATGACATCTACTTCCCTTTCCTACCTTAGGGGACTCATATGGTACCGGTGACTCAGATATTGCGTGGGGCCCTGCACTAGGGGAAGACTCACAGTCACCTATCACGGATTCATCAGGACCTATGGGGGTAAATTCCCTGCTCTGGGGATCCAGTTCAAGAATAATACAGTTTTTTCTCAAATTCTGATTGTATTTTGGGACCCGTTTGAGGCGCAGGCAGTTATTCTCCCTGTTCAAAATATTTGCCAAGTGCCCTACCTTTCCTTCACCAGGGTACCCCTCCTCTTGTTCTAGTACTCCTCATCAACTGTCTTGCACTATCCTGGCTAACTTGTATCCGATGACATCACCGCCCTTCCTCTGTCATCGTCCCTTCTTCTCCTTTGCTCTATGGGTCTCTTGAATGTTTTCTCTCTAGCAGCGCACTAACTGACCTATTGGCAGGAGGTGGTTTCTATTAGATTCTTTGTGGGCCCATTTCCCTTTTCAGGCCTCATTCATACGGGGAGAGTTTCTTCTGCTTCAGCTTCTCTACTACTACACTAACTAGGCTCGGTTTTCCAGTGATTTGCTATTTTGTGTTTTCCTGGTACCCCAGATTCCGGATAAGGACTCTGTCTGGCAGTTGTAACTCTCTTGCCTGTGTACTCTTTTATCGTAACAGCTTTTGTTTCCATCATTATTTGTGTCAGATGCAGAAGTGGCCAGCTTGTACGCTTCTTGTAACTGGTCTCTGAGTTTCTGTACATGTTGAATGTACGTGGTTGGGGATGTGCTATTCGCGACCGCACAATACCAAAACACAGGTCAATGGGCAATCGGGTTTCCTGTCAAAACATTAGGTAATAGGGTGAATCCCATTGGCTTTCATTCTTGTGCATTTAGCTGGACTATAGTGTGTACATCTGACTCCTCTTTCCTTTCCAAGTTGTAACTGCTGACCCATCTTTCTTTCCTCTCGATTATTTAGGATACCCATCATATTTAATGGGTCCTATTGAATCTCTCTGGTTGCGGATCTCCTTGTGGGTGGTAAGGCGTGGTTCTGGATTTTTTTTATCCCATAGATGCGCAGTAATTCCTTGATAATTCGGCTTTCGAAGTCCCGTCCTTGGTCGGAATGTATCCTGGCTGGCAATCCATAATGGACGAAATACTTGTCCCATAACACTTGTGACGACTGTATCAGTTCGTTGGTCCTTTGGGGAAATGCTTGCGCATACCGGGAGAAGTGATCTGTGACCACTAAGATTATTACTGGTGTTCTTGCTATCTGACAGGAAGTCCAAGTCCAGTGGCCCACTGCTGGTGATATTGGTCAAGGGTGTACGGCCCGGGTAGGCAAAGTCTTTCTGGTCACACACCTACCGTCACACCTTCCATCCTTCACTTCTTCATTTCCACATCCTGCCATCTGGGACAATAGAATCGATCTTTCACTCGATCCCATTTGTTTTGTCTGTGCCCAAATGGCCATGATTGTCATGTAGTGAACGTAGAACCCACTTGCATATACCGGTACGGAAGTACCAGATGCTTAGTCACCAGTTGCTGGCGTTTTCTTTCCTATAATTCTGAAACTTACTCCATTCTTAAGCACAGGTTATCCCAGTGCCTCACAAGAGTTGACTCTCAGGGTGCTTCCCGATGACTGCCCGAGTGACTTCCGGTCCCTCAGAACTGACCAAATGTCTCTCAGTCCAGGGTCTGTGTGCTGCGATCAGGATAGATCTTGTCGGTTTAGTTGGGGTAATCCCTCCATTGTCAACGCTGCGGGGTAAGGGTACAATAAAGGAACTCCAGTGGGAGAGATCCCCAGACTATCACGCCCTCTATTTGGATTCTCTGTGGTAATTTGTCTCGGTATTTCTACTTGCTTGCACATTGCGTGCACGTCCTGCAGCGGTAATGTTTTTTCCAAAGTTCATCCTGGGCTTGGGGGTCCCAGAGAATTCGTGACAATGCACGTCGGCAATCAATATTTTGTTTCTTCTCCACAGGTCTGTAACTTAAGACTGAAATTGTAAGTGTCCATGCTGCCAACCCCACCTGTGTCCTGGCATCCAGTTTCGCTGATGTTAGAATATACGTAAGGGGAATGTTGTCTGTGAGCACTACAAACGACGCGCTCCATATAGATATCATGATGTATTTGTCCACTACGACACGCCTCATTCATAACAAAGCACCAAATCTTCGCAGTGTTGTGTACTGGGTAGTTTTTCTTACTTGACTACATCAACCCGTGGCTCACAAACGCTACTGGTCTCAGTCCCCCTTGGTGCTCTTGGTACAGCACTGTCCCCTGCACACTAAGGGCTTTGTGGATCTGCAAATGCTAGTACAGGTGTCTTCATCAGCCAACTTTTATGGCTTGGAAAGCTTCCTCGCACTTAGGAGTCCATCTAGTCCCAAATGGTTTCATTAATTTTGAAATAATCTTGACTGGTGGCCTGCGGTCCTAGTGCTAACTGCCTTTCTTGTTGTGGTGGGTACACTTTGGTCAGCTGTGTCAAGGTGGGGACTATAGTTGAGAAGTTTGTTCACGAACCATCTGTAATACCCGCAGAATCCGAAGAAAGACAGCATTTCTGTTATCTGCGTATGCTTTGGGCCATGATGCAATAGCCTCTAATTTAAGAAGATCGGTGGCCACTTCCTTTCTCAGTATACGATTTCCCTACGTATGTGACAGATGTCCGACAGAACTGACACTTGCCCGCTGATCATTTTAGTCCACTGTTGACTAATCGATTACACGATCTAACACTTCATCAACCGAGCTTCGTGTTCCTCCAGGGTTTCCCAACTACTACTATATCGTCCTATAACCAGCACTTCACGTGGTTCAATATCTCCCACTACTCGTTCTATTAAGCCTTTGCAACATAGCTGTTGCCCCTGACACTCCCTGAGGCATCCGCTGAAACTTGGTAGAAACCCCAACGGGCATATAAAGGCAATCTTCCTCTTTGTCGTGTTGGCTCATTGGGATCTGATAATTCCACTGTGAAGATCCAAACGAAAAACACACCATGAAACACTTGCTCGCTTGCCCCAGTGAGGCAACAATGTGCTTCTTATCTTTTTTTTCTCTTTGGCTTTTGATTTCCCCCCCCCCGTCTTCGTCTTTTGTGTTATTGGGCTTTCTTCTTTTTTTGTGTGTCGGAAGATAGTCTTGAAAGTTCCCCTGGGGATGTAAGTTTTAAAAAAAGTCCTTTATATAAGTGTTCTTTGATTGCTTATTCTATATAAATTGGATTTTGTCTATAGTAGTCTTATTTCTGTGGTGTTAGGTGTCTGTATTGCTTGAGGCGACGATTGCTGCCCCTCCCCTCGCTCCACTGAGTTTTTCTTAAAGGCCTTTGTCTATTCCGGTTTGGGTCCGTGTTCATATTTGTGTTGGAGAGTTCTTGCTTTTTTTATTCGGGAAGAAGATTCGGTGATAGCTGGGTGGTGCTGGTGAGAGATCTGAGATAAGTGGTTGAACTTAGAGTGGGTTCTAGGTGACGTAGTTATAATCTTTGGGTTGTCTTGGGAGAAGCTTTTAGGTATTATTGGGTTGGTGAGATAGCGTGTTTCCTAATGGTTCTGCTATATAGTATAGGATGTGGGGCAGAAGATTAAGAGTGGGGGGGTTCGAGGGCGTACTGCGTGTAAGAGGCTTATCGTCGTGAATGGCGGTGATGTGCTGATATGGGGGTTGAGTTGATTGAGATTGGATTAGTAACTTTATTCATTTCTGTTTCTTTCTCCTATATCGCGGCATCGGGTACTGATCGGGGTGGTCCTTTCTTTTGTTCAATGTGCGTAATCCAAAACACATCTCTCAGAGCTTCATTTTTTTTTTTCTGGTGTGACCACTATGGGTGATTGATGCATCCGGGCTCTGGATTCGGAAATGATGCCAGCTTCACACTAGTTCCTCACACCATCCACTAAGCCAGGCCAACTCCGTGACCTCCTTCTCTAAAAGTGGCGTCGCATCATGACAGAACGAATCTGGTGTGTTTCACTCTAAATGGTGCTTTTCCTACATCCATCTTGAGTGGAGAAAAAACCTCTGGGCCTATAAGAACCATGTTTTCTTGTGCGTTTCCTCCAGTGTTCTGGAAACAGTACTACTACTCCAAAACTTGAAACATGTCTGACGCCTTCATCTGTTATGCTAGTGTTCTCATTCCCGGTAGCCCTATCACTTCAGCACTGTACAGGTGAGCTGACCACAATGTCTTTTGTATCAACACATCATGGGAACGTACTCTTTCTCACTTCCATCCTATATCTGTTTTTTCATTTCCGCATTTTTCGATGAAAGCATCTCCGGCCTTTTTTAGGTAAAATATGCACCAGGAATTGGGGGGGGGGGGCCGGGGGCAGTGCTTTCTTTTCTTAATACGATGGAACTCTTTACTTATTGATGGGGGTACCTCACTGCAATTCAACATACATGGGAGAAGAAGTGGCTCCGTGAGTAAAGACACTGACATGGCACTGAGTTTGAAGCAGTTGATGTTTCAATTTCAATTCAACGGTGTCGTGCTCCTGTGACATGGGGCACGTCACTTATCTCCTGTGCCTCAGGCACCAAAAATAGATTGGAATCTCCACGGGGCACAGGGACCTTTGCCTGCAAAATGTTCCCTGCAAAGCGCCCCGTTTAAAACTAGCAACGCTTAATCAAGACATGCTAAAAAAAAAAAATCCAAACGAGCCAACGGGCCAAACGGCATCTCCTTGGGGTTATAGAATAAACTTGTTAGTGGCATCATTCTCAGCTCGTTCGGTTCACCTTCAAAACACTAACCATAGGTGAATGGTCAATGTCCGATCATAATCATCTCCTCCAACAGTCTGGGCACCAAGTTCGACATATTAGTGCACTACTATCATTCAAGGTGTCCGGCAACCCCAGCAATTCATTGGGAAATTCCAACTCAAGACCACGTAGCCCAGTACAGATAACTAGCTTCACTGAGCCCCACACCAAAACAAGTCCACTTCACTCGCTGCAGTGGCAGGTGTCGATATATAGGTTGTACTATGATTGAAAGATTATAGACCTTGCGATCCACTATCCGAAGAAACCTTGGCATGGTTTTCCTCCAATAAATGCCCTCAGAAGGCCAAGAATCTCAAAGGCGCGATTGGGGTACCTGCAGATGCTTGTGAGGTGTTGTTAGTCATGGATGCTTCTTTTCGTGTAGGCCTGGCATGCTCCCTTACGAGGTCTCTCTGTCGTTTTCCTGCTTCTTGAAGGCTTCTTCTTGCCTTTGGTGCCTTGCAGTACGCAGCCTAATTTGTTCCCGGTCCAGACTGGAAACCAACCTCATTCTCTATTCGTGACGAACCGGTCCCGGTGATAGGTCGGCTATCCGGAAGAGTAACCCCCGCCTGAGGCCCTTCTTTTTGGGTGCCGCAGCCATCATCAATGTGGTTCCATTTGCGGCATTGCTCTTGAATTTGTATTTTTTCTAAGCTCTCGCATTGCTAGCACCGTTCTCACTCCATCACAGGCGCTCCTGCACTGGCGACAGCTACCTGGCATGGGTAGTGTAGTTCAAGTGCGCTCGAGTCTCTTTCTTGCTGTCTCTGTCCTACGCACTTCCCAGTAAGCTGTTCAAACGTGGGGAGTTCTCTTTCCTCTCTCTATAACATAGTCGTATTGCGGTTAAAAATCGTCTAATAATGCACCCCCCGATCGACTTGTTTCTAGTCTCTCCTTGTCGGCCTGAACAGCTTCAATTCTTCCCCTTAATACCATACGCAGTGTAGTACGCTTCTCTATTCTATGTAAGTACTCAGGGAACATTTCCCCATCCTATTGTAGAGATTCCTCAAACTATAGTACAGATCATCAGCACCTTCGTGGTCCCATAAGCACTTTCCAGACATCCAGTATAATTGGTTACTGTACTGCCCTCGAGGATCGCACACATAACACCTTTATGGCGTCTAATGCTGGGCCTCTCAGACTCTCTGTTAACCTTTTTCACTTCTCCCCATCAGAACACACCGCCAGTCACGCTCACGCATTTGGGTAGCAGTGTCCATCCAATTTTAAATTAGCTCCCTACAGGATTTATTATTGCTTCGAGGTCCCCACCCGGAGAATAGTCCTTAGTCTTTGTTAGGGTCATTCTCACTGACGGGTTTCATGACTTCTGTCTAGTACTTGTCCCACCACTTGTATAGGGCCTACGGAGGAAGGGGCAGTAATTATGTTCAAGGGTTTTGGGTGGCTGCAGCCCATCTCACTCACAGTTTTATTAGAGCAGGCGCACAACTCGTAAAGTGGAGAAGGGCCGAACTCCAAGGAAAAAAAAAATGGGCCCGCACGGGTAAAATCATCATCATCAATCATCAATCATCATCATCATCATCATCATCATCATCATCATCATCATCTCGCATCGATCATCTCCTCCCTCCATCACCAACGGGCAACCGGGGTCATCATCATAACCTCCTTACTTAATCTCCCAACCAGGGGGATCATCCTCCCTCTCTCCCTCTCTCCTCCCTCCCCCCCCCTCTCTCACCTCCTCCTCATCTCGCTCCCGCCACTCACGTCGCTCCTCCTCATCCCCTATATCTCCCCGCATCAACCCCCTCATCATCATCCTCATATCGTCTCCCCATCAAACCCTTCCTCATCATCCTCCCACATCGTCCTCCTCCAGCTCCCCTCCCATCCCTCTCTCCCCTCTTCGCCCTCAGCCTCCACGGCGCCCTCTCCCCCCTGCTTGCAGCCCCTCCCCTGCGGTCTCCCCCCTCTTCCGTCTCGTCCCTCGTCCCCCCTGTCGTTTCCCCCCTCCGCGTGGCCCTCCCGCAGGGCGAATCCCCTTTCCCCTCCCTCACACGCCCATGCCCTCAATCACCCCCTTGCACCTCACATCAACCCCTTGCACACCTCAAATCCAACAAATCACACCCCCATGCAAACCTCAAATCAATCAATCACCCCCCATGCCCCTCACATCCCCCCCCATGCCACCTCAATCACCCCCATGCAACCTCAAATCACCCCCCCATGCACCTCAAACCCCCTTGGCAAACCTCAAATCACCCCCCTTGCACCTCAAATCACCCCCCTTTCACCTCAAATCACAACCCCCCCAGCACCTCAAATCACCCCCCCATGCAACCTCAAATCAAATTCCCCCCCCTTGCCCTTGCACCTCAAATCACCCCCATGCCCCCTCAAATCAACCCCCCATGCAACCCTCAATTCAAATCACCCCCCTCGCCCCGCAAATCAAACCCCCCATGATCAGTAGACAGCACTCAGGTAAGTAAAGTAATCCGTAATTGTATTAAACAAAGCACAAATTCCAACGTTTCGGTCCAACAATGGACCGCCCTGAGGAAGGTCCATTGTTGGGACCGAAACGTTGGAATTTTGTGCTTTGTTTAATACAATTACGGATTTACTTTACTTACCTGAGTGCTGTCTGCTGATTTCGTGGAAACGGTATCATACATTTGTCTTTATTTTATGGGATATGTACCAACAATCATTGGATGACTATTGGAATGCCGGCTGCTATGGTTCTTGTATATACATACATACATACATACATACATACATACATACATACATACATACATACAGTTTTATATATATATATATACACAGCCTTAGCAAGTTTCCTCTTTTCTCTATGCAATGGAAGAAATACATAACACAGTATAATATTGGTAGTGTAGGACCTGGATACCTGGTAGAATATGGGTCTACCGTGACGTGGTTGCAGGCTTAAAATGTTTTGGCCAAAGTATTAAACTAAATGACTCATACTTATGTAACCCCTCTTTACTTTAACTCAGACTATAGAACCTGTCACTGAAGTGGGGGCCTGAGTCCTGTAACTTGGGGTTTAACTCTTATAGTGGGTGGTACACAGAGTGGGAAGCAGGAGTAATTAGACACAAGAAAACTGTAAGGAATTATAACAAACTTGATATTACTTTATCTATCATTTTGAACAGGGATACATACACAAGGCTACGACATAACCACACAGTATTTCTCTAATCCTACTAAAACAAATCACAACCGTTGCGCCTCTGTATATATTTTACAGTCACTGCATATTAGTTCACATACCCTGTTGATCAGACAGGGTATTTGTTTAATAACCTTTCGTTGGAGCTCTGGTTTCAAACAGATGCAGGCTGCTGCTTCTTACAGTTCATTTGAAACATAACCGTGTTCCAATTCAGGGGGATCTCTTCTTTCCTCTGGCTGTTAAATCCTGATATTTCTCCTCTTAGCTGTTGCAGTGCGCCCTGAGGTGTCACTGTACTTTGTACTGGCCAGAAAAATCCACCAGTCTCCTCACTCCATGGATCGGTCAGGCCCTTGCAGAGTGTTCTGCAGCAGCCTCACCATATCAAAACAAACTGCCACACCAGTCCCTTCAGCAATCCCTTTCCAACTGTCACCAACTGTCATTCCACTGGCTAAGCACAGTCACATGGTCCAGTGGAATGTAATTCTTAAAGGGGCCATGTCCTCTGCTGATAGCAGACACAGGGGTTACATCTTCCCCCTGCTGAAATGTTGATGTCCCCATCAACCAGGATAAACCAACAATACATTTATCTAATCTAACATTAACTTCTCTTGAGGTACATCATCAGTACAGTAGATTCGACACTCAAACAGTTTTGACAGACAGCATTCTTGTTACCCCAGAATGTTCTACATTCCCAACATCTACTATTCCAGAGTCATGGTACTACCAATCGAACAGTAATAACCATAGGGACCTCAGTTTGAAAACTCCTGGTAAGTCATATGTCAGTCTCATGTGGGGTCTAGTCTCCCTTAGGATGTGAGGCTAATGCCGGAGGTATGACATCTACTTCCCTTTCCACCTTAGGGGACTCATATGGTACCGGTGACTCAGATATTGCGGGCCCTGCACTAGGGGAAGACTCACAGTCACCTATCACGGATTCATCAGGACCTATGGGGGTAAATTCCCTGCTCTGGGATCCAGTTCAAGAATAACAGTTTTTCTAAATTCTGATTGTATTTTGGGACCGGTTGAGGCGCAGGCAGTTATTCCCTGTTCAAAATATTTGCCAAGTGCCCTAACATTCCTTCACCAGGGTACCCCTCCTCTTGTTCGGTACTCCTCATCCACTGTCTGCTATCCTGGCTAACGGATATGTACCAGAACCCTGTCCTCTGTTCAATCGATCACTTCTCCTGGGCTATGGGTTCTCTTGGAATGTTTTTCTCTATAGCAGCGCACTAACTGACCTATTGGCAGGAGGTGGTTTCTATGTAGATTCTTTGTGGGCCCATTTCCCTTTTCAGGCCTCATTCAATAGACGGGGAGTTTCTTCTAGCTTCTCTACTACCACATAAGGCTCGGTTTTCCAGTGATTTGCTATTTTGTGTTTTCCTGGTATCCCCAGATTCCGGATAGGACTCTGTCTGGCAGTTGTAACTCTTGCCTGTGTACTCTTTTATCGTAACAAGCTTTTGTTTCCATCATTATTTGTGTCAGATGCAGAAGTGGCCAGCTTGTACGCTTCTTGTAACTGGTCTCTGAGTTTCTGTACATGTGTAATGTACGTGGTTGGGGATGTGCTATCTGCCGACACTCCAAAAACACAGGTCAATGGGCAATCGGGTTTCCTGTCAAAACATTAGGTAATAGGGTGAATACCCATGGCTTCATTCTTGGTGCAGTTATAAGCAGGACTAAGTGGTGTACATGCTGACTCCATCTTTCCTTTCCTCCTCGATATTTAGGATACCCATCATATTTAATAGGGTCCTATTGAATCTCTCTGGTTGCGGATCTCCTTGTGGGTGGTAAGGCGTGGTTCTGGATTTTTTTTATCCATAGAGTGCGCAGTAATTCCTTGATAAGTCGGCTTTCGAAGTCCCGTCCTTGGTCGGAGATGTGTATCCTGGCTGGCAATCCATAATGGACGAAATACTTGTCCCATAACACTTGACGACTGTATCGTTCGTTGGTCCTTTGGGGGAAATGCTTGCGCATACCGGGAGAAGTGATCTGTGACCACTAAGATATTACTGGTGTTCTTGCTATCTGACAGGAAGTCCAAGTCCAGTGGCCCACTGCTGGTGATATTGGTCAAGGGTGTACGGCCCGGGTAGGCAAAGTCTTCTGGTCACCACACCTTCCACCGTTCTTACATATTCCTCAACATCCTGTGCCATTCTGGGACACATAGAATCGATCTTTCACTGATCCCATTGTTTTTCTGTGCCCAATGGCCATGATTGTCATGTAGTGAACGTAGAAACCACTTGCATATACCGGTACGGAAGTACCAGATGCTTAGTCACCAGTGCTGCGTTTCTTATAAATTCTGAACATTACTCCATTCTTAAGCAGCAGGTATCCCAGTGCCTACAAGGAGTCGACTCTCAGGGTGCTTCCCGATGATGCCCGAGGTGACTTCCGGTCCCTCAGAACTGACCAAATGTCTCTCAGTCCAGGTCTGTGTGCTGCGATCAGAAGATCTTGTCGGTTTAGTTGGGGTAATCCCTCCATTGTCAACGCTGCGGGGTAAGGGTACAATAAAGGAACTCCGTGGAGAGATCCCCAGACTATCAGCCACTCTATTTGATTCTCTGTGGTAATTTGTCTCGGTATTTCTACTTGCTTGCACATTGCGTGCACTCCTGCCAGCGGTAATGTTTTTCCAAAGTTCATCCTGGGCTGGGGGTCCCAGAAGAATTCGTGACAATGCATCGGCATCAATATTTTGTTTCCCAGGTCTGTACTTAAGACTGAATTGTAAGTGTCAATGCTGCCAACCACCTGTGTCCAGTGGCATCCAGTTTCGCTGATGTTAGAAATACTAAGGGGAATGTTGTCTGTGAGCACTACAACGCTGTCCATATAGATAGTCATGTAGTTTGTCCACTACCGCCCATTTCAAAGCAAAAACTCCAGTTTGTGTACTGGGTAGTTTTTTCTTGGACACATCAACCCGTGGCTCACAAACGCTACTGGTCTCAGTCCCCCTTGGTGCTCTTGGTACAGCACTGTCCCCTGCAGCACATAGGGCTTTTGTGGATCTGCAAATGCTAGTACAGGTGTCTTCATCAGCCAACTTTTATGGCTTGGAAAGCTTCCTCGCACTTAGGAGTCCATCTAGTCCCAAATGGTTCATTAATTTTGAAATAATCTTGACTGGTGGCCCTGCGGTCATGCTAGCCCTTTGTGGTGGGTAATCCTTTGTCAGCTGTGTCAAGGGTTGGACTATAGTTGAGAAGTTGTTCACGAACCATCTGTAATACCCGCAGAATCCGAAGAAAGACAGCATGTTCATGCGTTATATGCTTTGGCCATGATGCAATAGCCTCTAATTTAGAGGATCGGTGGCCACTCCTTTCTCAGATACGATGTTCCCTACGTATGTGACAGATGTCCGACGAACTGACACTTGTCCGCTGATCATTTTAGTCCACTGTTACTTAATCGATCTAACACCTTCATCAACCGAGCTTCGTGTTCCTCCAGGGTTTTCCCAAATACTACTATATCGTCCAGGTATACAGCACTTCACGTAGGTTCATATCTCCCACTACTCGTTCTATTACCTTTGCAACATAGCTGTTGCCCCTGACACTCCCTGAGGCATCCGCTGAAACGGTATAGAACCCCAAGGGCATATAAAGGCAATCTTTCTTTGTCGTGTTGGCTCATTGGGATCTGATAATATCCACTGTGAAGATCCAAAACTGAAAACCACTTGCTCCCAGTGAGGCAATCCAATGTGTTTCTATACGCGGCATCGTGGTACTGATGGGGGTGGTCCTTTTGTTCAATGTGCGATAATCAATACACATCCTCACGGCTTCATTTTTTTCTGGGTGACCACTATGGGTTGATGCATCCGGGCTCTGGATTCGGAAATGATGCCAGCTCTCACTAGTTCCTCACATCCTCCACTAAGCCAGGGCCAATCTCCGTGCTCCTTTCTCTAAAAGGGCGCGCATCATGAAGACGAATCTGGTGTTCCACTCTATGGGCTTTTCCTACATACCAATCTTGAGTGGAGAAAACCTCTGGCCTATAAGCCATTTTTCTTGTAGCCGTTTTTTCCAGTGTTCTGGAACAGTACTATCTCCAAAATTGAACATGTCTGAACGCCTTCTGTTATGAGTGTTCTTCATCCCGGCTAGGCCTATCACTTCAGCACTGTACAGGTGAGGCTGACACAATGTCTTTGTATCCACACATCATGGGAAGTCTCATTTCTCATTCCACTCCTATAGTCTGTTTTCATTTCTGCATGAAAGCACTCCGGCCTTTTAGTAATATGCCACCAGGAATTGTCGGGGGCAGGTTCTTCTATAATTACGATGGAACTCTTTACTTCTTGATGGAGGGTACCTTCACTGCAATTCAACATACATGGGAGAAGAAGTGGCTCCGTGAGTAAAGACACTGACTGGCACTGAGTTTGAAGCAGTTGAACTGGTTCAATTCGTGCGGCTCCTGTGCATGGGGCAGTCACTTATCTCCCTGTGCCTCAGGCACCAAAAATAGATTGGAATCTCCACGCGGGCAGGGACCTTGTGCCTGCAAAATGTCCCTGCAAAGCGCCACGTAAAACTAGCAACGCTTATACAAGAACATGCTAAAAAAAAAAACATCCAAGACCGGGCCAACGACATCTCCTTTGGGGTATAAGACTTTTTAGTGGCATCATTCTCAGCTCGTCGGTTCACCTTCAAACACATAGGTGAATGGTCAATGTCCGATCATAATCATCTCCTCCAACAGTCGTGGCACCAAGTTCGACATATTAGTGCCACTACTTCAAGGTGTCCGGCAACCCCAGCAATTTCATTGGGAAATTCCAACTTAACGACCACGTAGCCAAGTACAGATAACTAGCTTCACTGAGGCCCACACAACAAGTCCATTCAGCGGCTGCAGTGGCAGGTGTGGATATATAGGTGTACCATGATTGAAAGATTATAGACCCTTGCGATCCACTATCCAGAAGAACCTTGCATGGTTTTCCTTCAATAAATGCCCTCAGAAGGGCCAAGAATCTCAAATGGCCAGATTGGGGTACCTGCAGATGCTTGTGAGGTGTGTTAGTCATGGAGCTTCTTTTCGTGTAGGGCCTGGCATGCTCCCTTACGAGGTCCTCTGTCGTTTTCCTGCTTCTTGAAGGCTTCTCTTGCCTTTGGTGCCTTGCAGTACGCAGCCTAATGTCCATGTTCCCCAGACTGGAAACAACCCATACCTCGATTTCTACGAACCGGTCCCGGTGATAGGTGTCCGGGGCGTATCCGGAAGAGTACCCCCTGAGGCCTTCTTTTGGGTGCCGCAGCCATCATCAATGTGTTCATTTGCGGCATTCAGCTTTGAATTTGTTTTTCTAAGCTCTGCATTGCTAGCACCGTTTCCTCACAGCCTCCTGCACTGGCGACAGTACCTGGCAGGGTAGTTGTAGTTCTAAGTGCCGCTCGAGTCTCTTTCTTGTCTGTTTCCGTACGCACTTCCCAGATAAGCTGTTCAAACGTGGAGGATTCTCTTTCCTCTCTCTAATACATAGTCGTATTGCGGTTAATGTTTCTAATAATGCACCCCGATCGACTTGTTCTAGTCTTCCTTGTCGGCCTGACCAGCTTCAATTCTTCCCCTTAATACAACGCAGTGTAGTAGCTTCTCTATTCTATGTAAGTACTCAGGGAACATTTCCCCATCCTATTGTAGAGAATTCATATCCTAACTTATAGTACAGATCATCAGCACCTTCGTGGTCCCATAAGCACTTTCCAGTACATCCAGATAATTGGTTACTGTCGCCTCTGAGGATCGCACACATAACACCTTTATGGCGTCTAATGTGGGCCTCTCAGACTCTCTGTATCCTTTTTCACTTCTCCCATCAGAACACAGCCAGTCACGCACCATTTGGGTAGCAGTGTCCATCCAATTTTTAAAATTATCCTCCCTACAGGGATAGGCTTCACCCGGAGAATGTCCTAGTCGTTGTTAGGGGTATTCTCACTGACGGGTTTCATGACTCTGTCTAGTACTGTCCCACCACTGTAATAGGGCCTGGAGGAAGGGGCAGAAATATGTTCAAGGGTTTGGGGTGGCTGCAGCCATCTCACTCACAAGTTTGTCTAGAGCAGGCCTGCACAACTCGTAAAGTGAGAAGGGCCGAACTCCAAGGAAAAAAAAATGGGCCGCACGGAAAAGTAAATCATCATCATCATCATATCATCATCATCATCATCTATCATCATCATATCATCACTCTCCTCCAGCACCTCATCATCATCCTCATATATCTCCCCCAGCCCCTCATCATCATCTCATATCCCCCCAGCACCCTTCATCATCATCTCTCCATCCCCATCACTCACTCCTCCCTCTGCACCTCACATCACTTCCCCCCTGCACCTCACATCACCCCCCTTGCACCTCAAATCACCCCATGCACATCAAATCACCCCCTTGCACCTCAAATCAAGCCCTCATGCCACCCAAATCAAACCCCCCATGCACCTCAAATCACCCCCATGCACCTCAAATCACACCACCATGCACCTCAATCACCCACCCACTGCACCTCAAATCACCCCCTTGCACATCACACCCCCTTGCACCTCAAATCACCCCCCACATTGCACTCAAATCACCCCCTGCACCTCAAATCACCCCCCATGCACCTCAAAATCACCCCATGCAACCTCAAATCACCCCGCACCTCATCACCACAAGAATCAACCCCCCATGCCCCCACATCAAATCACCCCCATGCACTCATCACCCCCATGACTCAATAACCCCCCTGCACCTCAAATCACCCCCCTTGCACCTCACCCCCATGACCTCAAATCCACCCCGCATGCACTCAAATCACCCCTGTACCTCAACCCCTGCAGCCCTCCTGTACCTTACCCCACCCCCTGCAGCCCCCTGTACCTCACCTCCCCCCTGCACCTCACCTCCCCCCTGCACCTCACCTCACGGTGTGCAGAGCAGGCAGGACAAGCACTGCGGGCACAGGAAGTGCCACCACGCATAGAGCGTGCAGTCCTAAGCAGGCTCGTGGCGGGAGAGGAGGGGGAGCGCGGGCTTGAGAGGATTGGGAGAGGGTGGATGAAAAGCGGGTCGGAGGGGGATGAAAGCGGGCTCGCGAAGGGGATGAAAGCGGGCTCCTGAGGGGGGAAAGCGGCTCGCGAGGGGAAAGCGGGCTCGCGGGGGGGAGAGGGGGCTCAGGAGGGAGGCGGACGGGAAAGCCGCCGCGGGCCACACAATGAGTGCAGGCCTGGTCTAGAGTCTCCCTTCCATCAGTAATAATTCTTTTTACTCTATCTACAGTGGTTAGAGGGCAGGTCATGAACTGTAACAAGGGGACTGTAGGCGGGTGCTCACAGAGGTATGCAAGGGAGACTGATTATAGGTGAAATAAATAAGATTTTATTGCGCCTGTTTCCTTAACATCAGGAAACCATCAAACAAGGTGGAAACAAAGCTTCTATTCACTTGGGAGTATTTCTAGTGAAATACTATGCAGTTCACAACTCCCTTAGATAAATAGCCTGCTCCCAGCCCAAACATATAGCATGAGATGAACAGATATAAAAGTCTTGTATATGAAAGTCTTATCTGTTTGTAGTGGTTTGGAGGGAAAATCTTCTCTGTCCCAGGTTCAGCTCCTTTTCCTCAGTGGCGGTGTCAGCATTCAGGTTTAGAAGTTTCCTGTGTCTGGTGAAAGCACTCTGCTGTTTCTTCTGGCAGGGCTCAAGACTGTTTGCTCCAAGTTCAGCTAGGTGTGAGCTAAGAAGTCTCAGTTCCTGTCTCAAAAGACAGACTTTTCTAAGCAATCTAATCAGGCGGTGGTGTTTGTAATTGACTACCAGCAGTTAACCACCCCACTGATGGATTAGAGGCACATTACTTGAACAGGGATAACTCCCCTGTTACATACCTCCCCTGTTTGTTGGAAGCTCGGGCTTGCCACGGCCAAAGCCCATCCTTCCACTCTCATCGAGATATTCCTGTGACTTGAAGGAGAGTGGATGGAGGAAGAGAAAACCCTCAGTCCTGCTGGATTGGAGCCCTTTCTCCAGTTTATTCGTGTCTCCTCCTGAAGGTGCTTGAGATCAGACACCCTCAGTCGCTCGAGGAGACTTTTTCTAAGTATAGCTTTTTGCTACGTGCCGCGGTCATGAGATTTCCTCGCGTTGGGTGCTCGTCTTATTGTAGGCATACTGTATGGCAGCAGTTGCAGAGCGTTTAAAAACAGCCTTTGAGTTTTCCGCTTTGAAGCTGTCTCTCTGCCCTTTTCCAGTAACATGGGATTCTAGTTCGCCCTTTTTGGGTGGCCGATGCAAGTTTGGCCTTTCCTCAAACCCCGCCTGTCTGCTTTCAGACTCGTTGGGCGTTGTCGGCTGAAGGCAGTGGACCGGCTTTGCGGGCGTTTAGCAGCCTATAACGGGGTTTAAGTTCTTCTCATATGTTATTAGGTGGTGGGTTACGCCGTCTTCTTTGGTGCTCGAGCTAGGGTTTGTGTGGGGGAGTTTTGAGGGGGGGTTGGGGGGGGTCGTGTTTGCCGGCCCCGGGGGTTCTTCTCGTGCCGGGCACCGTGGTAGGTGGATCCCCCGGGTGCAACGAGCGTTTCCTTGGAGTTCGGTGTGGGAGCGGGCCGTCCACCCTTTTTGCTGGGGGCCTGGTGGTTGCGTGTCGGCCGGTTTTTCGGCCTGGGTGCCTTTCTGTCTGAGCGTTTTGCCGAGGCGTGGTTCCGGGGTCGGTCATTATCGGTCCTCCTTGTTCCATATTGGGCCCTCTCTGCATGGTTGGATCCGGTAGGGCTTAGTGTGTGCGGGGCGCGGCGTCTGAGCTTGCCCTTGGTTCGCTTTTCCGCTTTTGGAGGTCGGATGGGGGTGGGTCGCGGTGCTGTTACCGCGGAGGATTGTCCTGCCTTAGATCCATGATGTGTGTGAGTTGCCCCGTTATGTCCTCGCGGAAGGTTGGACACAGGGGTGGGGCTGGAGGTGTGTGCAGGTGGGCCGGTAGGGTCGTCGGCGGACAGCGTTGGTTGATGTGCACGTGGTGCAATGGAGGGCGGTGTTTTCTAGTCTTTTGGTATCTTACTTTTTGTTTTTTTTTTGGTGCTTGATTGTGCCTGTTGGTGGCGCGCCCTGAGGCGAGAGGTTGGGACGGTTGGGGTCAGAGGTGGCGCGTCGCGGGTGGCGCATATTTGTTCAGCCGCCGACTCCGTCAACGGCTGCGCGTTCTTACCGCTTGTTCGGGTGGCGGCCGGGTACGGTGGGATTCGGGCCTGCGCGGTTGTACATATCCTGGTTTTCATGCTACGTTGTGTTCTTTTTTTGTTTGGTGGCTTGTGTGTTGTCTGATTTAATTTAGGGTTTCTCATCTCCAAGGCTGTAGATCGGGTTCCGTTTTTGTCGATTCCCGGCCCCACTTCGGAGGCGTCGTATCACTGGTTAGAGGAGGTTGGGGCTTTGACGGGGACGTTCGCCATATCGGGGTGTTTTTTCTGTGTAGCAGGGTTTCTTTCGCGTACCCTTTATATCTTCAGTCGGGTGTCTCGTCGGGTTTCCTTCGTTGGGGAGGGGGGGTGGGGCGGCGCTCTCTCCCTGGTGGTTTCGTCCTCGTCTCCCCCCACTTCTCTTCTCTGCGCCTTTCGTGGGGCGGCTCCGCGGGTTTGGTAGGGATATACTTCTAGAGGCGAGGGGTGCGTGGATTTCTGTGCGCTCCAGGTCTGCGGTTTGCTCGACTCTTCCCTTTTTTATGCCCTCGCTTGTGGTTGGTAGGCGGGCTTTGGGTTGTGGTCCCAGGGTCGCGATAGAGGTGTTCCCTTTTATCTGGTGGTTCCGTCTGTGGTGCCCTTCTCTGATATCGTTGGGTTGTCTCCTTATCGTCTTAGGATCTCCATTAGCGGTTTTTTTTTGGGCGAAGTTTCCAGCTCCTGCGTAGTTGGATTCTCCGTGCTCTGTTTTTCTTTTTTCCAACTGAGGGAAGCGTACGCCTTTCCGAACTTCCGCATCTTGTTCATTTTTTAGCTCGGCACGCGCGATGGTCGCCTCAGTGTGCCTTCCCTTTTGCCGCGGGTTTCTGATATCGGCGGCTCGGGACTCGTCCTCGTCGTTACTGTTTGCGGTGTGCCTGACCCCGGGTCCCTATCTCCCCATCGTACCTTCGAGCTTTTTTCCTAGCCTCCCTTCTCTATCTTCTGTGCCTTATGCGAGTGGCTCGTGCCTACTGTATGCCCTCAGGATTTCCTGCTGAGCCTGTTCGCTGCGTGTCCTTTCGGTGGGTATCTGGTTTTCGTTGGGGATTGGACCCCGTTGGGTCCTACTTCTATGCAGGCCAGCGCACGCGGTGTCTGGGCTGTCTTTCAGGGCTCACTTCCACCTGCTTTTCGCCGCGGATATTCACTAATGCTTGAGCCGCGCCTGCTCCCCCGTCACGTGGATTCGCCGCGGTGGGAGAGGCTTGTGCGGCTCATTCTCTCTGGTCCACCGAGAGATGATCGGCTGGTGGTCCGGTAGCGAGTTACAACTCCCCTGGTAGGAGAGGGCTGCTGTCTCAGAGGAGTCGGGTTCCGTTCCCGGTACAGTCCTGTTCAGCTCCTACCGGTGGTGCCTCTAGGTGAGGTGAGGGCGCGTTTTTTGCCTTATGCCCCTTTGGGGAGCGGGTTGCTGTATCTCCCTCTTGCGAGACATCCCGTGGGGCCCGACTCCGCTTCCCGTCAAGGGCTTACTCCATGTCCATCTGTCTCGTCGTCGGATGACCGCTGTGATTCGGGAGGGTTTTAGGCGGGTTGGCACTGTGGGAGGGACCGTTATCCGCTCCCTCTAAGCTCTGCGACTTCCACCGAGGGCAGTGTAGGGGGTTCCGTCTGGGCGGTGCTTTCTCATTTTCTTGAGCTTATGTGGTGGGGGAACGGCCGTCCCGGGCTTTGGTTTGAGGGTCCCGCATTTCGGTACTATCCGGGGGTTGCGGTCGGATAGGTCGCACGGCTTTGCATGGTGCGTCGCGTGGGGAGCCTATCTGCTCGGGGGGGAGGCGGGTTGGTTTGTGTTCTTGGAGAGATAGCAGTGCGTTCTTGTTTTGTATGTTGTGTCGTTGGGTATGCTTAGTTGTTGAGACTTTCTGTTTTGATGTTTTTTGATATTGTTTGCTAGTTCGCCTATTTTGTGTGTTAAGTGCAATTCCACACCCACTTCCAGAGAATGTCCCATCTTTTCAGCTATCAGCTAAGGATTCTTCTGGTTTGGATTCAGCAGGGTACCTCTTTTGTTGGGCCTGCGGGTGTGACGGTTTGCTAGTGTTGTTTAGGTGGTTCAATTTGCACATTGCTTTTCAGATGAGAGTATTCCCAGCTATCACTGTACCCTTGTCGTCATGGGTTTTTGAGACGTGGGATACTGATGCTTAGTCAGGGTCAATACTTGTACTTTGTAGGACAGAATTCATCGCCGAGAGATCCCTGTTTTTTGAGTGCGTCTTGCAAGTATTCTTCTTCAGGGAATTTATTGCACGAGGTGCTTCTTGAGCGTGCTTCCACATTGATTGCATTGTGAACAGCACTATGAATTTCTTTGCTCGGGCCACAGTTCATCGGTTTCAGTTTATGGGGTGAACCTTCTTGTGCATCCCTTTTGGCGGAGTCCCCCACCTGGGCTTCTAAGCTAGGCCTCTGCAAGCTTTGGTGAGCTCAGGTAGCCTTCAGTTTCTCATGCTGCTTTGAGGTGGACCTGGGTCATCAGACGTTCCTCCCTGCGCACTGAATTTCTTTAACAGCCGCGATTTTCTTCCTGCAGAGGTCGCTTGCTTCTACTCGGCCTTCTCGAGGTGCGTACGCAGACTGCAGTTGGTTTCTGCAGTCGAGGTGCTCTTCTGCTTCCAACTTCTCCCTTCAAAAAAAAGGTATTTATTTCCTTAAGATCGTGCAGATTTTCATTCTTTCCTTGAAATCGTTTGTTCAAAGTAAATTTTCTTCTTTGAGTTTTAAGTTTTTCTTTCTAATCTCAATTTTATCATTTTTCAGTCCTGTATATTCAGGGCTCTTTGCAGTCCTCCTTCCATTTACACACATCGCTTGAGAATGACAGTCTCCTGGCCGTTGAACTTCCTGCTCTAGGTGAGGGTATGAAGCTCCTTCTGAGAGGACTTGGAGATTTTTTCTGTATCAAGATGACAATAGTTTCTTTAGGATTTCAGTCCAGTGAGGGACTGTGTAGTTCCTTCTGGAAACTTCCAGGTCTGTGCGCAGCTGTTGGCTCATGATGTGGGCATCCAGCTGCTTGCAGGGATGTCATGTGAAACTCTTTATGAGATACGTCCACCTCTGTAAGGACATTGTGACCTCTGTGTGAGGCATTCAGCTCTACGCGGAGTGTGAAACTTCTTGCTGAAAGACTGTAATCTGCTTTAGTGGCCTTCCCATATACTTCCGACTTCAGATTAGTCATCATTACCAGATTGGCTTTGTTTTTTTTCATCCAGGCCGGAAATAGCTAGCGTTTTGCAGTATCTAGGCTCAGTCTTGAGATGTTCCAATTGTCCTGGCTGCCAGAGTACATTGCGAGGACAATGTTCCTGTAGCTTCACGTTATTTTTCAGTAGAGTAGCTTCCGCGTTAACCATCTTTCTTTTGTCTTCAATTTTCACGGAGAGTAGTATATCACAGTCACGCTGGCATGTTCAGGGCATCCTCAGGGCTGGCAAGGGATGACACCAACTGGTTACGGCTCTCCGCTTCCCTGGATGGTGGTTGAGGGTCCTTCACTGTTGGCAACCGGGAAAGACACTTCTTTGGGGTACACGACTGTTGCCTTGGGACCCTGTATATTCGGTTAAAAAGCGGGGACGGAATTCTCCATTTTCCTCTAGGCTGCAGGGCAACTCGGGCCTACCCTTTTTCCAACAGATTGCGGAAGTGTATGTGTTCCTTCCCACGGTAAGTGAAGAACCGCTTTTCTTTTTCCGCCCTTTTTGATTGGAGAACACCGTCCCCCCTTCAGGGATACTGGTGTTCCATCTTCATTTAAAATTTTTAGCAGCGTCAATGGATCCACCAGGCCGTCTTGCAACTGTAATAGATGATGAAAATAGTCGGTGATCCAATGCTCCCGCTCTTTCTCATGCTGAATCTATTCGTCATCAAGGGAGCGGTATTTTTGGTTGCGTGCGAGTTCAGGCACCCCCACCATTCTTGAGGGTTGTTGTTATTTGTGGGTGTGACTCGGTTGGGGTCCACGTAAGATGTATTCATCTTTATTGG
The DNA here is from genome assembly GCA_036426205.1 of Ascaphus truei. NCBI lineage: Eukaryota > Metazoa > Chordata > Amphibia > Anura > Ascaphidae > Ascaphus > Ascaphus truei. Next base: position 190,175,127 of record CM071568.1, read on the forward strand.
GAATGGAAGGCCCACTCTACGTGGGGAGGTAGGTTCATACAGGAACGCTGCATCTTGTCTCCATTTTTAGGCTATCAGGGAATTTTCTTCCTGACCTCAGGAGGCGCTTATTGCAGCTGTTGCCACTGTAGTGCTAAACCCCCCAAATTGTGTTAGTCCTACAGGTGCGGCATATTTTGCTTGTAGAGGTCGTAGCTCTCACAGGCATCTATGTAGACGTTTCTTATGTTCTTGGGTAAGTTTACAATACAAGCAGTACTGTGCATGCATTTTCTTTATATACGGGTATACAAACTGTGCAGTGGATGGTTTGAAAAACGTCATTTGCATTATACCATTTACTTGCTAGGTGTAATCTCTCATTAGGTATGCTGAAGTGTAGTGCTAGTACTAAAAACCTTCTGTTTGATTTACACCAGTACTGCTAGGTGGCAATTCTCTGCTTCAGCCAAATAATGTGATTTTCGTTTGAGTTCAGTCCAACTTTGGGTATTATGACATTCACTCTTCACACTTTGGGATACATTTTACACAGTCAGCCAATTCCTTTTTTTTAGTAGGCAATTTTACCCTCAGCACTGTTTACTGAAAATTCCCGCGTCAGAACAGATCTCTGCATCAATTTTCCACATTTTTCTGCAGATTATCCATTCACAAATTGTTAGTCCTATGCGGTTTGATGTGTGTGGCAGCCTTTTAAACTTGCAGAACAGTACAGCTCCATGGGTCACCATCTGTATTCAATGATTCACGAAAATTTGAAAATAACAACATGGCCTATCCCTTTCAAGGGCTAACTCAATTCTTGACAACCCTCTGACATGGCTGGAAGGCAAAACCTGCTATTTCCCAATGAGCAATATACACGTATTGTGATAGGCAAATAAGGTTTACGTGCTACCGTCGCTCTCTCTCTCTCCTCTTGGATTGGGGGAAAAAGAGTCCATCTGGGTTTTGTAAGTTTCAGTGCATGGTGTGTATCACTTTAAACTATGATCTCTGCGGATGAATTTTTGTTTTTTTGTTTTTAAAGTTGCTCAGACTGTTGTAGGCAAAAAGCTATAAAAAAAAATTCACCAGACAAATGTCCGGTACATTCAACTCAAAGACCCACCTCTGGCCCACTTCGGAACATAGTAGGCGGACGCTCACAGCGGTAGCAAGGGAGACTGATGTAGTGAAAATTAAAGAAGCCTTTTATTGCGCCTGTTTCCTACACAGGGAAAACCATCAAACAGAGGGTAAACAAAGCTTCTATTCACTTGGGAGTATTTCTAGTGACATACTATGCAGTTACCAACACCATTAGATAAGCATTCTCCAGCCCAAACATATAGCATGAGATGGAACAGTATTAAAAAGTCTTGTATATGAAGTCCTTATCGTTTTTGTTTGTTAGGGGTTTGGAGGGGAAATTCTTCTCTGTCCCTGGTCTTCAGCTCCATTTTAATCAGGGTGTGTCAGCATTCAGGTTTTAGAAGTTTCCCGTGTCTTGAAAGCAGCTCTGGCTGTTTCTTCTGTATGGCGGCTCAAGACTGTTGGCTCAAGTTCAGCTCAGGGGTCATTTGTGAGCTAAGGATCTCACTTCCTGTCTCAAAAGACAGGCTTTTCTAAGCACTCTAATCAGGCAGGTGGTTGTTTGTTAATTGACTACCAGCAGTAACTCAACACCATGCTGGATTAGAGGAACATTACTTGAACGGAATAACTCCCCGGGTACAGGGGACTATATCGAGTAATAAGACTCCATAAGTTGTGGCATCTACCCGGGTACACTTGTGGGTACTTGTCTGGGGTCAATAGCTTCAGAGATACACGAGAAAGAATTTTAAAAAATCTATCATAATATAAACACTTTTCTTCTATCCGGATTTTCCCCACACTTTGCACTGTTTCAAGCAAAAACCATTAATAGCCTAAATCATCCACAGTGTCGGGATTCTGTTAACTAAAAAAAGCCTTATAAGGTCTATTCCCACCCTGGAGCACAGTCAGTTTAGTTAGATGGTGCAATCATGATGACAGAAAAACAGTGTGCACTACACAAATGTCCGCCGTCACGTTTTCTTGATGCGACAGTTTATTCAGTAGATATCCCTGCGCTTGGTCACCTTTCTGGTGAAAACTCAGCAGAGCAGCGCCTCCAATGTACCCTCTTTAATTTACATCAGACTATAGAGAAAAGGTCATGTATTTGGTGCGGGGTCTGAGTCCTGTAACTTCGGTAAACTGTGGTTGTTGTTCGCTTCTTAGGTAGTAATGATGATCACAACAATAACTCGTTAAGGATCTTTTATGTAACAAATAGTTGATCAAGCCTACCTTTTAGCTTCATTTTTGAACAGGGTATTTATTTCCATACTTAAACCCCGTCCGGCTACGAACACTATTACATACATCCGCCTATTTGTCTCTAATCCTACTAACACAAATTACCCAAAACACGGCCCGGCACGCCTCTTGTAATATTTCCTACAGCATTGTCATATTATTGTGCTTCACATACACTGTTGACTCAGATTAAGTTCCTTTTGTGTTATTTTATTATATAACATACTTTAGCGCTCGTGAGCTTTATGCGTGTTCAACCAGATGTAGGATTGCATTGCTTCTGTAAACGTTCATTTGAAAACATTAACCTGGTTTTCCAATTCAGGGGTTGATTTATCCATTTCTTTTCCTATGGTTCTGTTTTTTTACAAGCTTCTCCCGACTTCAGCTCACTTTACCTTTAGTTTATGTTCCCTCTGCAGTGTCGCACTCTTATGACGGTTGTCAAATGTACTGTACTGGCCCAGAAAAAATCCAAGTATCTCACTACATGGAGCGGTATGGACACCTTTGAAGTATTCTTCAGTAGCCTTCCTTTTTTTTCCGCACTTACTTATCATAAAAACACCCTCACCCCTTTTCTTTTAGGGCCTCATCACTTCCTAGTCCAACCGTCCATCCGATCCCGTGTCCAACACGTTGGCACTCAATCTGTAACTTTGCTTTCCTATTCTGTGCTTTATAGCTCTAGTATATTTCACCTGTCGTGTACATGTGGAGATGGAAGTCTTGCAAAGGCCGGCCTTCGTGGTCTATTGTTTGCTTGTTACTAGTTTTAAGGCCGGCGTTCGCGTTTACAAACCACATAACCCATTATGCAGGGAAGATATAGATGATTAATTAATTAATTATCAGTTTAATGTGTATTATATCTACATTTGGCATATAGGTTGTAGCAAGTCTGGGCGATTTGTGGGGATCATTTAGTGTGGTGTTCTTTTCGTTGTGCGGGGTGGTTGCGCGTGTTGGTTTTTGTCTTGTATTGCCTAATGCTTGGGTGTTGTTTTTTTGGTGTGTGTGTGTCTTGGGGGTTGTTTGTGTTGGCTCCCCGTCAGTTCTTGTGGTGTGTTTTTTCTCTGGTGTGTGGTGGGTGTGGGTGGGTGTGTGGTAGACTGTCGTTGGGAGTGCGAACAGACTTTTTGATTGAAATGCAAGTCCTTATGTAGCATGACATTAGTTATTACTTTATACTATTATTTGACGATAGATTCTTTATATTTATGGAGAGAGCCGAGTAATTAGTACCCCTCTGACCGATATAGGACAGGGAATGTTGAGATGTACCTGTTAGTAATACTGTTTAATATTTATATTGAAACTCTAGTTCACCACTGATTTATACAAATGTTTACACACACAAAGACAATATTATACGTAAACTAACTATTTAAAGCTTTTCGATTGTACAGTCTCAACCATTCCAATGATCCGGTGTCTGGTTTTTCCATGCTGAAAGAAAGACTCGAGATGAATAGACTGCTGGGTGAGGCTCCAGGTTTTAAACAAGACAAGCCCAAGAAGTGCATGTCCGGTTTTTATCTGTTCCTTTTGTCTACTGATTTTGTGGAAACGGTATCATACATATATATATATATATATATATATATGTGTGTGAACTCATAAAAAAAAAACTAATAAGTATGTAAAGGTCAGTCGACGAACTCACCAGTTGGTTTTGGTAGGCCGTAACAGCAGTAAAAACTGTTTCCTGAAAGATAAACGTCCTGAATTCTTCAGATTTGAGATTCAGGAGAGACGCCGTGTGGTCCTTCTTCTTAATAATATGAACCCTTGGTTGATACTTATGCATAGAGTTCAGGATAATCTAAAAAAAACAACAACACGCGTGCATATATAAAAGACTGCCAACGAAGATTAACTGGAACATTGCATTGGGCTATTTGTACTGTATGCTATAGACATGTGGTGGTCTATTATTTGTGAATATACTATTAAACAAGTAGTTATATATGTTATGAATTAATCTGGGTTTTAGCATTGTTTGGAATATGTTTAGATAGGCTGTGTATATTGTGATAGAACTTTGTTTAAAAAAACACTTAAGAACCAACTGGGATGCTAAAAATAGCAGATTTATCAAGCGGCAGTGCAGACCGCTGGCTAGTAAATCTCCTCAGCCTTTCGTTAAATAATTTCGTTAGTATTTCTGGTTTATGAAGATTTATCTAAGTATCTAAGACAGTTTTACCAAATAAATTAATCAAGAATTTTTTTTTAATAATCTCCTTATTGCATGCATTATTTTGAAATTCCCCAGTAGTTTTTGTTTACAGAAATAATACTGTAAAAATATTCGTTTTCTGTAAAGTATTGGCCAATTCTGCCCTTTAGGGGTTAGAAATGTGTTGTTCAACAGGAGTTCCTAGGAGCCCTTGGGTTCCCCGGGCATCCCTAAAGGGTTACCTGCAAATTTCAGGTCATTTGAAAATGTACCAAATACAGAATAAATTACAATGCATCTGATCTCAGACGCGCTATTAGAGAGGGTTGGGGTTCCTTACAGTGCATCTGACGTCAGACGCGCTCCTTGATATTCTCTGTAAATTGAAATTGTATATAAAATATGACGCCTTTTTGTGTACTGCCAAATACACCTCAGTAATCTGCATGTCTTCAATTGTAAAAGAGCCTATGTAAGGAATCAGACAGGGATATTGCTGAATGTTTCACTCCAGTTTAGCATTAGTGCAAACATGGAAGATAAACTTATGAACGATACCATCACAAATGTGTACGTAGAAAAAATGGCAAATATTATTAGAAATAGGCAGGAGCCATTACACTAAAAAGAAAAATAATCTAATATATTCCAGTGATTAAATGTTTGTAAATACAATATACTATCTTTGCTACTTGAAGAGCTGCCCATACTTCTTCCTCTAATCATATCACACATTGAAATACTTCTGTCCTTCCCAGTTTTTTAATCTGTCCCTGCACTAGTGGCTGGTTGAGTAATGCAATCTTCTCTGATGGTGCTGATGTTATTTTTGCTTCTGCACTGTATGTGACCTCCTGGTCTTACTACTCAGAAATGTGCATACTTACATGTCCATGCTGATCCAGTTCATTGTTTGTGAGCTTGACTTTTTCAAAGGAAACCATTTGCTTCAGCAACTGCTCCCCGGTGAAGGGAGAGTCGGGGTGCACATACAACCTACAGAGATTCAACAGGGAGAAATAGCATTTTGAAACACTTCATTGTCATGGCAAATCTATTTAAAATAGATATGACCGGGCTCCCTTTTCCACCTTCGCTGAAAGAGCATTGTGAAAGTACATTCACATAACTTATCATGGCTTTATACCATCTGGCCATGTTTAGTTGTGTTTAAAATCTTTCAGAATATTATATTTAAACGTATTCACGTTTTCAATGTGAATCCTCATTTAATATGGGGATATCACGCACTTTCCAATGAACAAAAATACCACTTGTGGCGCATTAGCATTTCTCAGACAGGTCTGCAATCTTGTCTTTGCCTATTATCGCTTAGCAACCAGTGCTTCCACTGCAGCCAGGGATTCTGGGTAATGGCATGCAAATGAGCACAGTGTGTCACTCTGTACTTCTTACCCATTTTAACGTGGACCCGTATAAGTTTATGCCTGCCGTAGTACACTGCGTCTTAGCACAGCCTGGGTTAAAGAAGTGCAAGGCCAATTCTAAATATTTTATAACAACACTATTGTTTTCTTCTATGTCACTGCTAATGTACACAGTGCTGTTCAAAGATTTTGGAGTCCCTGGCCCCGAGAGCTTGCAATTTAATTTTGGTGCCCGAGGCACAGGGAGATAAAGTGACGCCCAAAAGGCCACAAGGAGTCGATACCGGGATTCTAACAAGGTACAAAGCTCATTACCGCTCAGCTACTTCTTCAGTATAAGATTTCCTTAGATTCTGTCTAATTCTGTTTTTTGACTGTTTCAGGTGGAACGTTAGATTCTTCTATGTTATTGCCGAGCATCTGTAGCCACGTGGCTTATTTTTTTTTTTATATAAATATGTGTAGCAAAAATAATGTACATAGACATGCTGGAGGAACTGGTTTACCCCTTGCTTCATACGTACTGATAAAAGCCAATCTTGAATAGATTTTGCCTGCTTTGGAAGGATCATTGCTGTTTAAAAAACCTGCTGTTTTTGTTAATGGAGTGTTCTGCTACGTTTTATAGCACCGTTATGCTTTTTTAATACAATTATTGCAACTGCTATTGCCTTCATCTCTCGAATAGATCTTTTCTACTACCTGGAACAGTTTCAAAGAGAAGTCTAACTGCATTCCAATAGGGTCATAATAAAGTCTTAATTTCTACTTCTATAACCCATGTGGATGTAAAGCAGCAGTAGCACTTAGCAAGGTATGCTAGAGTTGAAATAAAAAGTACTTTCCAATGTAAACGCTTAATGGAGTTTCCTAGTTTTTTTTTTTTTTAGAATTTCGGCTATGTTTAATATTTTTCCAGGTTTAGCATTGCATTATTGCACTATTTAACTTCCTGTGTTTCACTCGCCAAATCACAAGCTGAGATGATAGAGCGATATAACTTGATACAGTGACGCAAAGTAGGCCATGTTCAAAATGCTTCTCATTTTACAGCAAAATCCAGCTTCGCTCATAGCCTTCAATGCATCCAAACTTTTAAATAAACCACTCTGCTTATTGAAGTGTAGTTCATCGGTTGCCAAGTGAATGTGCCTTAAAGAGGCAATCTAAGCGGCACTTAAAAAAAATATATGCATATATATTTTTGTTTTAATATATGCAGTCTTTAATTAACTTTATTGAAAACGAATTACCTAAGCTGCCGATCGATTCGTTCTCCCGTGATCGAGCAGCAAAGATCCTGCTTCCCAGGGATCACTAAATGCCCGCCTTTCAGTTTCAATCAATCCTTCAGTCAGTGTAACTCAGCAGCTACAATGTATTCTTATATTACTAAGGTAACATTATCTATTGTTACAGTTTGCAGCTCAAACTGTTGGGAATATTGGCAACAAAATATCACAAACAGGAAAGTGTTGCAAATATCTTGCACTGCTGGGGAGGTGGGATAAAACCTGCTATAGAAATACAAGAATGTTTTAAAACTCATTTAAAATTGCGTTATTGAAAAATAAAATAAAAATGCAGTAAGTATTATCTAATACTACAGAACTGATTTAGTAAATAAAAAAAACAGACACATGTAGAATATTGCAGGGACTGGTCTTTTAAGGTGTCTTGTGGCATATCACTGCTTAGTGAATATGGCCCAGAGGGGTTTCTGGACCCCATCGAGTAGAAATCCAGGAACCCCTGCTTCCCTTTACTAATACTATTTCTAGAACTATGTTTGTGTTACTCAGTAACATACGTAGATATACATGGTACCACATACCTAGCAGGTAAAGGAGGGTCAGCCTTTCCAGCCACCAGCCAAGAAGACCTGTGATAGGCATATCTGTATCTCTTATTGTCCACGGGAACAATATCCATTAGGACGATGTACTTGGCTTCTGGATCAACTCCAGAAAAGGAAACCCGGATTGTAGGAAACATTCTCCTAGGAAGAAAAGCAAAGACTTCATTTAACGTTCTTAAATATGAATGTAGAAGTGAAAAACAGACTGGTCTTAGCCAGTGGTTAACGTTTGGTGACACTAGTGCAGCGGTGCTTAACTCCAGTCCTCAAGCCAACCCCCCCCCCCCAACAGGTCAGGTTTTCAGTATATCCCAGCTTCAGCACAGGTGGCTGATTGAGCCACCTGTGCTGATGCTGGAACAGATTGAGCCACCTGTGCTGAAGCTGGGACTGATTGAGCCACCCGTGCTGAAGCAGGGATATCCTGAAAACCTTACCTGTTGGGGGGCTTGAGGACTGGAGTTGAGCTCCCCTGCACTAGAGAGCGCTGAGCACCACTACTTTTTTATTTACAACTTTACAGTTCCACAAATTTTTCTACTTTTTATTTAAAAGGAAATGTATTTTAAGAAACTTTCCAGGCAAAAAGTATTGTACAGATATGAAATTATTTTTCTACAATGTTAAATCCCTGTCGATTTTTTTTTTTTAAACGTCAGGCACAGTACAACGACTTTTTTTTAAAGCTACTTTCACCACTGGCCTGGAGATTTCAAGTACAAGAACAACTACATAAATAATGTTTTGTTTTATTTACATAAATGACATCCGAGACGGCGAAGAATATAAATGACATTTGTGTTTCACATTGTTGCTATCGCAAAGCAGTGGAAACAACCACTAATTGCTATGCATAAATATCAGAAACATGGACACGTTAGCAGGTATGTAGTGATACCCATTCATGCATGAGAGTTCTTCATCAGGTTTTGAAAACTCATGTACAAACTGCATCTGTGAATAACTTAGTGCTCACACATTCAAATGTATCACTACTTGCAATGGAATCTAGTCTATGCAGAACTATGGGGGGTCATTCATTAGTGTGATAGTGTGGGGGCTAGAACATGGAAACTGCCATTCTAGTCAATAGGAGTTTCCATGTGGTAGTGTCCGATCAGCACCATCACACTTTAATGAAAAACCTCTTATGAAACATAGAAACATAGAATATGACAGCATGTAAGAACAACTTGGCCACCTTCTCTGCCCATTTACCTATCTGCTGTAAAACCCCAATCCCTATTTGATCCTTCACTTTCTTTCCTATTTAGGGAAAGCCCTATGTCTATCCCATGCATGACTGTACACTACACAAGGTTCACAAACACAAACAACCTGTATTATGCCTTTTTATTGCAAATACGCTATATCTAGTGGTAATGAAGATCTTATTTCTAACAAATGTAACTCATCTGAATATCTTTAATGTCTTGCAATGTGAGTGATAGGTGATTTAACATAACTCATATTTAATATTTCATCACAAGATGCTCCCCGGACATCACAGTACCCAGACCCTTACACTGAACACCTGATTTAAATAAAAGATACCATGATTATGTTCTCTTATTTGGTAGAAAAGTGAAAGAATCACTTAGAAGTCATATAACTCATAGGCCATGGCGGAGGTTAAAATGTATTGTTTCGCTCTAGCCTAGATGGGCTGGCAGGCTTCTCATTAACTGGGGAGATAATTAAACCGGATATTATTAAACTAAAAGACTCCTCTTAATGATGTATAAAGAAACAGGAAATGGTTGTGACATCATGAATTACTGTGGTACAATATTGAAGGTTCAAATAATTGAATGGATGCAGGTTCGTATTGAGCTTTTCTATTCTCATTGTAAAAAGGCATATCCATAAATCATGTGGTTGGGTGAAAGGAGTTAGTATGCACTTCTGTACAGATTAAGGCTCATATTTACTAAGCGGTGCTGTCATAAAGGATGTCTTCCACCCCCGAGTGACAGCTTACAGCCCATTCAATTGAAGAAGTCTTCTGGAAGAGCACAGCTCAGAAAATATGACCCTACAGGTTCTTATGCCATTCCCACAGCTACCTAGAGACATCATGGACATGTAGATGCAAAGATTCACTATATACTCTACAAATAAAACAGCAGTCCCTTCCATTCCATTTTTAAAGATACTTTACTGGAATGCCAGTCAGTGTAAACCTACAGGTTTGTGTTGCTGTGAGCCAATCTAAGACACGTTTATCCAATAAATGAATAAAGAAAAAAAGAAAAGGTTCTCGTTTATTATTATTTTTATTTTTTCACAATCTCCTTGTCGCATGTATTATTTTCAAATTCCCCAGTAGTTTTGTTTAGAGAAATATTTATATTGGCCCTTCAGGGGTTCCTATGATCCCTTGGATTCCCCGGGCATCCCCAAATGGTTCCCTGAAATTTTTCAGTTCATTTGAAAATTTACCAAATACAGAATAATTTACAATGAATCTGATCTCAGCTGTGCTATTAGAGAGGGTTGGGGTTCTTTACAATGCATCTGATATCAGATGCGTTATTAGAGAGGTTCCTCAGAATGTCACAATATAATTATAGTGTTCCGTACCCCCAGAAAAGGTTAAAAAAACACTGGGTTACAATCACCATAATATTCTCTAAATATTATTGTGCAATAATCCCTGAAAGTTTGGTATTGTTGCAGCATTCTTTATTATATGGTCCATTAACTTGTCCAAAGAAAGGTAGCATGTGCAATGTATTTTCTGTGATATTTAGTACTCCAATATATGTTGCTCAGTGGATTGTACCTTTATACCTTTAATGAAAATACATATATTAATACAGTGCCCTATAAAGTAATGGTAGAGTATACTGTGTGTTGCAAGGAAATTACATTATTCTGAATCCCTTTGAATAACTGTGCAGTTTATTGTCTCTCTCTCTCTCTCAATCACTGAAGGAATTAAAGAGTATTACAGATGACCATAGAAGATGTAGGTTTATGTGACATGTACCATCAGGAAATAATATTCACTTCCAAAGATCAGAGGCGTTTCGGGTGTATAACTCTCACAAGTGGATCTAAGTGCAGATCCTGACTTCAGGGCTTGTGCTGTCATCGGCTGCAGCTACTTCTCACCTGCCAGACTTAGTGATGATCATTTCAGTCCCCAGGTCATGGAATTTATCCCAGAGCTCCTTGGTCTCCAGGCTGCAGGAGATCTTGGCCATCTCTTCACTGGGGATGACTGGGGTGGTAGGGATCAAAGGCTCTGTACACAGAGATGAAGGGCTACTGCTGAACTCCCCATGAGGATCCAAGCTGGATATGTCACTTAGAGGCTGGCCACAGGATGACTTCTCCACAAATTGTTCTAATAGAAAATGAATATGAAAGGGGGAAAAAAAGGCTTAACGCAAAAGAAACAAGTATATGAAGTCATCTAGACATCGATTCACTTTGGTGTGATCTGGGGGTCACATATAGTTAACTATGCATTAACTTGCATTCAGTTGAATAGATGGGACTACATTATTAACTGTGTATACTCCACCACTCACTGCTGTATATTGCACAGCTGGGTAAGAGGGACCTGCAGAAGGCTTACAGTATGTGGGCTCTTCATAACACTAGCAGTAATGGATGCTGAAGTGACATTATTTGTGCCATGTTTGCTTTGTGACTGCTTACCCATACACCTTTGGGCTAGGATTACAAACTGCAGCACACTTGTATTATTTATTAGTGAAAAGACACAGTGCTAAAGTATTACCGAAAGGAGTCCTGGTTCTCTACCATGCAATCAGATGTGAATACACAGTCAAGTCAATGAATGTCATCCAAGAATAAGACAATGACAGAGACAGAAAGGGAGAGAGAGACAAAAAAGGAAAGCAGGCCCCTTAGTAGACATTGCCTTTGATTTGCTGAACCTGGATGCTGGACAAGTCAATGCATTTCCCACTAGAGATTAAACTGTCTTTGAAACAGGGGCTCACTGTGCTTGTAAAATATTTGTTACCACTATGTAAGTAAAAAATATTCGCATATAATCATGGAAATAAACATTAACTCTGATCTTCCTGAGAAACAAAAAAATATATTATTGAAATTTATTTTTATATTACATGGCTGCTAAATTTCATAGATATGGGTGTGTTTTATTGCCAAAATAAACTGTAATGCATTATAAAACAGGGTAAGTAATGTGTGCAGAATAGGTGTGTAAGAAACAAGGACATTACATAAAAATATGCAGTCAAATAAAAAGACCATAACAACATATATAATATAAAACTGTTATATTATAACACACCCCTAAATTGTCTTAAATGGCAATTAGGGAATTATTACCAATGTTCACTTTCGCAGTAAAATACAAGATGTGGTCACAGCATGAATGCATTGCATTTAATTTTTACCAGTGCCTATATATTTTTTCCACGTCTATAAAAGATGTCAGAACATGCAACGAAATACAGCAGATAAGAGAGAAATATTCCAGGTATAAATAATTATGGGGAGAATATAGGGGTCTATGTATCAAGCTCGGATTTGGAATAAACTCGGTGCTAAAACATGTATTATTAACATACAGTCTGTAGCTTGTTGTCAGTGTATTAGTGAAGTTTGACCAACCATCTTTTATCCTTTTTGTCCTATTCTGAAATGTGTGGAAAGTTGTTATATGGGAAAATAGGAGGGTTTAGGGGGGAGTTACAGGGCACTGGGATTATAACGTGATGTATCAACGTTTCAATGCAGGGCCGTTGCTTTTTCTCTTTTATATGCATCAAGGATATTTGTGAAATGATGTACATTTATGTGGCAATTTTTTTTAATGTAAAATATAGAAAGCTGTATTGACAAGTGTCTACATCTTATTATTATGCTGTAAAATAGAGAGAGAAAAACAGATCGAATATGTGCCTAGATGGATTTATTGATACACACCCTGTATAATTTAATACTCAATAAACTGTGCTCCAATCCATCTCTAAAAAAAGGGGTTATTATTTGTGTACATTGATATCAGAGTAAGACAGCACAATGGGGGTGGGGGATGGGGGTGGTGAGGGGGGCATCAAAGATTATGGGCTGAAAATGGCTAAATTGGTGTAAATCCATCCCCCACTAGATTTATGGGAAAAAAATCCAATTGCTTTTAAGAATATTTTTTCTTTGATAAACTGAATTAATTTCCCCTCCATTGAAGGATACCCCCCAGGACTCAAACACTGTAATATGTGGATCTGAAGGAAGGTAAATGAAGCCAAGAAGGATCATAGATATTGATGGATTCAGCATTCCATTAAACTGGGGGAAAAAAACATTATTGTGTCATTGTATGCACATGATATATACTGTAGGATGAACGATCCCCTCCTGGCTTGTTCAAGATCATGTATGGCTAACAAAGTCTTGCACTTAAATGCACATTGCTATGGTCCCGGAGAGCGGTATTTTTTTTTATTGATACTCCTATTAACCCCTTTACTGCCAGATGAAAAGGTGATACACCGTCCTGTTCACAGCACCCTCCTGTCATACAATATGTGCCAGGGTGGGACTAGTCTGGGGTTTTTACTTCTGATGAGATACACAACGATTCTCAGCTTTTTCCTCTCTGTCACATATATTTCTGAGAAATACACACGTATCATTCAGATCCCTAGCAAATGTACACGAACCAACTGGTTTCACTGAGAGCGAAATTAATATTTTCCAGCCAGTACTATCATCAAACGGATAAAATAAAACCACTGTATAATGTGTTTGCATGCAGAGAATTATGCCAAATATTTACATGCAGGGAATTATACAAAATATATCCGGATGAATTTATTTAAAGACAAAGAGAGATGCATTGTATTTCAATAATGCCTCAAACTATATTTATATTTCTAATAGAAGCAAATCACAAGCAACATTTAATAAACGCTGGAGGACGATGGCAAATATATATATTTTCCCAGTTCCACTTATTATTGTTCATATGTTTGTTAGTTGAGGATTATTTTAACTTTTGTATGTTTTTGTAATTCCAGATTTGATTTGGACTCACAATGCTTAACCTTGTTGAGCAGTTACGATGATAGAAATGTTACACATCATTTCACAAATATTGTTTGTATGAGTGAATGTCATTTTAACCTTTCAACAAAGAAACCACTTAGAGAAGCACCCGCTGATCTATTTTCTTGTGTGAGAGTGAGAATTCAGTGACACCGCCACAATTAGTGGGGAGAGATTGTACCATATAAATAGTGCATCACCATAGATTTTTTACATTGTTTCATTTAAACACGTGTCGTACTTTAAACAGATGTCATGATCTAATTTAATTTTCAAACATAACTGACTAATATAAATAAATGTAGACTTTTTGTCATGTGAAAACTCTTTCAGCTTTTTTCAGTCCCCTCAAGTTTTAATTAGCAATCAAATACAAATAGACTCATTAAGATATCCCCAATAAGGTATGACAGGTACTGCAGATGAGAAGGCTAGTGTGCCTTTCAATGTATTTGCTGTGCTGTTCTTACTAAAAGTAAAGTCGGAAATCTTGTTCTTTTTACACCTGTATCACACAGCTCAAAGAAGCCAAACTTGGCTATTCCGCTGCATTTCTCTGATTTACTTGTAGTATAATGCGGATATTATTATTATTATTACTATTATTATTATTATTATTATTACGTTGTGCACCAATGCTTCAGCTTCCAAACAAATTCAAATTGGAGGCATTAGACTCAGATCATAGTGATCACATGTTAAATAGCACCAGTAATAATAATGATGATGACAAGAATAATTATTATAGTGAATAACAGTCAGCAAAAATAGCAGCCCAAGTACCAATGTTATACAAGTTATATATTCAACTTCATATGACACAATGTTATATATCATATTTAAGATAAATGTTATCTTGTAGAAATTATATATTAACTGTGGAATCAACAACCGAGTATGCAAATTGCAATTTATACCGATATATTATTACGGTAAGGAGTTTTTTTTTTACTTTGTCCTTTATTATGATATTGTTTTATGTATTGCTGGGTTTAGTAAAAAAAAAAACACCACACACACACAAAGTAAGTATTTGGCTTCGTCTGTCTATCCAGCATAAGTCTAAAATAATATATTTACAGATTTGGCATAAAAAACATTATTGATACGTTTCTGTTTAACTAGAAAAGTCACACTGCAAACATAGGGGGATATCAATGCAGAGCGCAGAATCATTGATTCGATATGGTGCAATTCTTGTACAGATCACTCCTAATAGATTTGTTATTTCAAACCGGGGAAAAAGCAGAGCAATCGCCATATTTTGGGGCAACAAGCTAACTTTAGTTAGTCCAACCTCACCTTGGAGTGAAATGTAGGTCCTGAATAACAAGCCAGGCAGATAATTATACAGTAAGTAATCCCTCAAGTAAACTACACGTAAAAAATAAGTATTTGTAAAAGGCACCAAGTACTACAAAAGACAGACCTAGGAAAACGGTATATTAAAGTATTATCACTTTGTTCAATGCATATCAAATATATAAAGCATGGCAAATAAAGACTAAAATATATAAATCAACTAAACAATTTGTCATATTGGGTGTGCATTTGGGCTTCTTTGCTTAGTCTATATTTGTCCCTTTCCCGGTAGCTCAGTTTATACTATTAATATATAAATATAAAATACTGAGAATTGTGAGTTTTGGAGCTCGCTAAGATTGTGTATTTCTAATTGTATCTTCGATGCATTTTGCACACTTGGAATGAAACGCTTGCAATGGCATTAGATACAGATGGAAATGTATTTCATATGATATCAAAAGAAAGAGTGCAGATAACTGACACAACATATAATGATATTACAGCTTGCTTAGAAATTCCTTAGGCACTAGTTTAACTAATTTAGTTATTTTTTTTTACATTACACACATACGTATTATTTACTATAACATATATATTTAACACTAGACACTTAAACACTCCTTGCGATTGGGAAAGCAAAGTCAGACAGGGCAAGTAACAAGAGTAATTTCCTAAGTAACTAGTGTTGCTGCACACAAGTCGCACAGACATCTTTACTCACCCAAAGGCTTTATAGTGTTCTCCGGTGTCTCCTTCTCCTTGGCTGTCCCACTTGACATGAGAGCCGCAATAGAGAAGGCGTTAGCCCTGGAAGAGAGCTGAGGTTTGGGAGATGCAGTGTATTCCATGGTGGAGGAGAGGCAGCCAGGTCACAGATCACTGCAACTCACAGCAACAAGTAGAGGGACAGCTGCTGACAGAGGCAGATCAGATGAATCTCAGACAGAAGTACAGATCTGGGAGGTTTCTTTTTAGGGTAGGTGAAGTTAAACAACCGGTGTGGATTCTATGGGCACATATGTGCATTATTTAGTCAGAACCTCTCTTTCCCTCCAGGGGCTGCTGCTTTCCTTGGGAGGTTGGGCACTGAGTGTAAGTTTAATGCAGGAGAGCCTTGGCATTAGGTCAGAAGTAGCCAGGATGGATCCTGGGGATTGGTTGGAAGGAGAGTGGCTTTCTCAGTGGGGAGTCGCTGTTGCACACTGTGCTGATCCTCAGCCTCCCTTTCCTTAATTTGATGGCTACATAGATCATATCTCCCTCGTGGCCAATTGGAGCACCTCAACGTCACGTCTGCCTGATGCAGCTGATAAGAGGAGTGTTTAGGGGAAGGGGGGGGGGGGAGCGGGAGGAGTACTCAATGGGTGACAGGCGCAGAAAGAACATGCACGTGTGGGCAAAGGGAAGAAGGGTGAGTAGATACCATGCAGCTACTTCAGTTTGAGGCTCCAAGCCCTTTTCGTTGAAAAAATCTCAGAATTTCCCAAAACCTGTGGTTGCACAATGGGATTAAGGAAAAGGACCAACAAGGGGATAAGTTGGAACATTGTAAGAAAACTCCATGGGTATAGCTATCATTGAGAACCAATTCATATTATATAACCATTTACAGCAAAGTTTAACATCTCCTTAAAGTACCTACAGTATCAAGTCAACACATATCTTAGGGGCTCAGCTAATGTATTTTGTGGGGAACCTATTCTGCCACCTTAAAGTAAGCTACAAAGAATCAGGGGAACAAGACGTAATTTGTAGCTATCCCACGAAGTAAATACGGATACAAAACGTTTTACTCTTTGCCACTGAGAATTATGCAGTATATCTTGTTACTATTTCTGAAATACAATGCAACCAATAGACGTAATTATTTTTCTTATATGGGTATTTATGAGTATTAACAATCATAGTTTAATATTAGTTAGTTATTAATTAAAAAATATTATAAAAACCAAAAGTTGACAAATTTGACAGTTTTAGAAAATGTTTTTTAATAAAAGCACACATATTAGAACGATATATTATATATATATATAGTTATAATAATATATATATCATATAATATATATAATGTTGTGTGTGTGTGTGTGTGTGTGTGTTGTGTGGTGTATATATATCCACACCGCAATCTCTTACTCATTAACACCTAACTCTAGTGTCACGTATATGAGGTTCACCTCCATCTCTGCCTGTACAATTTAGGGGACAACCAGCACCTTCTACCCATCTTACAGAGACATCTGGGATACACCCCTCTCTTAAGTAAATACTGCAGATTCTTAGTACCTCCAATATAGACAGCGAGACACTACTTGTATTAACTACACGGTGATCTGTCTATAATTTATATGTATGATAGCACATTTCCAACTGCCACATACGTTAGGACTATTTGGTGATAAGCCCTATTGTTGGTTATCTAGCAGTGTCATGAGAACTTACTGCTTTCTATATTGTGACAGGCTTTACAAGAAAACTAAAATGTATATAGATTGTTGGAAATGGAAATAAACAACTACATTAATTATTTTAGTTTGTTTTTCACATTTAACAGCCCAGCTACAAAGGCATAAATATTGGTTATGCTTCAATAATTCAAAAATTGTCCCATGTCATTCATGCAACACGGTTCTCACAAAAATTGTATGAAAGCATTATTATTACTATTGCATTTTAAAAAATTTTACATGAAAATGATATGGTCATAAAAAATATTGAATGTCACTTTAAAAAAAATGTGTAATACTTGTTGAAAAAGTTTAGTGAAAAACAAAATGTTTAAGTTGGACTATTGGGGTTGGGGCATTGGTCATTTATTGGGAAATCATGAATAATTATTATCTTGATAAAATATCCGCTACATTCAAATGTAAAAAAACACAAAAATAGTGGAGTCTGATAGAAATAACAGAAACAAAACTGTATACAAGGGTTTCAGATATTTTCGTTAATAACGCTCATTGGGAAAAAAAAACAAATAAACATTGACTATAATCAAATACTATAGTTTGAGAAAACGAATCATTAACCACTTCCATTTAATGATTGTACACAATAGGAGTCAATTGCTAATTATATTCGTCCTTCTGGCTTAATATACAGGTAGTGAAATGTGCGCTAATAATATAATTGTTATTTGTTTTAAAAAATAATAGAATATATTTTTAAATACATACAGTACGATATGATGTGTATGGAAATGAATACCTTAATTCGTGGTGGTATATTTACAATATATGCCATCTATTCACCTCTATATCTGTCTCTATTATTATATATTTTTTTTTTAAATATTTTTTTAATATATATATATAGATCATAAATAAATATATTATCTATATAAAAAAACATCTCTTCCCCTCAACAATCAAAATTTTTTTAGTCTACTCTATATCTATGCTAATTTAATATACTATCTATATAATATATTATATGCTATCAGCTCTCGCTTATACCAACCTCCACACACACGTGTATACCGTAAGTATAAGTGTGTGTGTGTGCGTGTGAGTGAGTGTGTGCGCTCATAAATATGATTAACGAAATGGCTGAGGAAATCAGAGCACCAGGATATGATTACAAAATAATGTGCACCGACTACATTTTCTAATTTGCTTCAACAGAAATAAAAGATAGTGGACGGTCCTTTAAAAAGGACTCGCTTTTCCAATGAATAAAAAAAATAAGAGACAGGAGAAATACAGTTAAGCGATCTTCAGCCTTTTATTCCACTTTTGTATCCATTATCCGGAAAGTCATTTGTACAACTTTCCATGGTTCTGTTCATCTCAATTAAAATCCTATTAATGAAGAAAACAATGACATCTGCCCATAGTGTCCCGTGTATTGTAATAATTGTGCGGTTATTATTTCCCATCAGTGCAGTGATGTTTTAGTGGATCCTATAAAACCCCTTTTGAGGTGACTATGGGAAAGGTCTGTTCATGATTTTCCCCAAAACATGTTGTTTTTTGAGCGATATTTGGGCTTGACTGGCCAGCCCAGTACAGATTGTGTCACTTCTGCACTGGCTGGTTGGAGAGACTTCATGGCAACATTTGTATAGTCTGCATCCTATTGCTATCTCCAACAGACCCTTTCTCAATGGGGTTAATCCACTTCACAACACACCATTTTACTCCCTAATCTGAACAGGTCTCCTCCATCAGACGATGAGAAAAGACTCTGTGTAGCATTTAGTAACAAACAAACAAAAAAATAAATAAATACCACTGCAGGTACATTGGTAAATTTGTTTTTTTACAATGACGTCTCTGGTGAGTGTCTACAAATGCCTTGGTTTTTTTCTTTAAGTCAACACTTGGTATCTACACCTATTTACTGCCATCACTCACAGCTTCCATTCTCATTACTGACAGCTCGTGGTTTTCCAATAGTCTTTCCCCCTCCCTCCCTAATCCTATCAACTACACGTAGGAAGGTTCAAACATCTTAATATATAGTTCTTTTTCAAATGAACGCAGGCACAACTATTTGTTTTATTAGTTCTCAGTTAACAAAAACATGAAATGCACAACGCATGAGGATCTGTACATTGAAGCCCTCTTCCTTCAAGCTGATGTACCTTTGAACCTGGCATTTTAAGAAGTAGTGCTGTGAATAGAAACTCCTTTGCCTAGTACTTCCCACACTGCACATTGTAAATCAATTAGAGCAGGTCTATTAACATTGTTAAACATTTGCTAAATCCATACTTCTTACACACACGCACACGCTAGACACTGATTCCTCAGATGAGTTGAAATCACAAATTAGATGCAGTAAATATTTTTTTTTCCACCACCCATACACTCCTACGTAGTAAGTGGTGGTCTGATTTAAAAAGCCATTGCATAAAAAAAAAAAAAAAAAAAAAAAAAAACCACATGTATTATGTATTTCCTGTTACTTATTTAATTTTGATTTCACCAACAATCAATTTGGGATTGAGCACATCGAGATGTAACTTGTTCTGTATGACACTGTATCAGTTAATGCTCAGAGAACACTTTGGCATGCAATAAATACTAAATATGCCTTTTAACCTAGATGTAGATTCCTTCTCATCCAGACTAATATAGTATCATTTTTGATTGTGCATCTTCTTTCCATAATAGTATTATTTCAGCGTTTTGCAGCTACTCAGAAAATCAATATTAATCAATGGCATTGATATTACCAGCAGGTAATTGTAGTTTTAGGGTTCTCTCTAATTATATTTGTGTATCCTTAGACAAACGAAGACTAATATACTGCTGGTAATCTGTTTGTCATGTGTTTGTAATTTGACGAACCGAGTTTATATTTTATTTGTGGCAAGTAACGTAATAATTGGATTTACAAAGAATAACTTTTGTAGTCCAGGAAAACACGAGCCCATCTCGGAACAGTCCATGAGGAACTTTCCTGGTGACAGATTCCTTTATGATTAAGCTGTTGCTAGTGCCACCTACCAATGAAGCTCTTTTATAATCTCTGCAGGGACTCTTTCTTACCTCCCCTATTCCCTGTGGTGATATCACAGCAGACATGATGTACCTGTTTGTCATTTTTTTAGGGTAACATATTGTTGCAGTTTTCTCTATAGGGATATATGTTTTTTTTTTTTTTGTTTTTTTTACCGAATCATTGAATGCCTCTGTTACTGTTACGGCTGCTACGAAAACAAATTGAGAAAAAGGGGGAAAATAAAACAGTAATTTTTTAGAATATTTTATTTTCCTGTGTTTTTCCTAGAAACTTTTTTTTTAGGGATTGCATCTTTAAAGTGTTTTTCAGTGCACAAACTGGAAAAAGATAAGAAGAAACAATAGAACATTTTTTTACATGTTTCTCCTCTTTTACCTGCTTTTTCAGTTTGATTTGAAAACATTCCTGACTCCCTCAGTATTACTGTAGGTGATACCTTTTTTTATTTTGACTAACAATTGATATTATAAGACCAGGTTTGGAGAGTTCTCTCGCTTTTCCTCAGGTCAGCAATACTGAATACCGAAATAAAACCTAACTCAAATGAATGATGACCCTCTGATGGTCCAGTTGTGTTAGGAAGAACTGACATATTTGCCCTCTACTAGTTTCTCAATACAAAAGCCCACACTTTTGAGGTATACCTTGCTCTTATTTTCATTATGAAATCATGCAGGGTTCAGTTGTATCCCCCAAGAGACTGTTTCTCTCCCCACCCCCCAGACTCTGATAAGGAAATGACTCTTGTCTAGACTCACAGGGCTCTCTCTGCCTTGTTTATCTAATTAATTTCGTTCAACTCATGCAGCCAGTTTTCTCACATTTGCTCTCTGGACTGACACCCATTCCAGCAGATAAAAATGAGTGCTGGCTTACTGATATTTCTGCTCCCCCCCCCCCCCCCCCAATGGTCTACATTTGAAAAGGTGAATAGAAGATGTGGGCGAAGTTGAGTCGTTTCGGAGTATGTACTGTAAACTTTTAACAGTACAATAGGCACGGGAATCTCTGTTTTGGTTTCTGCAATATTATAGATGGGTACATGTTTATTAAGTTATATGTTTACTTAGATAGAAATGTTTATTAGTAACAATGGCAAATGGTCTGAAACATCATGACGTCATAGATATAACCAGTAGGACCCATGTACATTGTGATAATACATATATATTTATATCTCTCTCTCTCTACATATAGCGCAACACCATTCTCTCTCTCTCTCTCTCTCTCTCTCTCTCTCTCTCTCTCTCTCTCTCTCTCTCTCTCTCTCTCTCTCTCTCTCTCTCTCCCTCTCCCTCTCTCTCTCCCTCTCTCTCTCTCTCTCTCTCTCTCTCTCTCTCTCTCTCTCTCTCTCCCCCTCCCTCCCCCTCTCTCTCTCTCCCCCCCTCCATGCAGCTCTATTTCCCTCTCCATCAATCATCTCTATGATATCTTCCCAGTGTGTTAGAACGTTGTAACATCATATATCCTTTAATGTTTTATTTCTCCGTCCGTGTTAATCATTTTAATCTGGGACAGGAGAGCAAAATACAATGTCCCAGGTATAAAAGTCAGAAGGAACAGAGCCTCCTCGGGTTGCAAGGACTCTCCCTGTGTCTCTCTGTACCTCACTGACGGAAAGTGTCTGTGTATCAACCACAGGAGGAAAAGTGTAAAATAACGTGGCTGTAAAACTGGTGTAAAAAACAAACAAACAAACAAACAAACAAACAGCAGCAGACTTGTCATCCAAGCTGTTTCTTGACTTCTGAACGTGACTTTATTGTTTTCAAGTGTTTTTTTTTGTAACGACTCTGATATTATTAGTATTACACCAGGAAACCTGCATCATATGTTACAATTTGACCCAGCCCAATGGGGAAAAAAAGACACATTAACCCCTTCCTTACAACTCAAAAAACGTATTATTTAACACTACAATGTTGATGGAGGTGACAATAACAACTTAGATTTTTTGTTTTTTTTGTTTCTTTTTTTACAAGCCTACATTGTTCAATGTTTTCGTATTTTAGCATTATTTATGTAAGGCTTTCCCTTAAGCCTTTCTTCTGTTTGTCACATTAACAGACACAACTTTGTGTAACACCAGGGTTATTTCAAATGATACAATGTATAAAGATACTTTGCTAAATCACCAATTTCATGAACCAGATCCCTATGAAATGACCAAAGCCCAAGTTAGAAAAAAAAGGTGCTTCTACAAAAAAACGAATATATAAATAAAAAGGATACACGCTATGCTCACTTTCTCCATCTCACCCATGGAATCAGGTTCCTACTATTTCATCTACTACTTACTTTTGTAGTCATTAGTTTCAAATACACTACAGTTTTACACTTAGCCCAGTGTTCCCTGAACAAGAAATACACCAGATGTGCACCTGCTGCCTTTGCTAATCACATTTAGCTGAGTGGAAGATTTCATTGTACTAAAGGCAGCCAGTGTTACAGTCTTTTGTACATACGATGTAAACTAATCTTTACTATTATTTTCACAAATTACTCTGCTCCTCTTTTTTAATGCAGGATATTAAGCAAGATGCCAATTCATACCACAAGTTCACAAGCGCATAGTACAACTGTGCAAAATGTTACAATGAAAGGACGAGCAAAGAAAACGTGAATTACAAGGTTTCTTTTGTGTTATTCATGCAAAAAAAAAAAAAAACCTCCCAGCTGTTTTACTAACAATTACATGGTTTATCTGTCTACCAGTATCACTTGTTGGATGCAACTTATTTTCCTCTGGGATTCAATGTATATTTCCATAAGGTCCTTATATCATGCATAAGCAGCGTATGGACTTTACTGGTTGTTTAATTATTCTACAAAACAGGTAACAAGCAAAGAGCCGATTGCCTTGTGGCGACATCAGATAGATTCCATGTAGGATTCCATCACTCACTGACATGGGTGTAACAAGATTGACATACTGTGGGATGCCAAACACGTTAAAGCTTCTCCTCCTTAACATGTCATTGGGGCCACTCTATTCGGATATTAATATTTTATTCAGACAAAACCTCCTGGTGGCTCAATTCCTATGTCAGGAATGAGAGACAGAGGGCACAAGTATGGGCCAAATGTCCACCTACAATTATGTATATACATGTAAACACACACACACACACACGCACGCGCACGCAGTTCTTTTATTTTTTAAATGTATAACATCTCTGGTTCAGCATGAATTCATTCTTTAAGCAAGCCAATAATTATGCAAACAATCTATACTGTTGTAGCATAGAAAGATATATTGAAACAAGTTGCAGGGGTCAGTAGAACACAGAGGCATATGGCAAATTCACAATATACAATTTTCTCTGCCATGGTCGGTTGGTGTATAATTCCAATGTTGTTCCAGAATCAGCCGAAACACGGCAGGAATCATTTTTATTCTGTGTGCCACACATCTGAAGAAAGACTGTTGTGGCCTCAGAAGTCCAAGTTCAAAGCCATTTACCAAAAAAACAGGGGCTGTTAAAATGTCAGCGAATTCTGCTATATCCTAAAATAGAGGACATAAAAGGATAGCAAGCGGTGCGATGCTACATTTTAAGAGTGGTCACAATCACAGCTGGGCTTACTTGTACTCCACCTTAAAATGTTGATGAAGGTCCACTGTGGTGGACGAAACGTTAGTGATTTTTCTTGGACTACAATATATTTTCCTTTATTTAAGACTGTATTACTGCTTTATGCATCAGACCTATGGTTTGAGTAATGTATACACACACACACACACACACACACACACACACACACACACACACAATGTCCTTGGCGCAGCTTGAATTAATGATGCAGAAATTATGCAATCAGTGTATTCTATTATAGCATAGAATAATACAATATATTGAAGCAAGGTGTTGAGTTCAATAGAACAGATAGGGAGATCTGTCTCCCAGTGCCAGTTGGTGTAAGGGCTGCAGTGCTGCTCCTGAATGAACTCAAAGAAACGTACTGTACTTCTCTGTCAGTAGAGATACACTTACATTGTTTGTGTTACATGGCTAAAAATGATTCTTGTGGTCTCAGTCCAAGTTCACTTAAATGGGCTGAGAACGCTATTTTTAATTCCTGAGATCAATTCAGATTGCTAACATTCTGCAGTGGGGTATTTTGAAATATTTTGAAATATTCTAGAATATAACAATTCCTGGATAGAAGATTGTATAAGGCTATATTCTGTAGAAGGAAGACATACGTGTGTATACATGGAAGATAGAACATTCTCTAGTGGTGGACAACAGAAGATTCTACTGATATACTGTACAATCAGTATTGTAATGTAGTCTTAATATAGAATAACCTGAAAACATACAATAGAATATTCAACAAATGATATATTGTATCAATGGGGCATATCTAGTTATAAAACAGCAGATTATGTAGTGAGACTGCAGAGATAAAAGAAGGGTAACGATTTGATAGAAATTAGTTTAAATTAGATATACACGGGTGCATACAATTCCGCAGCTATACAAATCCATAGATAAATATCCACAAAATAAAATGCTGCAAAGCCACTCCAATGAGCCAGTGTGCTAAAATGTCCTTGCACAGACACAATGTATTATTTTTATTGCAGAAATAAGCACACTATGCTATCACCCAGCAAGTAACTTCTCCAATATGCATTAAATTCCTCAGCAAAGCCCCTCAATGTCACCTACACTGAGGGAAGCCAAAGGCCAGGAAGTTTAAGCCTGTTAGATTCTGATTTAGATTCAGATTCAGTGGAGAAAGAGAAAGGCTCTATTAAGACCTGAGGGTTGACAATTAGATTAAAGTTCAGTTGCTAGTGAATAATGTGCTAAAAGCTTTCTCACTCAGTGTAACTCCTTACTGAAAATGATTCACACTTTTCAGGTTGGTGCACACATAGCCAGCAGAGGATGAGTCCAACGGGGAAAGCAAATGAATAGGTGGACTTCTATTTCACACACATACAGCATGTATAACACGGCACTTTTTGTCTAGTACCAGTCTCAAAACACTTATTAGAATCAATAAACAGATGTATTGTAACATTTATCATTTGTTGGTGACTGCTGATTGAAAGCAGAGCAGCAACCTCATTTTTCAGCACAAAAAGGATGCAAATATCCTTCCCTTTGTGTAATGCGAACAACAAAACATGTCTATAAAACTTGTGACAGCATCTACTACACATGTAATATGAGTAAAGTATGTAAATGTAACCATTTATTCCATAAAATTAAATATATAAGTATTAAAGTGCTTTCAAACACTATATTAGTAAAGAAGAAAAAAAAAAAATATATACACATATATATATATATATATATAAAATCAATATTTTTTTCCCTGTGTGACTATAAGATGTGGGTAACGGTGCATCAAAAAATTAAAGTCCCAATAATAAATGATAAATTCTTCCGTTAGGATCACTCCAATGTGATAGTGAGCAGCAATAAAACACCCTAATAGGGCTAAGGGACTAGTACCTAGTGCTGACAAGCACAATAAACAGTACATAGATTGTCCCATCCATAATAATATAGAGAGTAATAATATGCAAGGAAAACTCACTTTTAACTTCCAGATTTCTTCAGAGGAGCAGTCCCATCAGGTATCCTTAACAGCGTGCAATCCACCAGGCAAGGTAAGTAGAAAGTAGGTAAACAAAGGCAGTGCACTGCCTAAAAATAGTGGAGGAGGCTCATGGTGGCAAAAAAGGTTCCTTTATTAAATAAGGGGATCAAACATAACCCCTGGATAACACAGAAAACGCACACCTACGCGTTTCGGGCCGTGCGCCCTTTATCAAGGTATATATATATAGATGAGATATTACCAGATGGAGGTCCAGCAACAAAGAGACAGCACACCAGGGGTTATTTTTCCCCCAAGTGTATGTATTATAGCAACATACAGGCACCTCAGCGAAAAGCTGCAATTGGTTTGCTGCAATTATATATATAATATATATATATTAATATATATATAAAATATATTTATATATAATATATATATATTCTTATATATTATATAATTTGGGGGGGGGTGCTTAGAGCTTGCTGGGTATCTGTGTGTTTTTAATATTACTCCATGTGCATGTCTTTTCAGGCAAGAGGTGACACATTGTGTGCTCATTTGCATGTCATTTCCCAGAATCCCTTGCTGCAGTGGGAGCACTATATGCTAGGTGATAATGGTTGAAAGGCAGGGTTGCAGACCTGTCTAAGACATGTGAATGTGCTCACAAGTGATATTCTTTATTGGCTATACGTTAACGGTGGAGTTTTTTTGTTGCCTTTTTCACCCACCATAACTTAAAATATGATATGGTATATACAGTGTTCGACAAATACGCATAGCCACACGCCTGTGGCGAGTGGATTTAGGCCACTGGCGAGCCGTGCTGCGGCTCTATGAATTCCTGCCAATTGTCACGCCAATTTTTAAAAATAAATAAATTATCCCCCTCCCTGATTGGGCTGACGCGGGGAAGAGGGCCGGCTGGAAGCTCTGGGTTAGCCCCTTCCCCCGATCTCCTCTCCCCCTGCCCCCCGATCTCCTCCTTCCCCCTGCCCCCCAATCTCCTCCCCCCCCTGCCCCCGATCTCTTCCCCCCCCTGCCCCCAATCCCCGCTTGCTGCCCGGGGTAGGAGGTAGGCTTGGGGGGTCCCCGCTTGCTGGGGGGGTCCCCGCTTGCTCCCCGGGGCGGGAGGTAGGCTGAGGGGGGTCCCTACTTGCTGCCTGGGGCGGGAGGTAGGCTGGTGGGGACCCCGCTTGTTGTCCAGGGCAGGACACCCTTTCCCTGTCGCCCTCACCCTCTCCCTGTCGCCCTCACCCTTTCCCTGTCGCCCTCAACCTTTACCTGTCGCCCTCACCTTTTCCCTGTCGCCCTCACCCTTTCCCTGTCACCCTCTCTCTGCCGCCCTCTCCCTCTCTCTGTCGCCCTCACTCTCTCTCTCTGTCGCCCTCTCTCTCTCTCTGTCACCCTCTCCCTCTCTCTGTCGCCCTCTCCCTCTGTCTGTCGCCCTCTCTCTCTGTCGCACTCTCCCTCTCTCTCTGTTGCACTCTCCCTCTCGCTCTATCTCTCTCTGTCTCTCTCTCACCCACTCTCTCTCTGTCTCTCTGTCACCCACACTCTCTCTGTCTGTCTCTCACCCACACTCTTCTCTCAGACACTCTGGATCTCTTATTTACCCTATATATCTTAACTGCCCTATACCTACACCGAAATAACCTATACTGCTTTCTTCCAGATCTAACTCTTGAGCTTCACAGAAGACATCGGAATCCCCCCTAACCCAGAAGACAGGTAGGAAACACCTCCCCTCCAATGTATAACATTGCGGGAATGAGGGTACCTGGACATTAAATAAACTAATGTCAAAAACGAAGGTTGTTCTTACTAGGCATTTATTCATTTTTTTTAAAAAAAAGCGGGGCTAGGGGCGGGACTAGGGGCGGAGCTAGGTGGCGAGTAGATTTTTTGTTCGGCGAGTAGATTTTTGGGTGATTTGTCGACCACTGTATATATATATATGTTTTACCATGTATAGCGTACATAGTGCGTTGCATAGAATTTTTGCAGACACAGTCCCTGCCCTGTAAAGCTTACAATCTATTTTTTGGTGCCTGAGGCACAGGGAGATAATGTGATTTGCCCAAGGTCACAAGGAGCTGACACCAGGATTTAAACATGGCTCTCCTGCTCCAAAGCAGTGTCATTGTTTTCAGAGTATACAGAGTGTATATATGTATATCAAATTAGCAGACAGGTGCATACAAAGTAAAAAAAGTAACAAAATGATTTGACACGTGGACACAGAGATATATGTTTAATATATAGGGGTGCAAAGAAAAGTCTGCACTTACATGCCTAGACTCATGGCTACTGTCCCACACCCACAGTCACTCCTACCAAGCACTGCCATCTACTGCACTTCCTCTCTCACCTGCTGTCTCTGTAAATCTCCCAACATAACACTTAGATTGTAAGATCTTCGGGGCAGGGATTTCCTTTCCTACTGTACAATCTTATTTGTTGCACTTATTGTATTATAATTCCCTGTACTGTATTGTCTCTTTTGTAAAGCGCTGAGTACAGCTGTGGGTGCTATATAAATAAAGATATACAGTGGCGGATTAACAAATACACCATGGCAACGTGACTCCGCGCATGCGCGCTCGGTGCTTGCGCACGAGGATCTGGCAAGCAGCGATGTATACCACTCCCAAATTTTACTCCCTTTGGTCTGGGCTTATCGGACCTAATGGCAAATTCGCCACTGAAGGTATAGCAAATAAAAATATCACTTGTGAGCACATTCACATCTTCGACAGGTCTGCAACCCTGCTTTTCAACCATTATCACCTAGCATACAGTGCTTCCACTGCAGCAAGGAATTCTGGGAAATGACACACAAATGAGCACAGTGTCACCGTTTGCCTCAACTCCATTTTTACATGGAACCCTTATACGCTTAAGCTCGCTGCATTACACAGCTTTAAGCACAGCCTGGGTTTTGATGCATAGCCCGTAAACCTACTCACAGACATGTGTTTCGACCTTTTGGGTCTCATCAGTGCGTACATACATACACGGTCTTTCAAAGAAGATAAGTTAATAAATGATAGACGTTTCAGTCCAAAAATATGGATCTTTATCATCTTGATAAAACTCCATATTTTTCGACAAATGTCGATCATTTATTAATTGATCTTCTTTGCAAGGCCGTGTCAGTGCAGCCTTTTCTTGGCACTGTACATACTGTCCAAGCGCCAGGCTTTTGCGCTAACACTGACGGCTGCTTACATTTTTATAGCGCGGGTGCGCCTTTTCCTTCACTTCAATATACAGGGGGAGCTGTCTTGGGCCTCTCTTCAATATGCTGTAAATGATCTTCCTCATGCTGGGGATGTTTGAGTCCTAATCATTTGAATGGAGCTGATCTCTTTGACAGCTTCACAGCATATTGAATGCAGGCTATGGGGAGAAGTGGGGTAATGCACAGTTAACAATTCACTGGCCTATATTCGGTTGAATGGAAGTTAATGAATTGGTAAAGTTACATTAACCACTGCACGCTATATTGAATGAGGGGATAGCATCAACTGCCAACAGTGGATGAAGTGACTTTAAAAAAAGTAGCTGTACTGTGGCTGCATGTAGGTGCACACAATTCTTTTGAACAAAGAGTCAAAGATCTTTAGAAACAATTTGGGAATGGCTTATTGTATATATTTGCTTTAGGAACATTATGGCAATGGTTACATTTAAAAATGAATAAAATATATTATATATATATATATATATGTAAATATTACTGTATGTTCGTTTACATGTCTTAGACAGGTCTGCAACCCTGTTTCTCCCCATTATCGCCCAGCACACAGCGTTTCCACTGCAGCAAGGGATTCTGGGAAATGACATGCAAATGAGCACACAGTGCCACCTTTTGTCTCAAGCTCGTATTACACAAGCAAATCCCCAAGCCAATGCATACTGTTTTAAACACAGCTTTTAGACAGAGGCTGGGATGAGATGCAAAGCCAGTAAACCCACCCACAGACATTTTTTTTATATAAAATTTTTTTTAACGTTCACATTATTAACAATCAGTAAATACCTGTTTACAGAAAGTAATAAACAGAACACATCACAATACATTTCTTATATTGCTGAGAGAGAAAAAAACCAATACAAAGGCAAAAAAAGAAAAAACCATTACTTCAAGATTCTTTCATCTCATTCTTACAACTCAAACCTTAAAACTCAACGCCTTTCTCCGCTCTCTAGTACTGTGATCATCTTTTTTATTCTTCCTCCATACGTTCCAAAACTCTCTTACTTTTCTCTAACTGGAATCCATTCCTCCCATCACTTTCATACGCATCCCTTACAGCTTTCACGCCCCAATATTTCCGCCCAAATTTCCACCCTAGTCGTTTGTGCAAAACCTCTTCTTTGGTGAGCCCTACTTCATCTTTTCCCTGGGTGCTCCTTCCTTTTCTATCTCCTGCTGAATTTGCCTCTTTTGCCTGTGCAATCCCTTTCTGGCCTGCCTTTTCTTCACTTTCGCTCCCACTTACTCCACTTACACTTCTCTGTATTTTAGTTCCCTCCACGCTTATCTGACTTTGTGAGGACGAGCTTTTGCTCTCACTTCTCTCCTTCTCCCTCACCTCTCCCCTAGCCTCTTTTATTTTAACCCACTGCACATGCTCCTTTTTTAGTTCTTCATATTGCTCTTTTGTCAGCTGTTTTCTTTGGTACATCATTTTTCTAATCTTTCTATTATCTGTTCCTCACTACTCCCCCCATGCTGCTTCCGAAAAAACCCCACCCAAAATAGAACATCTCCCACTGCGTCCTCAAAATGTTCCATTTTCCATTTTCTCTTTAGGGTTACTTTCCCTGATACTTTCCCAACTTTACCCTCTACACCTTCCTCTCTAGGCTCCACTTTAGTCTGGCTATCCTTATCTTCCTTTGTTTCTATCCCTTGCAGATTTTTACGCTTTTGAGCTTTTTTTCCTCCTATTTCCATTTCCTCCTCCAAAACATCTTGGGGACCTTCCTCACACTCTGTGCATCTTGAACCTCCATTCTTTCCGCCCAGCTAGGTTCCACCAAACTCAATGACCGTATTTCCCCCTCCCCCGCATCTTTCTGATGGACTGCTCCCGACTCCTCCCCTCCCCTCACCTCCGGTTTCTGGGCCAAGGAGTCCAGGAAAAGATCTTCCTCTTTTTTCTCCAAGATATCGCTTGTAGAAACCGCCAAAGTTTCTTCAATTTCTTCTCCTGAAGTTTCCTCAACTACAGTAATCTCCTGAAATCCCTCTACATTCGCAGACTCTTGTGTACACTCCATTTCAGTCCCAATTTTAGCAATCTGAGCATAACTTTTTTTCGAGCATTGTCGTGCAAAGTGTCCAAACTCACCACACAGGTCGCACTTTTTTGGAATGTCACAATCCGCAGCAAAATGTCCCTCTTTCCCACAGTTCCTGCAAACCACCCCAGTTTTTTTCACAATGTTCTTTAGTATGTCTGTACTGGTAGCACTTCCTGCAGTAGGTAGGTTGGCCGAAATAACTCAAAAAAACCCGATTCCCTCCGATACTGAAAGTTGAAGGTGGATGAGCCACACCCCCCACTCCATCTGGGTCAGGTTTAAGCATAATCCAAAATCTCCTCTTGCTGTTGTAGATCCCGTAGGCATTCTTTAATTCAATTCCACCTTTAAAATTTGTACTGTATCGCCTCAAGAACATCACCAGGTCTTCTTTCGGTACGAACGGGTTGTACATGTGTACCGTCACCACTTTCTCGTCCATCTGGAAGCTCGGAATCACTTTAATTCCTCGCATATTCGGGTCTTCCGCCATCCTTTTAACCTTCTCATAGAAATTCAGGCATTCTCGTTCCATATGAAGCGTCACATTATAGATGCCCAGCCGTGCGAAATCCTGTAGGCAGAACACCTTTTCTGCGACCACACCGGCTTTCCGCAGCACCTCCTCGACGATGAACTTCAATCCAATACGATCTCTTTTTTCTGCATCAATCTCAAAACGAACCGTATTCTTGAGATGCGCGCCTGTCGCCATCTTTTTTCTGTCGCCTTTCTAGGAAGCTTGGGATGGCGTGCCCCCCTAATAGCAGCAAGTGGCTTTAGACTCCGAGGAGCCGATGCCACAGGGCCAAGGGGGCACAGTCCCAGCTACACAGCTGTTTCAACCTTGATGGGTATCATCAGTGTGAGATTGGTTACTGGCTATGCTGGTTGAGACTAGACTAGGTATTCACCACAATTATTAAGGTTATGGTGGGTAAAAAAAAGTGACCAAAACCCTCCACAGTAAAGCATAAAGCAACTGTAAATATTACTGTATGTTCGTTTGCATGTCTTAGACAGGTCTGCAACCCTGTCTCTCCCCATTATCGCCCAGCACACAGCGTTTCCACTGCAGCAAGGGATTCTGGGAAAGGACATGCAAATGAGCATATTAATATTATATATATGTATAATCATTATTTTACCCCTGATTGCAAAAAATATTTTGTTCCTAGATCTTTTTGCTATATATTTTCACAGCTATGTTTTTGTATTTATTTTGTCTAATCGATGAGATGTATATAGGTTATAAACGGAAGAAATAAAAAAGTCCACTGTCTTGCGCTCTGGGAGAGGCTGAATAGTAATTCGCCCATAAAGTCTTGAATATCACATAGGGATAATTAGTGTATTAAAAGTCCATCCAACTCTAAAACACTCAGACAGGTTCTGGTGGAAGAAATGGAATAATCTTACCTCCTATTACAAACCCGAAATTGATTGTGAAGGTGGTTCAGGGGGATCCCTGACTCAAAATACGTTACAATGTAAGTTGTTGCACATACGGCACACGTATAGATAAATTAGTATGCTCACCGTTTACTGGTCATTATCTTAATCTTTAGTCTCCTGTTTAATGGACTAAACTAGAATGCCCCAGCTTAGCCATAGGAATCATTCAACCTGACATACAGTCTTTCCAATGCAGAGCCAGATTAAGACCCTTTGGGGCCCCTAGACACCAAGATATTGGGGGCCTTTCCTTGAGGCGGCCTTCTCCCTGCAGCATCGCGGCGCCATGACGTTATGTGACGTCACGTTTTCACAGCAATGCTTCACCGACATCTGGTCGCCATGGCAACGTGACACTGCAGGAGGAGGGCTGTTACGGAGAAGGTAAGAGACACTCCATTCTTGCATCCCCCCCCCCCCCCACCTCCCTCCAAAACCTTACTTTACCTTGGTTGAGGTACGGGGACTAGTTTGATACAGCATTTATCTGTGTTAATGGTACTCGTGTGGAGGCCACTCAGTGATTGGATATATGTTTTTTTTTAGCATTTTATCATTTCTGTCCCATCATTGTTTCAATAAATGTTGTACTGTTATACATTTTGTACACAACTTTGAGTGCCCCCAATTTGTGGTCTCTGTGATTCTTGTCTTTCAGGAATCACCCCTTTTGTCTGTAATTAGTTAATTCTATTCTCCAGGGGAGCACCACCTGACTCATCAGGGAGAAGGAGTGGCTCAGTGAGTAAAGATACTGACTCTGGTACTGCATTTGGGACCTGGTTCAATTCCCGGTGTTGGCTCCTTGTGACTTTGGGCAAGTCACTTCATCTCCCTGTGCCTCAGGTACCAAAAAACATAAGAGTATAAGCTCCACAGGGCAAGGACTGTGTCTGCAAAATGTCTATGTAAAAACTAGCAGCTCTATACAAGAACAACCAATTATTATTATTATTTATCAGGCTATTTTGGTAGTAGTGCTTTTCCCACCCCTTTTTCTCAAATTACATATTGCACTGACTCTCTCTTCCCCTAACTCCACCTCCAACTTCTCCCCAAGACGCTCAATGGCACATGTGGAGCAATGCTCCATGATAGATTGACACAAAGGCCAGATCCACAAAGTTCAGTTACTGACTTACTGAGGCGTTAACTTACGTTAATTCATCGTTTAGTGCTAACAGGTATCTTGAAAGCTCAGTAACACAGTGTTAAGTGTTGTTTTCAGCTGTAACGGCGGCCCTTGCAATAGCTATAATGCACGTTAGTGGCAATACTATGCAAAAGCGGTGTTCCTGCTAACAATGCCTATCCACAGAGCTTCGTTATAGTCAGCACAGGGATTTAATGTTATGTTTTCTCAGCTCCGTCCAGAGCCTGAAATATGCGTTTTGCTGGAGAGGGAGACTTATTTTACAAGAATCCCAGGTGCTATATATACATATACATCCCCTCAAACAAACCTTTAAACAACACCTGCAGAGATACCCGTGCACAAAAAAGAGCACACCTGAAAAATATGCTAATATGATTTACACCGTATATTTAAATGACTCCTATTAGCATTTATCCCAGATGTTCTTTTTTTTGTGCACAGGTGTCTCTACATGTGATGT